>JAKSZP010007905.1:0-328332 GCA_022478985.1 Massospora cicadina
GTTGAGCACCCTTTAAATGGTATTGCTAATGGGTCAAGGCCCACGCCATGGCTTCCAACTCTTTATCATAGATGGCCCAGGATTGCGAAGTGAAAGAAAACTTGTGGGAAAAGTAAGCAACTTAGTGTTCTAACCCATTGTGCTCCTGAAGAAAGACAGCACCTACTGCAGCAAAAGATGCATCACATACTACAATATAGGGTTTGGAAGTATCTTCATGCTTAAGGATGATGGTGACAAGAACAACTCCTTGATAGAATCAAATTTCTGCTGGCACTTGGGAGTCCAGAAAAAGGGGATGTTCTTGCCCATGAGTGGATGGATTGGGGCATCCAGCTGTGAGAGCGTGGGGGAGATTTTCTTAAGAAATATGATGGTACCCAAGAAGCTCCTCAATTGCTTCTGCGTTGTTAGAGTATGCCAATCGCTGATGGCATCCACTTTGCTGGGCAAAATACTGCAATCATTTTTCAAGACATGATTGCCCAAAAAGGTGATTTCTGTAACAATCAATTTAGTCTCAATTGTTGCATTTTGACTCGAATTCAGATTTTCCAAATCTGAAACAAAATCATTTTGAAATTGATTTTTTGGTTTGGTCAGTTTTGGGCGCCGGGTTGTGCTTCGCCCAAATTGTAGATTAGGCTCATATGAGCCTAATGAAGATTCAGGTGAGCCCCCAAAGGGCAGTCATTAAAAGGCATGCATGCCAATTCCAAAGTTCACTTCAGAATTTTACCCCTAGCTTTCCCTCCTAGGGAGCATTGTCATTTGCTCCCCAGACAAGCTCGTTCAGAGGGCCCTTTTTATCACCTGAATAAAAAATAATGGTTACTTTGGGGTTAGCATACATTGCTTACATGTTGGTCTTTTTTGGGTATCCAGTTATGAGGGGTTTTTGCATGGTTGGGTCAGACCAACCACAATAGAGGCCTTGCATAACTAACTCAGTGTAGAAATGTTTTGGTGCTGTCAGTGCATCAAACCTCTCCCTACTTGAAGTTAGTCTGCTTTGGTGCTGTTGATGCACCAAATGCATCATTTATTATATGGCGGTTGGCTCTGGGATTTTTCTGACTGTTACAACTTCTATGTAAAACTCGCAACTTGATGGCTTGATGAACAGACCTGCCTTATGCAAGGCAGATACTATTGCCTTTAGGTCCTCTCATGTTGTTCAGGAGTAGGAAAGTACCAAGATATCATCAATATATGTGACTGCGCAAGTAAGCTGGAGGTCATCCAGCACATTATTGATCATCCTTTAGGGTATTGCAGGCGCATTCTTAAGCCCAAAGGGCATTAAACGAAAATGGAAGATGCCTCTTTTTGTCAGATAGTGGTAAACCATTCCTGGCTTTCCATCATCTAAATTTGATTAAAAGCATTAGCTAGATCAAGTTTTAAGAACATGTGTGACTTGGAAATTGCTTGGCAGATTGTTAGTTCCAAAGGCAGAGGGAAAGGATTGTGAACTGTAATTTTGTTAAAGTAAATATAATCCACACAGGGGCGAAGGGAATCATCTGCATTCTTGGCAAAAACGATGGGAGAGGCAACAGGAGATGCCTCTTGGAACAACCAACCATTCTTGAGCATTCATCCACCCATGCATTGAGGGCAGCCTCCTCCTCCGCTGTATGTGGGTACAGAGGACAGTTTTTATTCACCACCTGCACTATTGTCCAAAAACCCAGAGTCAAAATTCGTATGTGGGGAACACAGTCCGCCTTCTCAGAATCAAAAATACTTTGATATTTTTTCAATGCTTCTTTGAAATAAGATGGGAGGCCCCAGGAGAAACAAGGAAAAGTGACCAATTCATGACCTTGATTTTCTTAAGGGTATTCATCAAGGGAAAATCACCCTCCGTCTGACCATTGGAGAACAACAGCATATTAGACTTGAGGTAAATCCTTACATACTTTTAATGCCACCAGACCACACCCAAAATTACTGGGAACATGAGGTTTGGAATCTCTGAGAAACGATCACAAAAACTAAAAAGTGAACTGAGAAGGTTTCTGGATGCCATACTTTGTAGGATGGCTTTGAGGCCAACAATGTGACCATCACCGCAGGACCCATGTCCAGGTTAAGATCGATCTGGAGAGCCAACTTTAGACTTATAAAATTACCCTTGCTCCAGTGTCAACCAAGGCCTCAAAGGAAACCAGGTGTTCTCCAATACTAATTTTCATTGCAAAAAATAAGCGGAATTTTGTTTTTTGGTGGATATATGCATTTTTGCAGACACTGAAGATATTGTAAATACAGGTGAATCCAAGCACATCAGCTCAGGTATAGGGATGGCGTCAGGACCTGGGACTAATATGGTTACTGATTCAGCGTTGGGAATAGAGCCCAATCAAATTTAGAAAATCCAATCATGAAGATCCCATTTTGAGGGTGGATTGAGGTGAGAGTAGAGGGTAATGGAACAAGTTGACCATGAAGGAATTCCTTCAAAGTCATTCAGGAAAAGATCATAGAATTGTTAGTTGACAAAACAATCCACTTAATACAGATTACCAATTGAATATTAATAAGGAAGATAATAACCACTTCAGCGCCCATCTAAACGAGGGGGCAGAAATGTCTGGAAATAATGGATGGTTGATTATGTCAGGAAAGCTGAAAGTTAAGTTTAAACCAGCCTGCCAGTCTAAATGCCAAAACGCTTAAATGGAAAGACCAATGCCAGAGGCACTGCTGCTTGAGTGACGTTAAATTGAGCTGGGTTAAAATTTTTGCCCACAAGTACCAATATGCCATTAATGTGGATAAAAATCTGGCAACGAAACAGGCTATCATGGCCCCCAGGGCCTGTGGGTTTTGATTTTGAGACGAAGGTGATTGGAATTGAGGGCTTGATTTCTTGTCATAGGTAAAAAGTTGAATTTGGGGAAACGGAATATTTATTAAAATTTTAAAGATAGAAAATCAACTGTCAATTTTCTTATTGTGTTATTACTGCTTGAATAGATAATTTATTTGGGAATAGCTTAGTAAAACCATGGGATTGGGGCCCTCGAGATATGCTTAACCTGGCAAACTTTGAGTGAGGGTAAAATTTTGAACTGACTTCAAAAATGTTGATGGTGGGCTGAGTCACTGTTGGTTCATACATGGAAGATTAAATACTGCTTTTATTCAGTTTTGATGGCTATAGTGACAGTGTTTCACCTGATGGGCAGTAGGAACCTCCCAGGTCCACCCCACATAGGGTCAGTCCCATGAGGTTGGGAACAGGTTTGGGATACCCAACCCACCTGCACCCAGTTGCTCCATCATCCTTTGAACCAAATGAGAAATGTTGGACAGATATTTGGATATTGCTGGGGAGTTTTTCAAACTTGCATCATCATTTCCCACTGACCCAATGCCAATAAGTGAGTTTCTCAGATGATGCCCCATGAAAATGCTGACTTTCTAATACTTGACATTAAATCCCTTGATTTAACATACTAATTTGGCCAAAGTCAGTACTGGGATTGGCGGCAGGTCCTTAAAGGAAAGCTGTTATCCAAAAATCGTCCATCACGTGGGTGAGATCGCCCTGGGAGATGAGAGGGTCAGCTTTCCTTCTTGGCCCTTTTTTCGATGGGAATGGGAATGCCACCTGGTCCAAGTGGAGGGGGCGCTCCCCCAGACTTACACTTGGGCCTTGACCCACTGGCGGTATCTCCTGCAGGGCGCTCAGCATGAATTGACTGTGAAAACGGACTACCAAGATTTTCTTTATTTCTGCAAACCACAGAAGTTGGCACATTGTCAGGCCTGAACCTACCAGGATTTGTACAGTTTCAACTTTAAATATAAGTTTGTGTAAGGAGCGTAAATATCCTCCCTAATTCTCTAAGCTGTAACCCCGCACATTGTCCAGCTGATTCAGAAGAGGCGGATCTCATCACGGTCATACCTCCCATTCAAATCTTGGCCCTTGTCCCTCCCATGGTTTTGGCAGCAGATCTAGCTCCAGATGTGCTCTTTATTTTGTGGGTCTTAGAAGCACAGACAGCATGTGCTGAAGGTGTGGAACTTTTGGAACAGTTGTCCCTCCCTTCCTCAAAGCATCTCCTCTATTCTCTGGCCAAAGGGCTTCTAAAAATTTAGTGGCAGGTGTGAGTTCCTCCCCTTCTCCAAGCCAAAGTATTTCAGGCTCAACACGATCCTCCCATTGTTATCCACCCAGGGAATAAGAAGTGCATTGATCTAATCAAGTGTACCTATAAATGGCCGGGCTTGTTGAAGAATATTTCAGCATGAATTGCAAACTAACTAGCTTATGCACAGGCCAAATTGGACTGATCTGGTTTGAATGGTCTCTTACATTTCTTTCTATAGGCAGAAGACCCATAAACATCGTTGTTCATGGGTCTAATCATTGAGCTCTCCAGCTCCAAGGGGTTTACAGCAGTTATTGTGATATTAACTAATTTACTAAAGTCTTTTTATTTATCCCATGCTTTAGCATCACTTCCAAAGAAGCTATCCGCCTGTTTGTGCATCATGTGTTTTCAATGTTCAGGCTTCCACAAAAATTGTCAGCAACTGTGGGACCCAATTTATGGTGCAGTTTTGGAATGGTCTTTTAGCAATCTTGAAGATCACACCCTATTTCTCCACTGCATACCATCACATTCAGATGGCCAAACTGAATGTGTTTATCAGATCTTATTACAGTATTTGAGGTGATACGCTGCTGTTGCTCAAAATATAAGGCTGATGACCTTCCCCTCGCTCAGTTTGCATATAACAATGAAACACATACTAATGGCTTTTCCCATATGAAGTAACCTTGAGGTATAACCCTTCCTTTTTACTTGGCCCATGTCTTTTCCCAGAGATCCAGCTGCAGTCAACCACGCTCAGCACATTTGGGCCATACAATCCTTGGTTTGGGTGCATTTAACTAAGGCCATACTTGACTTCAAACGGAATGTGGATTGGAAGCAGCTCTTGGCAAAAAAGATTAAAGTGGGTTTAAATGTCATGCTCGACACATGCCATTTTTAGATGCAAGTGCCCTTGTGTAAGTTTGTAAGTAAAAGCTTGGATCCCCATTTATTGGAAGACTTTAGAAATGGCGCTTTTTGTTTAAAATTGCCACCCCAATAGAAGCAACAATCAGTCTTCCATGTGTCTCAGCTGTCTCTGTTTAAGGGCAATCCTCTTGGATCAAGAGCTCATTGTGATCAAGAGTGTGGAGGAAGTTGAAGTTAAGGTCTTCCTGGATTTCCGCAAATCTCAACTCTCAGTCCATTATCTCATTGCATGAAAAGGCTATCCATCCTATAAGAATAGCTGTGTCAGCGCTTGGGACTGTACTAACAGTTTGATCTGGTCAAGATTTTTCACGCCACCCACCCAGATTTATCCCGTCCTCCAACAAATTTGGTAAATTAATGGCGGTCAAGTTGCCCAATGCCCATAAGAATGTGGACCTTGCTTAACTCCCTAGTGGTGGTGCTCCCCTTTGGCAAAAGAGTAGGTAATGTAAGTCTGGGGGAGCGCCCCCTCCACTTGATCAGGTGGCAATACCATTCCCATCTAAAAAGGGGCCAAGAGGGAAAGCTGTCCCTCTCATCTCCCAGGGCGACCTCGCCCACGTGGTTGATAAGCGTTGGGTAACATCTTACCCTTTAAGGACCCCACCACCCATCTTAGTATTGACTTCAGCTGTATTTATACAGCAAATCCAGGGAATTTTCTAAGTTCTTGGGAAGTTGAAATACATGTGTAAAAAGGTGCAATTGAAGTCAATGACAACAAGCCTTCAGCATCAAGGCCTGAGAGCCCCAAAACCTTGCAACAAAGCCTAATGGTCGCGCACTTTTGGTGAACAAAGCGGATAGTGTTGAATCTTTGAAGAGGCTCGTTGATGTAATCATGCCATTGGGAAATGCTGCCTCCTTTTTGAAACCCTCCCAAAAGCATCAAAACCCCCAACTAACATTTCTTGCTTGGTCAATATAGATGCCAGAGTGACTTATTATGGTAAATTTGGGCGCCTGAACCTATCTCCAACATCATGGGACTGCCCTTAAGTGGGGTGGCCCTGGGAGGTTCCCACTGCCCATCAGGCAAGACGCTATCACCCTAACCATTAGAACTGAAGAGAATCAGCAATTTGGACATCCAATGACAAGCCAAAAGTGACTCATCCCACTGCCAATACTTATGTAGTCAGTTCGCATTAAGTTTATCCTCCCCTTGCTCAAAGTTTGGCAGGTTAGGCCAAAATTTGAGTGTTCCAATCCTGCGCTTTCCTAAGCTATTCCTCAAAATCAATCGTCTATTTTAAGCATTCATAAAACACTAGGAAATTTGCAGTTAATTTTATTTTTTAATTTAATAAAATTTCCACACCCAAATTTAATTTTTCTATGACGAAATTCAAACCTCCTTTTTCCCAGCACCCAAACCCACCGGCCCTGGGGCCATGACAGCCTGATTTACTGCCAGGTTGCTATTTTTCAATTATGGACTATTGGCGCTCTCTAGTGAAATCTTTCACAGCACAATTTAACGTCATTCAAGCAGCAGCGACTCTGGCGTTTGAGCTTGCCTTTTGGGTGTTTTGCATCCAGAATGACAGTCCAGTCTAAACTTTATCTGCCGCTATCATGAAAGGTATAAAAGTCATTATAATTTTTTATTAACCTCAATCTAAGGTGTTATTATCTATATAACATATAGTATTCTTGTTTGTATCATACTATAGTGCTACCATTCAAATTTCATTTATCAACAGATCTAGGAATGACTTTAGCTTTTATATATCAGGACTTTGAAGCAAAATGTAAATTTAATGAGCAATTAAAAGAATATACTTAAAAAATATCAGATGATTAGTTTAGCTACATAAAAAAACTTTGTCATATAAGCAAAATTTATTATTAGAATAAATCTATTATAAAGAAGTATAATTATTAAAATAAAAACCTTGGTAATTATAACTGGTGAGAATCAAATATTAGTATATAAAAAGAGATATAAAATGCAATGAACTCAGGTGCTATTTCAGATAATAAAATCTCTAGTTTGGTTTCATTGGAATTTTAATCTGTATACTTAACTCATCAAAATTTATCTAGATGACTCTTAAAAAACTGTATCAAAATATATATAATACTAACCCAACTAAGCAAGATTATTTAATATAAAGATTTAAAATATATGCATTGTTGCACCAGGATTGTTCAACAGATAATAATAAAGATTTGGATTAGTGACCTCATGTTCATGCTATCTAAACCACTTATAATCTATAAAGACCTCTGAGGGTATCAGATGACTAGCCATTGGCCACGCAAATACTCAATCATGTGGTAAACCTCTAATACTTTTTATCATATATAATAGTCAAATAACTCATAATCCTATATCAAGCTTAATTATATTATTAGGTATCCTCTTTATTACATATACAAAGCAATGCAGTTTTATTTGACCACAATTTTGCCTAGCTTTAGTATTTCTATTCTTGCTTATTACTTCCTATATTGTCCCCTATAAATTAATATACTGCTGTATATTTAGAAGAAAGCACAAAGCGAAGTAAAACCCCAAAAGAGATCCAACTTTATTAATAGATGGCTGTTGATAGTCCTATAAGTATTTATACTATCAAAAAACCATATAATACTAAACTTTTTGCTAAACGTAATAGTCATATTATAAAACCTTTTACAATACCACTCTCTAATTTTAAAAGTTACCATGTGATCTGCACTATTTATATTAAATTCTATAAGATAACTTTTCACTTATTATAAATTTTTAAGCGATTTAAATAAGGAAAGTAAACTTACAACTCTGAAACCCAGCCACCTAACTCAACCAAAATTTTTAATTTTCTTCCTTGGATGATACAATGTGGTGTAGTGGCAAAACTTTATAGTGTTTTTGGTTTAACAAAAACATATTAGATTGGTCATCCAGACCTCACATATCCTTGAGACAATTCATTTCTCTAAAGGGACTTGACCTCAAACTACATGTTTCATGTGGTTCCTCAAAGCTATATGGTGCTTACCTTGAGTGACATGCATTTTGGCTTTCAGATCAGATATGTGAAGTTGTTACTATATGTGAATAAAGTAAATAATGAATTGGCTCAAGTGGTGATGTAACTTTATGGCTTTATCAACTTCTTCACATATATAAGGTATTTCAAAATAAGCTTTACTTGTGAAGCTGACGCTGCAACAACTGAGACTGTACCCTTGGCTTCCAAAACGCCCTAATCCAAATCATTTGCACTTGGCATTTAATGGTTATAAGATGGCGGTTCAGTTCGCTGGCTTACTTACTTACCTGCCTCAGATGTTTTCCATAAGGGGCTGATGGCTGGTTTGTCTACCTACAGCTCTGACTCATCCTCTAATTTGTGGTCTAAATGGGCCCACATGTATAGCAGGGCCTCAGGCATTTGTCGCTTATGCCTAAATATATACAAAATGTCCCTTTCAATTCCTCCTCGCACCTGTATACCTTCTACCCCCAACCACCCATTATAGACCCGCATGGAGGGTGGAGGGATTATCTGTCCATCCTAAAAAAGTTGGATCACTAGAGGTGCAAGTGCCCTCCCTACAGCTTTCACTAGCTCTGAGCCCGCCTCCACCAGAAAATAACTTGCTGTTGACCCTGCGACATTTTCTGTATGTACAACCGCAACCCTTCTCCCTCGATGCCTGCAGCTGCAGAAAATCCTGCACTATCCAATCAGACTCCACCTCAGCAAAGAACTGCAAAAACCCCAAGTAACTAGAAAACAGCTTGTCTATAGTTTAATCCTAAGCTTCCTCCTATTTACCAGATAAGCCTTAGACTAATGCCAATTTCCAATCTATTTAAGATGAAAATCCTTGGGGTTTATTGACAAAGGTTGATAAATCATGCATAATTTACTAGACTATCCAAATTCCCCCTCAAATGGTCTTTACACACCAAGTATGACGCCCAATATCCACCTCATTTATGAGCCTAAGACAAACGCCACTCTGTTTCAAAGTGACCACATGCTTGATGTAAAAGTGGCTACCTCACTCAACTGTTGTCCCCCCCCCACAAAGCTGACGCTAAGTCAATTGTGATGCTTGTAGGAGTATCCCTTCTTATGTATCTTCTTCTCCTTGACCCCTCTAAAAACCACAACCTTTTTTAAAAAGCCAATAATACAATTTAGAATGTTGCAGTGATAGTACAAAATGCTAAAGTTCAAAATCATCCTCACTAAATTGGTCACATTCGCCAAGCTCCCCAATGCCCACATCTAAGCTGAAAAGGCTCTTTTCAATTAAATTGTTGGCCTTATACATGGATACATTTTTTGATACTATGCCCTAAGGAATATCAAACCACATACCATTAATGCCCCTACGCCCTTGCTCTCTACATTGGCCCATACTTTGCTCTGGGATGATGAAGATGCCGCTGGGATGAGCCTCCAAGTCTCCCCTCCCCTTCCACCATGTGCAGATAAATGGAACCACTTTGCTACAAGGTAGGTTATTTTATAGTTTATTTTTCATTTCAAACGCTCACTTTGAGCATTTTTGGGTTATTAATTAGGGGTTTTGTCTTCTCTTTGCTCTTTAGGAAAGTGGTAATGTTCATCCCCTGGTTGTCTCACCCTAAAATAAAACTTTTACACTCTATATTGGTACATGCCTTTGATAAAACTTAGAGTTAATTAGACGTATGGAACTGCTAAATAATAAAAACCAACTGGCAAAGCCATTGAATATATCAGGGCAATCACGTACATCAACCCATTTAGAAAACTCATTAATTTATCAGGTCAACTGATTAACAATCAACTCACTAGATTAAAAGATGATGCAAAATTTGAACTTAACAATTATTTTGCTGATGAATTAATTGAATAAATCATGCTTATACTTGTTATAGACTAGCTGTTGACCTGCTGCTTCACTTGCAGTATAGATTTGAATAATATGAGTTTATCATATATGATTTCTCTATTAGGCTAAATACAATCAACCTTCTTTATAATAAATTATATATCTTTTAGAAAAATCATTTTTTATATAAATAGTTCTCACTACTTTATAGATAATTACTATACTATACTCTTTTACTGAAGTTTAGTATATGTCCCTTTTTACTCATTTTTTCAAATAAACTAAAAAGTTTATAAAAAGGTATTTAGTAATTGCTAGCATAACCAAAAAGGTTTATACCCCATATCAGAAGTGTATCTTTAGTCAAATAAAAGCAAAGCTTTTTATAGTCAAGGAAAATATATATATAGCACTTTCTTAACTACTACATAAAAATATATAACTATCTCATTCATAATGTTTAAGCTAAGGACTTCCACTATATTATATAACTCTCCAACCCTTTTGTAAAGCAGCTATATATAATTAAATTCTATGATCCATGTAAAAAGGCTTTAATATAAAAAGATCTAACAAAGGTTGATTTATATAAAATCTAAAATATCATAAATGTATTATAGGGCTCTTAAAACCATACTTTTTCTAACTTATTTCTTATGACTATATCCAAGTATTTCTTACTCTTAATGCCTATACAAGCTAGCAATGTTTAGTAATTCATCTATTTCTTACATAAAGTAACTTTATTATTCTATTATTATTTATTTATTTGAGGCAAGCCGACCGGGGGAAGGACATTACCGAAATAGAGAAAGAAAGTATTGACATGAAACCTGAGCAGGGTCAACTCTGTCATAGAAAGTTTTTTCACCTCCGGATCGGGACTCGGATTTTTCTGGTTACGTCATGGGTAAGGTTTTCGTGTTATTATACCTACTAACCGCCAATAGTTTCCTTTGGCTGGCACCCTGATCAATGTGCGAAGGGTGGGAATTGAACCCGCAATCTTCAGGTCGGTAGCCGTACGCCCTACCAACTCGCCTTCCACCCCCTAACTATTATTCTATAATTTTTAAAAGTCTATGTTAAGGCTCAAAGAAGGACCATCTAGTACTAAAAAAAAGGCTCAAAGAAAAAACATTGTTAGATATAAACATTTTTTATAAGAAGTTTGTAAATTTATACTAAAGGCTCTCATTCCCATTATCCTTCCTCTCAATCCGCCCACTTTTGATCAAACCTTAGTTTGTATTTAGTAAAGCCTAACTTCAATTGTTGTCACCCTCTCTGTTTCACTTATGTCAACAAGCTTGACGCCCGCTGTCCCCAAAGGGGCAGTGGTGTACCAACTCTTGATGATCTTTTAGCTGTTACCATAATGTGCCAGGCTGGCTCTGCTAGCCCTCCCAACTCTTTGGATCACTTTGTAATGCCTAAGGACCTAGATTTGCACCTAACCCAAACCCAGGTTTGCCTTACTGCTCCTTGTGCTCACCTGGAGCAACATGAAATTAAGCCTTCAGGTTGAATATGAAAAATTCTCCCATATAATAACAAAGCTATAATCAGATTAGCCCTGGATATTTTAAGCTGCCAGATTCATCAAATTCAATCTTTTGAAGTGTATTTTGATTGCAGCTTCTTGAGTGAAATTGAAGCTGCATTGGCAGCTATCATCCACATGGTATTCCAGTGCACCCATTTTCAACCATTCATACTCAGTTACTCACTAATAGCACTCTTGTGTGTTTTAGTTTAAAGCGCCCTTATACACTTTCCTACTAAAGATTTTACATGAAATTATTTTCAGATTGTCAGAATATGGTTCTGACCCCATACTGTAATATTTGGTTTTCTTAAAAGAGCACTTAATTTGAGGGCTCAAATGCTTTTGTGAATATACTCACAATTTCTGTTAAAATTGCCTTTTCCATTTTCTCCTTGAACCATTATTCCTTATGCTCCTAACCATATTATCTGGGCCTGAATATACTGAGGGCGCACCATCTGTACTTTATATTTTGAATTGAACCATTTGTTATGATGCTGCCCCACCATCTTCCAGGCCACGGCTCCCAAACCTGACTACTTTCAAGATGACCCCATCACCAACCCAAAAGCTATTTTAGATGGCGCACATTCCCCCTCCCCCTCACCTGAGAAAGTGGCTTAAGCTGTCCCTGCTTCAACCAATCAGGATACCTCTCATTAAGCCTCTTCTCTTGAACCAGCTAATCACAGCATATAATGGACCCATCTATTTCTAAAAAACACAACCAGCCACATACCCTCAGCTAACCATATGCAGATAACCCAAACATCAACCAAAATCCATTGGATTACTTGGAGGAGGTTGATAGATTATGTAATTCTGTGCTCAACTCAATCGAGGCACCGCCCTTCAAAATGTATCTCAGTGCCAATTATGCAGCCCAATTCCTCAGCATTATGCGTCCTGCTCTAATGCTGAATCATTTCAAATTGATCATAAACTAGCTGTAGAGTCAGTTGTCTCCACTGAATGCTACCTACTCTAAAAATCCGTTCTAAAATCTGTTTCAGTTTTGTCTGTGGGCATACATTCTCCTATCCTCCCCAACACCTTGCTCCCCAAGCACAAAAAAGATCAGCTCTGCTACATCAAGTGGTTAGTACAAAAGTCCAGAAATTTGCAGCAGTTGTGAAGTTTGGCCCTGAGACTTGCATCACCCCTGGAAATATTGCCACCTTTGACATCCTCCCTAAACTACATCTTCAGGCTGTGAGATCCATTAAAGACTACATCTCAACCCTCCTAATTGAAAAGCTTCTGTTGAAAGAGCTACTCTCCAACCTTAAACCAAATTTTAATAATGCACCCACGCCTGTTCTCTCACCTTGTTCTAGTAACTGTCCACCTCATATGAGGACAAAGAGCCTCATGTTCCCATTCACCCTCCACCATTGTTAATAAAAGTTTACACTTCTGACTTGGGTTTATCTTATTGTTCTTGTGTAAGTTTAGGTGGAACCACCCACCTCATTTTACCTTTCTTTTTTTTTAAGTTTAGCTCTTTGAGCTTTGGTAATGTCCATCACCTGATTGGCTTTCCCCTAAATAAATTATTCCCATACTCCTTTCCTGTACCCTTGTAGATCATATTTTCTATGAATCAGTCCAAATACCTCTAAGATCAAGAGGGGCCCCAAACCTTTCTTCAGACCCTTAGCATAGGGTGTTTTCCTTCCTAGTTTGGTAGTAAACGTTAAATCAAGCCTTCTTCTTAGACCCTCACCCTTAATCCCAGCTTTTTTATCTCTTTTTTGGAGAAGATAGAAGGGTATGCAAGGAGATAATTAGTTTATTGGGAACCATCTAGGTTTAGCAGTATAATTTTTTCATGAGTATCTTCCTGAAGTAGGGCTTTAACCAGCTTATATTCCAATGATATAAGACAAATTTGGTAAAAGATGTCAAGGAATTCTTTGTATCTCCTAAATCCCCATGGAGAATATGTGATACAAACACAGATCAAAAAAGGAATTTGAGTTTAAAATCAAATAAAGAACCCCACACCAGGTGGTGAAAAAACCTTGGTGACAAAGAAACAGTATGAACAATAATGTAAAAGGCACAAAGTTACAGAGGAAGGCTAGCAGTTGGCTAAAGTTCAAAGGAAAGTTTACTAAAAGTTGATAGTTCTTGCCTTTTAGATTTTCAATGCTTAAATTCTATATTTTAGAATCATTGGCAGGAGGGTCATATCTGCATTTATTTTAGATAGATCAAATGACTAACCGTTACTTAAATCCATGAGAGGTCCACTACAAAAGGCCTGACCAAAAATTTAAAACAAATCAAGGAATTTAATAGTCATATAGATATTATCATATTAGCTGACAATGAGATCAAGATGAAAACCTTTGCAAAGAGGCTCAGTATTTTTGCTGTACTCAATTAAGTTTTATATTAAGATCGTCTTAACAAAAGAGATCAAATACAATTCAGTGGCTGTGTAATATCTCTAGTATAACTGAACCCAAACCTATACTGGAGGTATATAAAACTAATATTATTATTAGGAAATTTTGAGATGTAATTATGTTTTCAAGTAGCTACTAAAAACCCATCTTATCTCAACATGTATTTAGTATATTTTTTAAAACTACTGTTGCCAAATTTAGAAAAAAGCTTAGGCACTTTTTTTTACAATCTAATCATGCTTGAACCTCACTAACTTTGGTCAAGGGTTTATTTGGGATCAGGTAAAGTAAATGGTTGTTTGGCACTGGATAAAATAACTTCATCAATAAAGTTTATGTTGATACCCAAGACTATATTATTATTTAAGATATACAATTCAGTTTCTAAGGATCCACTTTCCTTTAGGGGAATCAGTGAGGGATAGATATTTATGATCTGGAGTTATTTTTGTGGTAGCAAATTAAGGGACGACTTAGAAACAGATTCATCAAGTGAACATATTTGAAATGCATTAATCATTCCTGTGTATTTGTACAAATGTCATGGTAAGAAACCAATTAATCTCAACGTGGTTGAACCTTTCAAAGCTATGAGATACTTATGCTATCTCTTTAAACGCTGGGGCGCCATAAGTAAACCAAATTCCCATTTAAGTATTCCTTCTAATAGTACGATGCTGGCGTCACATAAGTGCTTCAAAAAGGGTCAATTAAAAAAGTTGAGAAGATCTTAAGTTTTTGAGGTATATCCAGCTTCCAAGAAGCGTGTCCACTTTCTTAATAATATAGTCCTACCAAATTGGTTCTTCTTCTTACATGATGCATAATTGAAAGTTTTAGCCTCTAGCATCAACAGAACTCCTGGATTAAATTCTTGACTCATTTTTTACTTTACAGTGATTGTTCTTTTTATAGAACCTCATTGCAGCATCCAAGTTGGTTTTCACCTTGTAAAAATTTATTAGTTTGGGTTATTATTGGTTTATAACCCTAGTAATCTTTTTACTGCACAGGTTCAATTTCCTTGTGCACTTCGCGTTGTATAGTTTATCTTAACTGATAATAGTATGAAGACTAATATCCATAGTTGAGTTTGAACTATTATTTGGCCCAATGCTTTGGCCAGTACTTCCAATTAAATAATCTTAGTTGTACTCATAGGGATTTGTTCACTATATTACTGTCCACCCAATCCTCGTCAAGATCTCCTTATGACAGTCTCTTTTAACCCAACACACAATCAGCAGCTATCCCTTATCGTGGTTCCCTTTGTCTCTTGATCCCCACTCAGATCTCTACTCTTCTCTCTGAGAGTCTTCCAATTATTGCCTTCTGCAATAATATCCTTGAGATGGAACTTCATACTGGATGCTGATAGTCTAACTATACATCAAATCAACAATATTATTAATACCAATAATACTAATAATAATGTTTTACTAAATGATGGTTTTCTAAATGCTAGTTTTTTTATTATAGTGAATCCTAGGGAATTATATAGTAGGGGATTCAGCCGTCTAACCCTCAGTTGACACCTCTTTGATGAAACTGCAGCCATTGCCATTGAATCACCCTTACTTGTCCCAGCAGCGATGATCTTCCCCATCCTGGCTAGGATTTTGTCATTAGACATCCTTGAGACCTCAAAACGGGAAGAGTCAGAAAACATGTCCCTAACATTTTCCTCTCGATCCAAACAAACCAACCATAATTGGCTAGCAACCTGCTTAGGTAATGGGACTTTTTACCCAATATAGCAGGTCACTTCACCAACCTATCAATTCACTAGTTGCAGGCGGCATCACTCGCCTTTCAACTCACTATTCATTCCCAATCAGTCAGTGATGAAACCCAAATGATCCCAATCGGTACACCTGATAGTTAATCACTAAAAGATGCCCCTATTTCGTTTGCTACTCCGCCCAATGAGATATTAGGTATTCATCTGGATTGATCCCCAATGGATACGACCAGGCGAATATCCCAAATTCTCCCAAACGTAGTTCCTCTGACATTTGGGCCAACTGATATCCAATTTACTTCGCCTTAGGGAATTTTCCCCTAGCGACACCAGGTAATCTAGCAGGCTGGGAATATAAACAAAAATCCCAACACACTTCCTGGTGTACTTTCTTAAAGAACTTTGAAAAGTCCACACAACTTCTTTCTTGGACCTAATGGGCTACATATATTGTAAGGATTAGACTCATAATTGATGAAGAAAAGAGGAAGTATCGATTTAAAGGGTATTGGGCACTGTTGTAGCTAATTAGTTTTAGTGGTAGTTCTGAAGCCTGATCTAAGTGATTTTCAGCAGTATACACCTCAGATAAACCAAGCTTTAATTTTATATCTCTTCTGACATCCCTCTTGGGTAGAATGCAGTATGTTATCATGGAAGAATATGCAGCGCTTTACCTTATTATCTAGAATGAAGACTTAAACTGTGGACCACAGTCGCCAACAACCTCTTTGTGTACACCTGGCCAAGAAAATGTAGGTGATGAAGAGCTTTGCACTTGGGAAGCCATTACCATTGTGTAACACGAAAACTGTATATAGATTTGGCAAAATGATCAACAACCATCATTGTGACAACATATGCATATGATATGGGATGCAACACAATATAATACATCAATAAGAGATAATCAGGGGCCATATGCTTTCTTAAGTGAAATTACTAAATAAGTAGTGGCTGACAATTTGGGTTCATCTTTCTGAACACCAGCCTTCTTTTCTGTACCAAACAGCCTGAGTTTACTCCCTATAAATTATAATCTTTAAGATAAGCTCCGGGGCTTCAAACCTTGCTAGGGTGCCACAAATTTTTTTCCATCATGGTTCTTATTGATGAGCTCCAGCCAAAAAGGACCAGAAGGAACCCATAAGAGTCCCAAAACAGTCCTATATTGTACTTCACACAATATTCCTTTATTAGGTCCTCATGGTTCTGATTGCACTTTGTCAGGGTCCTGTTATATTCAGGAGTAGGGGTTGGGCTAATACAATCTTTTAAACATTCTATCAGTCTCCAAAACTCTAAAGGAAGCAATAAAAGGAGTGTTTGTGGTTTCTTGAGATGGTTTATACAGTTTTTCTAAGAGGATAAAAAGTTTGGTGCTAGGAGACCCATATTCCTGAAGTCAAAAGCTAAGGTCAGGTTTTGACTTAGATCATCTGTAAATCCATTTCTTTGCCTTTTTTGAACTAATAGGAGAACATAAATTGAGCAAGGGTCTCATACTATCAACTTTAGCACGGAGTAAGGATATAAGATGAGTGGTATCAAAGCTATTATTAATGTTCATTACATTTTAAAAATGGCTGAAAAAGAACTGTGAAGGATAGTGACGCCAATGACTTTTAAGGCTTACGCCTCCTATAGGAGCTCCTTATTGTACATAGAATATCTTATGCCATCAGGCTTATATTATAAATAGCCTTATGGATCTTCAACTCAATATGTTTCCACTTGTAGAAAATAAGAGTCAATAGCACAATTAATTTAATTTTCTTAAATTTATAAAAAAATTTATGGTCAACGTGGTGTAGTATGGACGTGGAAATCAGGGTAAACTTCACGTCTTAATAAGCGCTTTCATTTTAGTAAGTTATTGCTACAGCATGATCCCACTTGCCTTATACAAGGGGCGGCAACTTTTAACAGGTTTGGAGAGACGTTTTTGAGTATAAATGCTCATAGAAAGCTCCTTAATCCCTTTACTGAGGTTGGCGTTGGCCAGTCATTATGGCCTTCTCCTTGTCTATGGTGATCATATGGCCCTTATAAAACACAAAATTACCAAGAAGTTGGCCTAGGATTAGAAAATTTAAAAATTAGACTTAAATTGTCAATCTTTTCTATCTCAAGTGCTTAACAAATTGCCAAACGTGTATTTTATGGTATTTGTGGTCTTTAGATAAAATCAGAATGCTGCTTACGCGAACAAATGCACACACAAAAAATATATCATATTGCTATATTATAAAATGTTGTAATATAGCAGATGCATTCTTAAGATAAATGGCATTACCAAGAGTTGTTAACTTGCCTTATTAGTGCGTAAAACAGTAAACCATACATATTATGTTTATTGTTAATATAATTGAGGTCATTCATACAGTCAATCCTGATGAAGGATCTGACTTTATGTCATATCTGGACATTTTAAACCATGAAAGTGAGATGCATGTCAGGTATGGCGATATTGTTTAGGCTGCTGTTGCAATTTATTCTTATAAACAACTCAGCTCTTTTAATTTATTTAGCTTTGTAGCTTAGACTAAGGTAATGATTTCTCATTCCTTAACTTTGATATTAATCTGTTGAATAATTTACAACGGAATGCCATGATGACGCATTTATCTGCTAAAGTAATTTATGGTAAATTATCTTGCCCACAATTAGTTTACTATCAATTTACTATGATCATGACAGAATATAACTGAGGATTCAATCCTTATCTCCTCGCTGTCAATATCCCCCAAATTATTAACTAAAAATTTACAAGGCTTTTCAGTGTTATCAATTGAATCCCTTTTTTATTATTATATTTTCTTCCTTGCCCCGCTATCATAAAACAAGTGTCAAGGGTTATGTCCCTAAAAACACAAGCAAAAAATTTCTACCAGTTTTAGGATAGCTATGCGTTGCTTGGCACTCTACTGTGTAGTATATTATGATGGAAATAGAAAGGTATAGGGGATTTTTTTTCACCTAGTTTGTTTAAGATGATTAATAAAGGAATTGATGATAAATTCTTTACTTATTATGGTGGGGCTACTGTTTTCACACTGTCCACTTAAATATCTTATAAAAAAGTACTGACCTTTGCAATTGTATATTGACGCCTAAGCGCTTATTACAACACTTGGTGCTCACTATAAGGCCACTTTCAGGACCCTGTTTTCTGCTATAAAAAGCAATGCGATGTCAAATCTGACAAGGATCACTTGAGAGACCTGCTATAAATTCTTTACGAGGAACTGGATTATGATGATGCTCAGCTGATTACTAAAATCAAGCCATGTTTTCCAAAGCATTATTTTAAATGCACCATAGGAAGAAGCAGTTCTCACTGTAGTGAAATATATCAGGTGTTGAAGAAAATGCGCGTCCTGGTCCAATCTCAGGGATAGGAAATAAAGGAATTTATTCTTAATTAGTCAAGTCTACTCAGAAACAGGAGAAGGCTGAAAATGTTTATGGCAGAATGTCAACACTTTAAAAGCATATTAAAGCAACTCCGCCAAGATTTAAAGCATGCCACTCATAAGCATAAACAAGCGCATTATCAAGCCAATTTTCAGCTTCTAATTCTGATAATTCTATGGAAGAAGTTGTGGCTACTGTGCCCAACTTATTAACTGCTGTACCCTTATTGGATGCTACAGCAAGCTCATCTGTGGCAGCCACTGCTTCCTCTAACACTGACCCTCAAGTTACCTCAGCGCCCTCTCCATCAGTAAGCCCAAGCAACTTTCTCAAGTTCAATAGGCATGGAAATATCCATATTCTTCATATGGATATTTGAAACTATATTGGGATTTACAATGAACATACTAAATTGGCCACTATGATAGATTTACTGGATCCCTATAGTTATGATCTAGAATCGTCAAAAATAACTAAAGTCAGATTGTCATACATTAATGCCAAAAATATTTTTGATAAGTTTGGCATAGCATATTGGATAATATGATGGAAAACCTCATTCCTGTCAATCAACTTTAGTATTAGCAAGGAAGTGTTAGTCTTCGCTGATCAGTTTTACTATGAGGCTCATGTGTTGTATGGGGCCCAAGTTCTGATTCATTATGAAGCTCAGATCGCTTTCTGCCATGCCTGTGAGCCTCACATAGAATTGTATTGAGCCATCCTACCCGTTTTAAATTCCAACACTACCATTACAAAAAATAATACATTATCTCCAGCGCTGCGCCCTTACTTTATGCACACCTAATAAAAAGCCCTCTAAGAAAGATTCTTGTGTTCAATTACTGACCTTGACCACTAATAAGGATTTAGGAAAGCTCTGGTAGCAATTATAACTGAGACATTATAAATCTTGAAAGCTTAAAAGTCCCAGCTAAAGACCTAACCATTACAGAATTCATTCTCATTGAGAAATGTCTTTTATAAATATTACAATCAAATTTCGTAATTCTTTGCAGCCCCAGGTGAACAATGATTTATTTGATTACCTAATATTAAGCCGATACTCCTGATATTCTTGCAATCACCATCCCAGGTAACACGTTGAGGGTCCTTATGTTTATATTAGCATCTACTATGTACTTATTTCTTGGATTTTTGGACAAAGGAGTACCCATATATATAGTTTCCTAAAAACTAATGAAATTTGGAGACTGATTTAATATTGACCACTGCAAAGAATATGCACCATGGGGCCTAATGCCACTACTACTCTCTGGGAGCATATAGCTCCTTGATTCTAGGGTTTATCACTAAAGTTTTGTCTGCTCAAACCATCATTTTTACCCCATGATCATTACAAGTTACTGACAAGCCTCTTTTATAAGAAAATGTTTCTTGAAAGCCAACTTTGATGATAGTAATTTGGTAGTAGAAAATGTGTCTTCCTGTATTATAGCCAAAAATTTTTCAATGGTAACATGGCCTAACGGCCACAGTTATTAAGCACATGATTGGTCCCACCAAGATTGAGTTTCCAACAACAAATGAAGATATACCGGATTTTTCATGTTAAAGATGGATTAAGTGCTAGTTGACAACAAGCATATTGTGTCAACGCAGCTTCCAGTGCCGCAGAGGTTGAATATGTTGCTCCGCTTGAGTCTGCCGCGCAACTTTCCTTGATTGTATAGGTTGAGTCTAATTAGGGAATCATTCCCATTGCATATTGTAAAGGTGGGCAAATCACCTTAAATTTACCTCAATGGGTTGTGAAGGCCAACTATATCCACTCCATGATGGACAAAAGAATACTACAAAACCAGTGCATTAGGCCCTTGTCAGAATAAATATCACTCTGCAACCTCCTGAAGGATTGTGCAGTAAATCCTCCCACCAATTCACCAAGTCAAAAAGAATCCCATCATTGCCCTGGTGCCATTTCTCACCAGGGAGAAATCAAGGTGTTTTTGGAGGATAGCTACTCTTTCCTGGGTTTACACAAAAAAGAATCGGATATTAGTTTATGTATATGTGCTGCCTGACTGTCAAGAGAGTGTCTGTAACCCTCTCTTTCTCAAAGAGGTTGTGAGGAATGACCCAACACACCAACAGGAAACAACATGTTGACAACACAGTGAAGAAGGCCCCCAGAGGGGCCCAACACCAGAAAGACCCAGATGAGGGTATAAACTATTATATAAATGACAAGATAACTTAAGAAGGCGAGGACTTGGTTGGACCCAAGAGAGCTTCCTTAACAAGTGCAGATCGGAATCCAGAGGTTTCAGACCCTCTATCATAAGAGGACCAGTATTGCCCAGAGGGGCAAGCGAGTTGAGATACAATTTTTAAATAGGATAAAGTGACATATGTTATTTAAAACCTCCTCAAGGAGGTCCGTGAATAGGTCCATCCAAGGGACATTTTTAAACGTAAAAACAACAGGGGTTTTATTCAAGCAAGTGTGACCAACAAGAAGGTTGGTCTTTGAAAACTTCAATTAATATTAGTAGGATTCATATTTCTAAATTGGTACTAAGCCCAATAGAATCAATAGTTGCTGATTTCTAACCTCTGTGGTGCTTTAGTAAAATAAGACCTAACTTGGGTTATTAGCTGTAGCTAAATACTGACCAGATTAACCTTTCTTTCTCGTTACAAACACTTTTGCAACCCATTCGATTCATGACTAAATGCAGTTTGATAATCTCATAGAGGGGATTAGTCTGCACCCATGTCTGGGAGCAGTTTGGCAAGCAAAGCAAGAGGAGCAGGCGGAAGGCCCACGGCCTCTAATGTTTGAAAACGCCCCAGAGAATCCGGCAGAATAGAAAAAATTTAAAAAAACTGGCGGTCACAATTTCCCCAGAGATACTCGCGTGGCAAGCACGATGCAACCAGTACATCAATACGCCACATTCCCAGCCACTTTTGTCAGTGGAATTTGGAGTCCGTATATATCTGGACATCCAAAAAACGGCCCTATGGGAAAAATTTTGTGAAGATGTACACAAAATTTTCCCGACTGTGGTGTATGTTGCACCTCACTCCATGTTGCGCAGTTGGCTGGACCTAGGTTTTGAAAGCAAAATAGCAGCAGACGAGGCTGCAGTGGTGCGCGTAGTGGTCGACCTCCCCAAAGGGCAATGGGTCATCAAAACTAAATGCACCAGATGGACAAAATTGAACCAAATTTTCTCACGTTTGACTTTTTGCCTACTACGGTAAAACATGACATTTTGGAGCAACACCTGAAAGATGGTCTCGCCATATACAGCGAAATACAATCTTTTGAAATGCAACGTTTCACGCTGATGCCACACCTGTGCACCGGCAAAGCCATTGCAGTTCTGACCCCATCTGAGGAGATTGTGAAGGACCTAACCCAGATCCCGCACTCCACCTTTATTGACATCGCAGGGCACACCACCCACCCATTCTGGGTAACTGTGGACAGCGCGCCCCCCATTTGCACCCACTGTGACGCGTTTGGCCATAAGGCACACACGTGCCCCATTAAAGAGGGCGTTACATTCCAAGAGCACCCCTCAGCGGCCATGGCCAGCGGAGAGGCGCACTATGAACCAACCGCAAGCACCAAAGAGGCCTTCCCGTGGGGAGCACAAGGCTGCTACCTATTGGTAAAGCCCATCTCCCCGCAGGAGTGGAAGAAGGCCAAGCAGGCCTGTAGGACTGCGGCCAAGGAAGCGGCCAAGGTCACCACCACCATCCCACACTCACAACGCCAGGAGGACATGGAGACCTTCGCGGCGGAAGCAACTCAGGAATCCATCACCCAATCAGATTGGGAGGCCCAAGCCAAATGGGCCACTCAATTCGAGGATCCGATGGGAGATTTGATCTCACCCAATCGCTGCACCCAAGCCCCAGTTGAAACCAACTTGGGACCTATCCCAACCAAAAAAAATTTTTTTTGCCCCACTCGACGGTGCACTGAACTTATCCGCACCGCAAAAAATTCGTCTGACGTCAGGAAAACAAAAAGCGAAGGCCAAAGCCAACGTGACTCTTTCCGCAAAAATTAACAAAAACTGCAATAGCATTGCTGCTAATACCCGCGCTGCTGTGAAAGCCCATGGGGACCTGGAAGAGGCTGGTGGGCCAGGGGGCCCACCCCTCGCACCTAAGGTGCAATGGGGGAAACCTTCACTCTAGGGACGCTGAATATTGCCAGACTCAAGGCCTCCCCATCCTGGGCTAGGAAACTGAATTTTTACAAAATAATTTACCCATGGATATCCTGGCCATCCAGGAAACCTACTGTCTACGAGGTTCCGAGGATGCTTGGAAAACAATGCTCCTACCATCCCTATCCTTTTGGTCGAAGCACTGTGGGGTGCTAATTCAGAAAAACAATTTTTTCAAATTTACATCTTCAGAAACATTCCTAAATGACCGAGTGCTCGTTGTCACCTTCTCTTGGGCCGATGTTGCACACACAATTGTCAACATTTACACCCCAAACGGTGCACAAGAGCGTCAGGAATTTTCTCATCGGTCAAATCCCTCCCGCTACCCCCCGATTCTTTCCTAATTGGTGACATGAACTGTTGGCTAACCTCACCAACGGACCGGTGGCCGCCCTCACCCCACACCACACAGGGTCACGTAGAACTACGCGTTCTAAAAGCCACCCTTGGGTTAATGGATGCACTGCCGCGACATGCCCCACTGCTCAAAAACATGACGTGTCCCACATCCACAACGGCCAATTAAGGTCTATGACCCGCATTGACCTTATTCTAGCGCCGGCGAAATTCCAACCCCACATCTCCCACTTCAAAACAACAAAAATGGAATTCTCTGACCACCGACTGGTCTCAATAACATACCACTTACCCATCACAGTTGCAAAGGCCCCACATTGGTGCAAAATCTGCCCCCCAGAGCTTGCGTCACCAGGATTTTCCATGTGGGTGGAAGAGGCAACTTTGGCAAAATCGTTTGTTGCACCGTTTTGCGTGGACCCCATTTCCACATGGGCAACTTTCAAAAAAGACACCATCCGCCACTATCGCCATCTCTCATCCAGATGCTCACGAGCCACATCGGCGGTTATATCGCGCACGCTGGCAGAATTGGCCCACTTGGAGTCCAACATTCCAGCCTCAGGATATAGCCCTGCATGGGGCCAGAAGTGGGTGGAGGCAGCAGCACACCTCAACGCACTTGAAAGGCAACACAAACATCGGGTTTGTGTCCAATACAGGGCCACACGCATCACTAAAGGTGACAAGTGCACCGCATACTTCTTCAAAAATTTTTTTGCACCACACCAGAGCGTGGCCTGCACACAGGTGCAAAGATTGGATAATTCTATTGTGGACACACTGGCCAAAGTGGCAATCGAAACGCAAAGATATTACTCCAAGTTATACTGAGCCAAACCAATTCAGCCAGCCAAAATGGCAGAATTTCTCAACAGAGCTCATATCCGCACCGTTTTCCAATACCCGGAAATAATGAATTTAATTACTCCGAACGAATTATGGACTACCATTCGCGGTGTGCCAAACCAAAAATGCCCAGGCCCAGATGGCATTCCATATGAGTTCTACAAAAAATATTTTAAATACATATCCCCATTGCTGCTAGCCTCACTCAACCAAAGCCTGTTGGAAATGCGCCTCCTACCAGGAGGACATGAGGCTTTTACAGTCACACTCTTCAAGAAAGGGGATAGGCTAGACTTAGCCAACTGGCGCCCCATTTCTCTAACAAACACAGACACCAAAATTTTAACAAAAATCATGGCTAACCGTTTAGGGACTGTAGCATCTGCCACCATCTCTCCAGAACAATTCAGTTTCATCCCCAGAAGGTCGATTTGGGATAACGTGCACTCTGTGGCTAATGTGTGTCAGTCCACAGCCTCTGGGGCACTTGTATTCTTGGACCAACAAAAGGCCTATGATAGAGTAAACTGGGAATACCTTAGGGCCTGCCTCCAACAATTCCGCCTACCTCCCCGCTTCATTAACTGGGTGATGCTGCTCACGGAATCTGCAACAATAGCTGTGCGCGGCCCAGGTTTCCTAACGGATGCAGTCCATCCTCAAAGGGGCCTGCGACAATGGGACCCCCTCAGCCCACTCTTATACAACTTCAGCCTTGACCCACTACTGCGAAATGTGAATGCCCAACTCACTGGGGTCCATGTGCCAGGCCAAACCCCAGTCAAGATGATGGCATTTGCAGATGATTGCATGGTGGGGGTGTCTAGTATAAAGATGCACGCGCGCTTGAAGCCCTCATCCAGGAATATTCCCGGGTAAGCAACGCGGCACTGAACGCCTCCAAAACTGAAATCATCCTCCTTGGTCAGTTTCAGAACTGCTGGGCCCCAGCAAGTAGTTCCCAACCCAGCCCAGCTGCTCGCCCAAGTCCACGCCTTACTAACTTAAAACACACCGCTCCACTGGTGCTCCCCTTTGTGCCGCGACCTACCATAGGACCGGTACGCCATCTGGGCGTGTGGTTGGAGGCAGGAGGATACGCGTCAGCAGTAATGGAGGGCCATATACTGGACAACGTGACGAAGCGAATCGCCTCTCTTAGAGCCCACCCTACTACCCTCACTGGCAGGGTTGTTCTTGCCAACTCTATGCTCCTATCCCAAGTCTGGTTTGGAGCCCACGCCATCCCCTTCTCCCCAAGCTTCTTCAAATCCCTGTATGCTTTGCTACAAGGTTGGCTTTGGTCAGGCCGCCCTCCACCAGTATGGCTAGAGGTCATGTTTGGCCCTCATCATCCTGGTGGCATGGGCCTACTTGACTTCAAAGCCCATGCCGCCAAGATCCTAGGCACCTGGATTGCGGCCGTCACTGCTCCTACACTCCCATCCCAACACTGGTC
The DNA here is from genome assembly GCA_022478985.1 of Massospora cicadina. Classification (NCBI taxonomy): domain Eukaryota; kingdom Fungi; phylum Entomophthoromycota; class Entomophthoromycetes; order Entomophthorales; family Entomophthoraceae; genus Massospora; species Massospora cicadina. The sequence goes on from JAKSZP010007905.1 coordinate 25,876, forward strand.
CCGCGCAGCCCGCTCCAACTTCTCCCAAGCCTTGGGCCTCAACAACCCATCAAACCCCCACTCCCTGATGAAATACCTTGCATCACACACATCAGCCACAGGTCCTCACGGGACAAAAACCCACTACAAACGAATCCTACTCTCCATGCGAAGCGCAGAGTGGAGAATTTGTATTAGTGGACATACAACCCAAAGAGGCCGCCCCTCTCCTCATTTCACACAAGAGGTACAGGGGCTACCCATCCATGATGGCGTGATCCCCATTCGACCCCAAGCCCTATCCAGGGTGGACTACCTGGACATGATGGACATCCCTTATTCCACTGAGACCTGAAAGACTATGTGGAAATACGCACACCATCCTCTGTTGCAGCCTCAAGTCCGTTCCCATGTGTGGCGCTGCCTGAGGCGGGTGTATCGTACAGCTGAGCGCTCTAATGCTTTACACTCATCCTGTGTCGTGTGTGGCCATTATGGAACGCTGTTTCACCGCCTGGAGAAGTGCCCCACCTCTAAAGTAATATGGCGCGAAGTCCAACGTCTGCTAGGCCAGGATCAAACACATCCCTTCAGTCTGTCAAAAGATATGTTTGCTTCATCAATGGCCTCCCCCTCCCACCCTCCCTTCGTGCTCTGGTGGTTGCAATCGCCATGTGGACTATCCACACGATTGTCTTGGATGCCATCGCCGGATCCATCCCCACCCTCCCTGAAGCTGTCCACAGATTCCGGTCTCTTTGGTGGATCACTTTCAAGCGTGGTTGTTTGGATATCTCCCACCACGGCGCTGGCAGCTGGTCTCCTCCTGGTTCCCAGTCTGGTTCATCAAATCAGACCCCTTCCTCCACACGTGCTCAATAGTGGCTACGCCCCCTACACACGTTCTCCCCCTTCCCATAAGTGGCGTTCCCGCTGGCAACAAGAGATAGCATCGCTTCTCTGGGGTGCCTCACCTGGTACTGAGTTTTGTCTCATCTGAGTCATATTCGGAAGTGTCCGTCCCATGGTTGGCCTTCCCCGCAATAAATTTAAAATTTAAATACTGACCAGATTTGGTAATATTGTAAATTGAACGGGTCTCAAACCCCCGTTCTTCAAATAATTGTACCAAACCAACCTTATTAATAGTATAATTAGTGCATTTAACGCCCTCAAGGTGATGTTGAAATGCCATCAAGAGCACCCCCATGACAAACGGGCATATCTTACCTTTACCCAGCGTTGGTCCAGGGTATGCTTCAAGTCAAGGATTCTAGCCAATTTTACTTTTTGGCCTCCTCACACCCAGCCTTATTCCTACAATAAGTAACCTCAATTGTGTCATGTAACTATGACATTACCTTTCCGTTCTGTTGGGGCTCCACCCACCTATAGGGGCTTCGTCAGGCAGAAGTTCTTGTGGGCAGGGGCCAGCTTCATGGAGGCGATACTTTGTTTTGGCTTTGATCCTGCTGCCTCAGGGAAACGCTCATAAAACATAAATCAGGTCTTGGGCATTGCACAATGGCGCGTTGGTACCCAAATAGTCTCTGTCGCATAAAACCCTTCCAAGAAACCAGATAATAAAGCCTTTCTTCTAACATGGCGAGAGGCTACAATTTCCTCAAATTTCCACTCTAGTGCCCCATCAATGAGGTATGCATATGGAGTATCTAATGGGGGACTCTCAAACAACGTCAATTTACTTTCATGAAAGAGGGCAAATATCTGGAGCAATAGAGGGAGGTCCAACTAGTACGAGGCATGGCCCACCTTTCTGTCAATGCGGTAAGGCCCTATCTTCTTCATTCCCAGTTCTTGCATGGCAGCTTGATTAGGATATTTCTAGAATCAAGAATCTCGAGATCCCCTTACTTATACGCAGGACCTATCCAACTCTTACCATCAACGTTCTACTTATAAGCCTGCATAGCTGCATTCAAATTTGTGGTAACCCTTTGTGTAGTTTCTTAATGGCCTTAGAAAAGTCCACTACCGCTTCCACTTGGGATTTGAAGCTGGGCTTCGTGTTGAAGGAGTGGTTAAACCCACAGTTGGAGTAAAAATGGAGAACACCTGATGGATGTATGCTGGGCGTTATTATAGATGAGATGGGCCATGGGAAGATGGGAAGCCCAATCTGAAAGATCCAGGGTAGTGTAACACCGAAGGAACTGTTCCAGGCACTGATTCACTCGTTCTTTTTTCCAATCTTATTGGGGTAATAGACTGTAGAAAAGCATGGATGAATTTGAAGATTTTTACACAAGTCTTCTAGAATACAAAGGTAACCTGGTTCTATGATTACTAATTATTTCCTGGGGGACCCCATGATTGGAAAACTCATGGGGCATGAAAAGCAAAGCCTTCTCCACAGCGGTTACAGTAGTGTTGCATGGAATAATTTAGACAAACTTTGTAAATAAAGCCACCACTTCCATGATTGCATCATAGCCATCAGACGCAGGTAGCTACACAATGAATCAACTGATAAGGAATTACAAGGCCCTTCAACCTTTTATACTGGTACCAACAACCCTGCATGGGGCTGAAAAGTTTTGCTTTATCCGGTTGCAGACCAAGCACTCCTTACAGTATTAGCAACCTGTGCAGCTAACCCCTTACAATTATAAGTGAGGCGAATCAGCTCCAAAGTCTTCGCCTTCCCAAGGTGCCCAACTGTGACCCAACATTTTGGTCTTGGATGATTCCCAGGAGGAGAGGTCCAGCATGAACCCATAGCCATCTCTGAAACCACACCATCTCGTCCTTCACATAGTAACCTCTGGTAATATCTTCTTTATTTAACTTGCTCTTGGCGAAAACTATAATATATTTTACTGGAAAGCGCTGAGAAAAGACTACCTTTCTGAACATACCATATTCCTCCACGTTTTCCAGTGGAGCAAGCACTGGCGTGCATGTCACATGAAAAACAATTAGGGTACAATATTACCTGGTGGAATCATCATGTGGGTATTATGTACCTATACCTCCTTAGGATCTGAGGCTAAACAGGATTTCAGACTCAAAGCATCCACCAAACCGTTCCCCTTGACCTCCGTAAACTCATAGGAGAATACAAATTGGGCCTGGGTTTCATGCCAGTGGGTTTACCATGAGGTCAGGACATGAGGAGTGTGGTAGTACAGCAAGGCATGGTGATCTGTATGAACGCGGATTGGTTGGTATTAGCCATGCAAATGATGATGCCAATAGGTCAGCGCCTCTACCACTGCTAATAAAACATTTGTTATAAATGGCGTAGTTTAATTTTGACAGAGCATCTCCAAGGAAAAATCCTTCTGGATGCTTCATTACATCTTTGCCCACCTGCAAGAACGCCACAGCTATCACAAAGTTGGAAGCATCAGTGGCCTCTATGAACTTCATCCAAAGATCTATGTAATGGAGAGCTGATGTGGACAGCAAAGTACTCTTCACTGCTTGGAAGGCATCCTCCAGGGTAGAGGTCACTGAAGAGCCTTGGCCCCACTAGCCTTCTATAAAGGCGCCGACAACTCAGAAAGACATGGTGTAAGTTTTTTCAGGAAGGTATAAGCCCCTAAAAAGCCTTTCTCAACTCCTTAACCGAGTTTGTTATGGGCCAATCACATATTTCCTTCTCCTTGTCCGCAGTGATCATATGAGCCTTTGTTGAAAACAATGTTGCCCAGGAAGGAACCTGGGTTTTTAAAAACTTGCACTTTTCTATCTTTAGGGTTAGCTTTGCCGCCCTCAAATGCTCAACTACTTGTCGCAGGTGGATTGCATGGGATGCTGGATCAGGGGTTCACCAAAATGTCATTCATCTAGGATACTGCGCACACACCCAAAAACTCCCCAAGGGTGCATCAATATGACTTTGAAATATTGTAGGCGCATTTTTAAGCCCAAAAGGCATGACCTGGAATTGTAAAATCCCCTTCCTGGTCTGGATGCAGTGACCACTTCTGGGCTTTCTTGAAGCGAATCTGATTGAAAGCATTAAGCAATCCAATTTGGAGCAGACCTTAGCCTTCTCCAAATAGCGAACAACTTGTGCCTCCACTGGCATGGATGCAGATCAGGGACAGTAACATTGTATAGTTTACCATAATACACGCAATGACATAAAGTCCCATCTACTTTCTCCACAAAGAGAAAGGGTGAGCACACTGTTATGATTTGGAGAAATACGCCCCTTTGGCAGCTGCTCCGTGACCCATAAATCCAAAGCTGCCTCTTCCTGTAAAATCAAAGGGTAGATGGGAGAGGAAATATGCACCAATTCCACTGTGAGCTTGAAGTCACAATCTGAAACAAAAATTTTTGGTAAGAAAAATTCGGAAGCTTCATCAAAAAAAGACTTCAATTCTTCCAGGAAAGAAGGTAAGGGTACTTCTTAATTGGGCTTCAGAAGAGGTGCAAAGGTGCAATTGTATACATCTGGCATCAGATTTCTTCTTGAGTGTCCACATCTGACACGGGTATTACTAACCCCTGTCCCATCTTAAAGACAACTTCAGGGTCTCTTATTTTAAATTGGTTATAAATATCAAACTTTAGTCACTACTCCACTCCCATAACTGGAGACTGGATATTCTTGATTGCTGAAAAGCTGACTGAAAAATAGTAATCGCCCACTTAAAAATCAACTAAATTTGAACCTTCAGCGTGGCAATACCCTGGGAGGTACCCTCTATAATCAAACCACCTGTAAAGTAGCTTAACTCAAGGTATTTAGCAAGGCCTGAGTCAATAAAATACTCAGAGGAACCAGTATGTACCAAAATAGTTGTGCTGATTTTCCCTGAAGGGGAGAAAAGGGTAGCAAAAAGCAAAAAGTAGCCATAATATTCTTTATTGATAACATATGACGCCAAAAACTCATCAGAGGGTTCTCCTTAGACTTAATCACACCCCAAGATGGGTTCTTCATCAAAAAAATGGCAAAGGGTAATTTTCAACCCAACCACTGAGGACACATATTACACAGTATCCTCATCAGTAGAATATTTACCAAAGTTTTTGAGCAATACTTCTTAACCTCTTCAGTTTTCTCCATTATCTTTGAGGAAAAGCGCGGGTTTTTTGAAGTGTGATATGGTACACAGGAGTCGTGGCTATACAAGCCCACGTGCACTGCAATTTTAGACCTTTTTATTTAAATGATTTACTTTAAAAATGACGTTTTTAGGTGACATAAGCAAAATACCTGATTTGATAGTGGCTTGGACTTAGCTATCCATTACAAACACGGAAATGCCCCTTCCAATGAGAAGTTGTAAGGCTCCATGGGAGCGAGATTTAAAGGAGTGATAACCTGGATTTTAATTAAATTTGATTTGGGAGAGACTAATGAAAGTTCTTGAGTTCTGACAAATTTGAGGAGTTGCAAGGAAGGCCGCTGCCCCATTCCTAGAAAAATCTATATTCTGGAGGCCATATTTATAGGGGCCTTTCCAACTGTAAACTACTTGGCTGAATTGATTGAGTTATCTAACAGTAATTCAGGGCTAGAACTCACTGACTTTAAATTAACCAAATCAGGGGATTAAGAAAAAAATGAAGATTCTGTTTCTGAAGGAGCACTTAAGAGATCAGGGCTGCTTTTTATAGGAGTCTAAGAGGATGAAACAAACACGGCTATATTAGCTGTACTTCTCAAAAAAATTTTGGGACTAGACCCAGCCAACTTTTGGGATTTCTCAAATCCAAAGTTGTAGAAGCAAAAAAAGCCTCCACTTCCAATTAAATGCTCAAGTTTCCCAGGATGATATATATGGGTCAGTGTGGGTGAAACCACGATAGCCAAATTATTGTCCACTTTTTGGATGGTGCGGGGAAATCACCCTAAAGAGCTTCAACCCAAATGGTCAAAATTGGCAGGGGAAGCCTGACATACCAAAGCATTCTTTGTGAAGGAATTCAAAGTGGAATGAAGAAGTTACGATTTGACGATGTCAGATAAGGGCAAAGGCTGAATCCAAATGCAAAAACCCATTTAAATACTACCCGAAAGGGCGCTCCATTTGGCAAAGTGTGAAGAATTAATAGAAGCTTTTATAAGATAGAACATCAGGACGACGTGCCTCCAGAAAACGTTTCAAACCCTTCAAAGATCCCTATAAATGCAGCTGTGTACAGAACACATTAAATACACAGTCTAACACACCAGGGGACAAGCAACACTCAAATCAAAACTGCGAGAGGTCAGATGAGTGTTTATACAAGCTTTTAGGGAAGAAGATTCTATAGCCATGGAAGCAAGAGCCTGCTGAAATTCAAATTATCCTTCTGGGGTAGTTCTAGAAATTCCAGCAGGATCCTAAAGGGTCCAAACCGCCAGGTTTGAGCAGGAAGGGTAGGGCTTTTAGTTGGCTGTGAAAAATAATGCCAAGCCAAATAAACAGTAAAACAAAAGAAAAGCGCTATGGTAAGCAGCATAGTGAACATGACAAATGGCCAGAGCACCAAGTTGACACTCAGTGAGAGACCTACGTGAAGAATTAAGATGCACATATAATAAAATGGTTAGTATATATAATATCAAAAGAGTGTAAGTAACCCTCTCATTCTTGGAGATGTGGTTGAATGACCCACCACACAAACAGGAAACAACATGTTGACAACCAAGGGAAGAAGGCCCTGGAGGGGCACAACACCAAAAGTACCTAGGGTGAGGGTATAAACTATTGTATAATGACAAGATATCCCAATAAGGCGATGACTTGGTTGGACCCCAGAAAGGTGTCCATTCACAAATTCATATTGGAATCCATGGTTTTTTACCTTCTATCTGCAGAGGACTAGGATATCCCAGAGGGGAAGGTGAGTTAGTATTCAATTTGGATAAGATAAAGTAATCTATGTTATTTGAAACCTCCTTGATGAGGTCCTCGCACAAGTCCACCCAAGGGAAAATTTATAAAAACGTAAAACAATGGGGCGTTTAATTTAAGCAAGTTGACAAACAAGAAGGTTGTTTTTGAAAACACTAACAAACACTAGGGGGATTCATCATTATCAAAATTGTACTAAGCCCAAATGAACCAATAAACGCATATTTCCATCCTCTGTGGTGCTGTAGCTTCAGTAAGACCAAACTTGGTGTCAAAATATGAGGATCTCTCGCATTGATTAATTAAATCCTTCATGGTAAATCGGGCTGAAATTCAGCTGGTGGATCCTCAATTTGGCCAGTTGCTTTTGGTTTTAGAACCGTTCAAAAATGCAATAGGCATACAAAAACAGCTCCAACCTTTCTGGACTATTTTGGGTTTAATTTTCCCCTCATAATCAGGAACTTCAGCAGAGGTAGGCAAAACTGGCAAGCTGAGGATCCTGAGATCCCAGCTTGCCAACACTATTCATAAGCAACTTTAGATACTAATGATACAAAAATAAAATAAAATAGCTTTTATATAAGACTAAATCAATTGATAATGGTCATTAGGCCAGGCGCCGGTATTTATACCTCTAGGGAATCTCCTGGCCACATCCAGCACAAAATTTCAACAGCTATTTTGCCACTCAGCTCAGCCTATGACTGAAAACTTTTCTTAGGTTTATTGGTGACAAAATACTCTCGAAATCAGGAGGATTTCAGGTACAAAAGTTGCGATAAAAGCATGCAAATTAGTCCTAGGATCTTCAGGATTTCAGTTACATCATACTGCTGATGTAACACACCTTCTGTGAAATTTTGGCCTCAATTAAAGAAAATGATGTACCCCTAATTGGGATGTTGGCAGGCCTCTTCTTTGATAGTCTTAAGTAACCCCTTTTAGGTGGTCCATGTAAGTGCTATCATGCCAATTTATGCATATCAACATACAAATTTCTTCCTCAGGCGGAAAATTGATAACATTATTTTTTTGTTTAGTTGTCCATGGAACTTTTAAACGTAGCTTCAGGTTGTCCTCAAATTCTTTCGTATACAAATAATTGATTATGTTTCAATAATCAGGACTAGTTGTTGAGGGTTGGGCAGAGATAATTGGCTTAACTGTGTGAATGTATTCAGTCTGAGCTGCTGATAGAATATTTATTAAATTGACAGTTGAGTTAATCAACCTGGCCAAGCAGTTGCAGAGAAGGTAAATTTAGATGTGCAGGAAATTCAGCACTAGCTTTAGTAATATAGTTAAATCCATGTAGCAATAATTGGCCTGAGCTGTGTTATTGTACTAGGTTTAATTAGATTATTAGTTCAAGCATTAGGTGGGAAAATTGGCCCATTCTGTAGGTTGTCAAAGGGTTTGTTTTTGATTCAACCACATAATTTTGTCATATACCCCCACTTGTTTTGAACATAAGCCCTATGATTCCCAATTAACCTTCACTGATCATCACCATAGTTAATTTTAGCCCGATCAGTGACAAATCTCAAGTTGAATTCACATTATTATTAATTTTGGCCTGACCAGCCGCCAAATCTTGAGTTAAATCCTTTTCAGCATGACTGGCTAACAAATCAGGAGTGGAATCCTCTTAGTTTTAATTTTGGCCTGAACTGCTGACAATTCTGGTGTAGGATCCTCTCCCCACCCCAAGTGCAAACTAAAGTAGTTATTAATTAATTTTTATTTTTGTTATTTCTTAGTTATATACTTTTATATATATATATATATTTGCTTTATGTTTTTGCATGGTTAATATTTTTTATATTTCATTTTTTTCTTTTTCTTCTTTTCTATTTTTTTCTTTTTAGATTGGCCAGCTTATTAGCCTTTTTATAAATTTAAGTGGACACAGTTGTATATAAAATTTGCCCTAACTTCTCTGTTAACATGTGTTATTTCTCCATGTTGGTCAAGGTATGCATTCACTCGTTATAACAACATTGTTTATGCTGATTAGGTAAATCAGGCTTGTTTCCACATTAGCTCCCCTCATCATGATAAGATCCAGGGAGCTGGAGGCACTTGTATCAGAGCTAATTTCCATCCTAATGTTGATTTCTCGTCTGTCCAAGTCTACCAGGAATTGTTCATTTTAATTCATCTTTGAGAGTGTCAACAATTTTGAGTGAGCACCAATTGTCAAAATCTGAGGATCTCTCACTTGATTAATTAAATACTGCATGGTAAATTGGGCTGAAATTTGGCTGGTGGATCCTTGATTTGGCCAGTTGCTTACAGTTCTAGAACTGTATAAAAATGCTTTAGGCATACAAAAACAGCTCCAACCTTTCTGGCAATTTTGGGTTTAATTTTAACCCTCTTAATTGTGAACTTCAGCAGAGGCAGGCAAATTGGCAAGCTGGGGTTCCTGAGATCCCAGCCTGCTGACACTCTCCAAAAGTGACTTTAGATACAAATGAAACAAAAATAAAATAAAATAGCTTTTATTTAAGACTAGATTATTTAATAATGGTCATTAGGCCAGGTGCTGGTATTTATACCTCTAGGGCATCTCCTGGCCATATCCAGCACAAAATTTCAACAGCTATTTTGCCACTCAGCTCAGCCTATGACTGAAACCTTTTCTTAGGTTCATTGGTGGCAAAATATTCTCAAAATCAGGAGGATTTCAGGTACAAAATCTGTGATAAAAGCATGCAAAGTTTACCTAAGATCTTCAGGATTTCAGTTTCATCATACTGCTGACGTAACACACCTTCTGTGAAATTTTGGCCTCAATTAAAGAAAATGATGTACCCCTAACTGGGATGTCAGCAGACTCTTCCTCAATAGTCTTAATTAACCCTTTCAGGCGGTCCATGTAAGTGCTATCATGCCAATTACATGTATCAACATACAATTTTTGCCCTCAGGCAGAAAATTGATAACGTTATTCATTCATTTAGTTGTCCATGTGACTTTTAATGTAACTTCTGGTTGTCCCACAAATTATTTTGTATACAAATGAGTTAATTGTGTTTCAATAATTGTGACTTTTTGTTGAGAGTTGGGGCAGAGATAATTGGCCCAAATGTGCAAATGTATTCAGCCTGAGCTGCCAATAGAATAATTAATTAAATTGATGTTGAGTTAATCAATCCGGCCGAGCAGTTGCAGAGAAGGTTAATTTAAGTTTGTGGGGATATTTGGCATGAGCTTTAGTAATATAATTAAATCCACATAGCAATAATTGGCCTGAGCCGTGTTATTTTACTAGGTTTAATTAGATTATTAGTTCAAGAATTAGGTGGGAAAAGTGGCCTAATTTGTAGGTTGTCAAAGGGTTTATTTTTGAGTAAACTACAGAATTTGACACTTGGTTTTTTGACTGTAGCTGAATCTTCCAAGATTTGTCAATATTGTAAATCATATGGGTCTCAAAACCACGTTTTCAATTAATTGTAACAAACAACCTTATTAATAGTATAACTGGTGTATTTAACGCCCTCAATATAATACTGAAATGCTCATCAAGCGCACCACCATGACAATCAGACATACCTTGCATTTACCCAGAATTGGCACAAGGGTATGCTTAAAAGCCAGGGAGTCAGTAAACTTTATTTTTTTGGCCTCCTCACGCCCAGCCATATCCTAAAATTAGTACTCAATTGTGTCCTGGAACCATCATAATTGCCTAATGGCCTTATCCTTATAATTATTATCTAGCCCCACTCATTTCTGTATTGAAATGTTTTGTCAAGTAGGGGAAATTTTGCACTTGATCTTGCAACCATACAATTCTTTAAATCTATTTAACTTTTTATTTAGATTAAGGTTCTAATTTCTCAGGCCATGATGCTGGTATTAATCTTATATCTAATTCAAAGTGTATCTTCAATGCAGCGTTTATCTATCAAATCAAGTTACAGAAGATTACCTTGCCCACAATAGTTTATTAGTTTACTCTGGGCCATGACAAGGATAGTGACTGAGGATCAAATTTCTATCACCCCATCAGCAATATCCCCCAAATCACCAACTGACAATTTATGAGGCTTTCCAGAATTTTAAATAGTCTCCTTTTTTATTACTATTTTTTCTACCTTGCCCCTCTGGTGTAAAACAATCACCAAGAGCTTTTTTCCTTAAATTTTAAGTAAAAATTTCTACTATTTTCCATAATAACTATGCTTACATGTTAAACTACTGTATAGTTTACTATGATGGGAACGGAAAATTGTAAGGGTTCTTCTTATTATATAACTTGTTTTAGCTGCTAAATAAAAACTTTGATGATATAATCTTTAAGATTCTATTTCTGGGCTACTGTCTTCACAAAGCCCCCTTTATTATCTTATACAAAAGTACTGATCTTTGCAGTTGTATATAGAAGCTTAAGCGTGGATTGCAAAAAATGCTATTCTCAACGCTTGGACGCAGAGTACCATTTGCCTTTTACAAAATAGAAGTTGATCGTACCAGAAAGGCTTACTTGAATTAAACCTCTTGCCTTTCTGTTTATTTGTGTAAAAATTCAGCACTTCTTCCTCTTTAAGGTTAAAAGATAACTTAGAAGTGTAAGCCAAGTCTATCATCAGCTTAAACTCAAAATACTCTTGTATTTCATTAATACATATGTTTTGGCGCATCTAAGGATGATCTAATCCCTACAAGCTAGGAAGTATAAGAGCATTTTAAGAAAATTTAAATAGAGCAACAAGTATGAATGTTTGCAAGTATGGCTAATGTGTCAAGTCTTTTAAGTAGTTACCAGATATGGGGAATTTTATCTCCTCAAATTTTTAACAAAGCAAGGATCAGATTATTAGCCTTGAATTAAGGTTATATATTAAACTTGTGAATCACTCTGCTCATAAAATAATATGGTTTAGCAGATTCTTTAACAAAATATGTGGACAAATAGTTCATATAATACAACTTGGAACCTTACAATTTATTAAGACTTTAAACTAAGGAATAGCTAAAAAACTTCTCATTAATTACACCAACAGACAAGAAGCTTAAATTTTAGGTATTCAGCTTGATCTGGATCATTGAAACTCTTGGAGGCCATTTTGATCAATATTGAAAATTTTGATATTACCAGGGGTGAAAGTAGACTTTTGGCAAGAATAAAATATCTATAAAATCTTTCATCAAGGAATAAAGTACCAATGAATCACAAGAAGTGCGGTCACCATAGGGATTAATAATAGAAACAGGATAATTAGTATTTTTATAAAAGATTTAATTAATTTGTCACTATAACCATTGAGAAAATAACGATATTTTTATATTCAGCTGTGGGAGCAATAAGCTCAGTAGTATATATATATATATTCAGCCTCCTGAGTGAAGATAATCATCTTGTGGCTCAGAAGATGTTAGTCAAAACGAATTTAAGTATCAGGGTCAGTTTGGGTCTATACATGGAGAAATCAAGAGAAAAAATGGCGAACTAATTTTATTTATGGTCAGAACTAGTTCACCAAGTTTTAAAAAAAACTAGTTGCCATTTCTTCATCAATCATGGTGTCAAAATGATGATAACACCTTCCTCCAAAAGATTTTTTGAGGTAGGTAACTCTTGCCTAGCACTATATCTGATGGTTGGATAGTTAGTGAATTAGAGGTAGATGCTTGTCAAACCTCAAATATTACTTAGATTGAAATATTTTCAGAGTATATATTTACTACCTCCATAACTTCATTGTTTTTATATTGCTATTTATAAGTATTAATACCATAGAGCACGTCACTGCTAAGCATGAAGTACCAACATTATTTTATGAGGGGTAATCATGAAGGAGGATGGAAATCATGTGCTTGAAGTCATGAGGGTTAGCAAGCCACACCTGAGAATTGATTATGGCAAAATAAAGAGTCAAAGAGAGAAAAGTCACCTTAATAATGTCAATAAGAGGTGAGTCCTTGTAAAGGTCACCATATTCATAGAAAAAGGTAGCTAATGAACATCCTGACTGACATAGTGAAACTAATTAGTAGAGCGTTTGGAAGGATCTCTTGTTTGGGTGGCTTGATTCTAAAAGTCTTTCTAAACAATTTTATAGATTTCAAAAACTTCAGTTGGGATCTAAAAAAACACTAATACCCACTCGTCAGCAATGAGAAAAGCTGCCACATTAAATTTACTCTGCAAAACTTTGGTCAAGGGCTATTTAAGGGAGTGGGATATGAAGATTACAAATCTATAGAAAATATACCTTCTGAATCAGAAGTATTTTTTAATTGGTTTTAAATTTGTTATAACATGAACTTATAGGGCATAAACCAACCAGTAGCTTAGTTTAAAAGGGTAGGGACACACCAGTTGGGCTGAGTGTGAAAGCCACAAAAAATAACAATAAATATAAATAAGAAAAACTTCATGGGGCATTGTGACCATTAAAAAAGTGATGCACCCAGTACACACCCAAGGAGAGTCCTAAGCTGATACATTCTTATCATTATTATAAAACTTTAATCAACTAATTTAAGGCATTCTCTGTAATTCCATGTTCTCTTCAAGGTGGTGTGGTATCCATTTTAAAACCTCAGGGAAATCAATAAAAAGATAAAGAGATATTTCCACAGCGGGTGGAACCCACAACTTTATGGAAGATACACAATAAAATTCTTAAGAAAGAAAGCCACTAAGTTTAGATGAGGTAACTAGTAAATTTAAAAAGGTTGTTTAATAACATTCCTAGATGTTGTCATCTATAGGGCAAGTGTTTCAATTACATTGGTCAACTAAAAAATAAAATCTTCTCAATCTTTGAAAAATAATAGTCAATAAATTTAAATTTAGTTCAAGGAACAAAATTTATACCAGAAGAATTTCCTAACTCTTTGTTTATAGATAGTTAAACTATATATATGTATTCATATAAATATTCCTGAAGACTCATAACTATTTTACCAATTCTAGAGGGCGTTTATGTCTTTTTTGTTTTTGTTAATAGTCTACTTTTGGGACGTCACTCATAAAATTCCAACAATAATCTGCATGCATAGATTTGATCCACTTGTTTTGATAATTCTTTTCATTACAAAAATGTGCTTTGCTTTAAACTCTCCTTGCTAATCAACCAAAGTGTCTCATTTTCTTGGAAAGAAGATGGGATGATAATGATGAAAGTAGTTCTTAAGAAACATATAACAGAATTCTTGGTATGTCCAAGAGTTTAAATTACAGCTAGCTTTTATTTTTTAACTCATGAACTCCTAAAAAAATGTGAACGTCAAGTTTCAAGGATTTATAATATGCTTTCTCTTTCTTCAAGATTATTACAGAAAATTTGTTGATTAAAGTTATTCCTCACCTTTTTTGCAGTTATATAAATGATATTATTCTGTCTATACTTGTGGAGTCAACTTGATTTATAAGATGCAAAAGCATTCATGCACTCTCAAAAACGTTTCCCCCAAATAACACATTTTTAGATAAGATCTTGTCAAAAAATTATGATATAAAAGAGATACCATATTTAAGTAAAGTAGCTTGTATAAATATGTCTTATGTAAACGTGATAATAAATTAACTATTCTTTTTATGTATAATTCATATTTACCTACTAAGTTTTCTTAGAACTTCATGTACACCAAGTAACTATTAAATAATAGTAGATAGGTGTTTCTAAACGCAACAAACATTGTTCATGTAGATAAAGTATTTTCTATAGGAACAAAATATAATCTACTCAATGTTACCAAGCTGTATTTATAACAAAAAATAAAATTATAATATTTTTGGGGTTTTAGTATCCCCACATTATCCAGCTTAATAAATTATAACAAATCTGCTTATCCACTAGAGAATGAGGCCCGCTGTGTGGATGTAGTAATATTATTTTTGAAATATAATAACTATTCCCCAAAGAAATATTCCTAATGAACATTAGGTAATCTGCCAGGTTCTAAGCTTCCAGATCACTAAAGTTTCATTGGAGGTGGTACCCTGACAATTAACAAGTGATTAGGTTGTCAAATTAAATTTTAATAACTTAAATAATTTATAAAATTCAATTAGGTTTTGTTGCCAATTGACTAAAAGGTTTATGAGTTGTGAGGCGATTGATAGCGCCTGTGATGAACAATTTGCATTTAACTTTTCTGATACCACGACAATCTGTCTAAGGGTAAAGGTCCAATCACCTAAGCAGGTTGTCAAACTAATAAGGGTGAAACACAGGGTTTAGCGAAAGCATTGGGACATGTTCTTAAATTCAACCCAGAAGAGGTCGAATTGATTTTCAGCGGTGGAAGCGAACTAAAGTGATAAGGAAAATCATTGTTAAATGTGACTTGGGAGGGTTAATTCATAAGTGATGACAGTTGTTTCCAATTAGGGCGTCAACAGAAGAGAAGGGTAGAAAACTCTAATAAATTTACTTAAATTTTAAAAATTAAAAAAACTAATAGAAACTTTATTTCTTATAATAGTTTAGTTTGACATACATTTAGTATATTTTACTCTTGGTACTAGAGTTAAAAGATAGAAGATCCTTTGTCTATTAAATTGCTGTTAAGATCTCCGCAGACTCTTCACTAAGAGAGATAAGAAGAGCCTCTGGACCTTATCAAGAAAATTTATAGGGCTGGACAATAAGCCTAAATAATTACTGATGGATCATTGGTTCTCCAGCGTGATAGGGTTAAGTAATTATTATTGATTGATTCAAGGCGAGTTGACGCTAAGCAAGTTAATCTCAGAAAATAAGAGTGATTTCCTTTGGAGCCTCAATGATGAGGTAAACCCCTAAAATTGTAGTGAATAGGCAGTAACTAAACTGAAGGGTAAATAACCAGAAACAATGAAGATATGAGCAGTATGTGACTTGAAGGAAGGAGGTCAGTTAAAAATGAAGAAAGAGAGCGGAAACTAGGGAAAAAGAGAGTCAGCAGTAGAAGGATGCTCATTATATATATAGAATTTAATAAAGTGTTGTTGTCAGAGCAATTAATTAATGTTCTTATTACATTTACTAAGCTTATTTTAGGGACCTCCAATCTCCATATTGTCCGTCCGTTTCTCAGTGGCTTGATCCTGTGCAACCTTATAGCTGTTATTAACTATATCGCTGATTATATAACAGTGGTGCTCACTACAGGGGGCTTATTGATCAACATGCTAGAATGTCCATTATTCGCTAAGCAATGGCACAACTGGCTCATGAGGGGATACCACCCCAATTTTAGATTTATCTCAATATGTGGAACTAAAAATTGTTCTGGAAACACCACTTCAAACGCAAAAAATGCTTTTCAGGAAAATTTGGTATAACGGAACAGCTTGACAAGGTCTACTACCAACTACACCTGGTTGGTTGCCAAGCCAGCCAAGTTGCTGATCGCTTGGATGGCACTACAGAGCGGCTACATTGTGTAAAGCTAAAATTGAATAGTGTTGCTTGAGAAGGAAAGGTCTATATTGACAAGTTGCCCCTTTTAACCACGATGGAAACATACACAGATTTTGTAAGTGGTTCAAATTTGCAGTAGAAGGGGCTTCAGATCGGCTTAAGGCTAAACTTTTGTCCACTATAGATTAGAGAGTGCGGACTAAGCTATATGTTAGCGTAAGAATAGCACTGTAGCATATCATGAGATTAAGGAAAACATGATCTGCCTGTTTGGGGGTGTGGCGAAGATGACGCAGCACAAGGCCGACTTCTTAACTGTACATTACTAATGGAATGAGTCTTTGGTGGAGTTTGCAGGCATTTTAGTCTGAGTCCCACATATCAGTGGTAGCAGATATTTTGACCAACAAGGATGTGGGCATCGCATTGATGGCTGCTGTTAATCCATATTGGGAATTGTATAATGCTATAGTCCCCATTCTTCAAAAAGATGCAGCAATATTGCAATTGTCAACAATTTTCGTCAGTTATCCACCACTTTTAATGCTCCTAACATGGATTAGAAGCCCCTGAGAGCATTATAAAATCCTCTTCGGAAAAGTGACAACAATGATTTGGCTATAATCCGTTGGCTAATAAGTGGGAACTCAACCCTTAAGAAGTTTTTCCCGTCCTCCCTCTGGTCACTTAGCTTGTCCAAGATTTAATTACAATCTATCGTTTAATTTTTGACCTGGGTTTTTGGAAGGTGACGCAGATATATGAACCATATACTAACGCTTGCTTCTTATGTGGCTGAAGAGGTATTTAAGTGGCTAACTGCCCTAGCAACCCACATGCATATAAAGTACCACCAGCCCTAACTGAAAAGGGAAAGTTTGAGCGGAGTAGAGATGAGACACTCTACCTCCATTGATTCAAATTTACATTATCCCTGATAATTCTAATGAGCCCCTCTGTGTCAGGACTGGGACTCACCCCAATGATTTACTATAACAACAAAACCTCAGCAATGCCTCTGAATATCCCATGAATGGAGACAGGAAGAATACTGACTCAGAGTTCCACCAAGATGTACAAAAGCCATACATTTGGCAAGTACTTGAGCACAACGTCGCGGACAAAGCCAGACCTTCCATGGATGTTGCCGCCTTAAAGGTGTGATGTTGCAATTTTAGTTATAGACAATTGTTCAGGAGTATCCTCAAGTTGGCACTGGTATTATCACTTTTCTCAATAACAAAAATCCCTTTTATGCATGTGATAAACACCAACAGTTCTTCTTATTTGTAGTGTACATACTATGATATCTCCATAGGAAATACCAAAAATTCAAGCAATTATAGATACTAATGCCCCATCAAATTAATACACCCAACTAATGGCTAAGCTTCCGCGAAGCCTGATGTGGGACATTGAGTAGTGTTTGGACCTCTGAAACACAAAGCACAGCGTCAGAGGGCGCATATAGTGTGTTGCCTCTGAGGTTCAGGTTGGTCAGCGCATCAGCTACAGCTATGGTTTTACCTAATAACAATTATGACATGCTAATATGGGCCACATTCATGTAGCAATTTGGGGCCGTATTGATATGGCGGAGGATTTTTTTAATCTTGGGGCAACGAATCACCATCTATTTTACCACCAGAGGAGTCCTTAATGTCACCATTTGGTTTAGTCAGTTTATCTCACATATGGCAATGGTGTGATTCCTAAAAGTATTAAAAGATGAAATGGAGGACATGAGATCTTCTTAACCTATTTATGAGCATAACATTATTATGCTACTGGCTGTGACCACCTTTAGTATACCTTCCAGGCATCAGTTTATAGCAGTGACGAAGCTCAAAATAGAAATCCCCAAAGGTCTATACAGTGAATCATGGGGCCCTATCACAATCGTAGCTCAAACCCCATGTGGCTCATAGACTACTGTTACTGGGGAATGAAGAAGTGATGGTATTATAAAAAGCCTACAGGAGGATCCTACTATGGATCAAAAGCACCAAGTGGTTGCTTTTCTGCAACTGACTCCTATTTATGAGGTTCACCATATAGATGAATTTGGTTATTTAGAGGAACTCAGTCTACATGTAAAACCTCATCAAGCTAAAGACCGTGGTTCTGCGTGAGGCCCTAACTGGGCTGTTGGAAGAAATAAAAAATTGGGTGATGGACCTGTTAGAAAAATAACAAGGTATCTCTGCATCTGCTGAACACGATTTGGGATTTGCCCATGGAGTGGTGCATCAGTTAGACATTAGAAATAAACCCCTTTGGTTATGGCCTATCTATTTCTAAAAACTGTGAAAGAATTTTTATCCAAAGAGGTAGCTAGATCGATTAAACAGGGGATGCTAGAGCCAACAAAGAGTCCCAGGCATTGTAACTACTAATCGCAAGAAGAAGGATGACACAAAATGGGTAGTAATTGACTACTGGAAGCTCAATAACATCACAAAAAAGGTTGTATATGCTCCCACGAATTGATGAAGCTCAAGATTAGCTTGGTGGTGCAAATTATTTCTTGGCTATAGACTTGATGTTGAGGTACTGGCAAATCGAGTTGCTTGCGGCAGAACAGGAGAATAGCGCCATAATCACCTTGAAAGGGTTGTTCCAGCCTATGTGGATGCCCCAAGGGTTGTGTAGCTCCCTGGCTACGTTCTAGCGGGCTATGGACACTATCTTAGGTGTCCTGAAGCTGTCCTGTGTCCTAGTCTTATTTGACAATATCAAAGTGTTCTTGCAGACGTTCACAGAGCATTTAAACCACCTAAAGTAAAAGTTCCGCCAACTTGCCAAAGCTAACATAAAAACCAAACCTCAAAAGTGACACTTTAAGAAGCTATTTGAATATCTTGGTTTTGCGGTAGACTCAAATGGGCTTATTCTTCATTCAGCGAAGGTAGAAGCTATATGTAATATAACTTGGCCAGTTAACAAGCGTGATATACAGGTGTTTTGGGGATGGTTATTGTCAAAATAATAACTAAATATTCATCCAATGGTTTATTTTATTGGGGATGAAATGGCCAATTCTGGCAGAATGGCATATCAACTAAATTTCGTGGTGATTTATTGTTTTTGGTTGATAGTTGCTCCCCAATTAGGGCTGAGCCAAATCAGTATTCCGCCAAGATTGGAAGTTAGTTTGGTTTGGGCCAATAGATGGCCCCAAAATTGTATATGAATCACTGGTGTCTAGTAGCTGAGAATGATCCAATTAATTTAATTATTGTTTTCTGTAAGAAGCTAATTATTCTGAGCTCAAAGCGGCAGAGGTTGTTTTTGGCGTCTCATGTAAGTATTAGATAAACCTGAGAAAGGCGATTACCCAAATGATTGACAACAAAGAGTCAAAACGAGTTGTCAGCAAGAAGCCAAAAGATCCCAAGTTACCAAGCGGCTGGAAGATGTTTTCTAGTGAATACTCACTAAGCCAAATCCAAATTAAAATAAATTTATATTTTATAAATCTATGGCTCACCAGTGACTGAAGGCTGAGGATGAGCCAAACTAATATTCAAACATTGGGAAGGAAGGGGCAAGAGGGTCGATACCAGGGGAGTGCTAAGTGCAGCATAAGAGAGAGTGGTTGGCTGGAAAAACTAACAACGAGTCAATAGGTCAGCAAGTGGTGCAGCAGCATATTTGTACATATATTTACCTGGCGCTTCCCTTTCAATAAATATCTTACTTTGCCTTTTCTCCCTTTTTATATAAGTTCTTATGTTTCTTGTTAGTTACGGTTTAAGCTGTGAGATCCCCAATTGGTGTGGGTGACATGCCAAGGGGTCAGCTGGTGCTGCTGGCCCCATCGCCTAAGGCAAGGTGGAATTGGTCAGCCAGACTTAATACTGGGTGGCCTGCCAACTAGTGGAGCCCACTGTTGCCAAAAAAGTGATTTTCTGACAGTGATGCTCACTACAGGGGGTTCTGCATGGTGGTGCTGAAATAGATGAGAGGTGAGTGAGGAGTTGGCGAGGATGAGCCATCAGTTGGCTGGGTAGGGGAAGAGCACTCTAGTGTGACCCCAAACCAGAGGTTAGGTTCTGGCGATTGTTGGCGGTGGGGAGGGGAAAGCCCTGGACGCCCACCTCACACGCCAAGTCTGAAAATAGAAGGATTACATCTGGTTAAGTGTGGGGAAATGTTATTATTTTAACCAGATGGATTCCTTTAATTGTTTATTGTATTTTTGATGAAATGGCTAATCCTAGAAGAATGGCTCATCAACTTATCTTGTGGCTTTTAATGAGATTGCTTGATAGTTGCTCCCCAATTATGATTGAGCCAAATAAGTATTCCACCGTTATTTAAAGTTAGGTTTGGTTGGGGCCAATCGATGGCCCCAAATTTGTATATGGATCACTGGTGATTAGTAGCTGAGGATGTTCCTACTTTTAATCTATGTATGCAAGTGGAAGCCAATTATTTCGAGTTTGAGACGGCTGAGGTTTTTTCCAGATTCCATATAATAATCAAATATTGTCTGAGAAAAAGAGATTCTCCAAAAGATCAACTACAAAGAGTCAAAACAAGTTGTGAGCAAAAAGATATGATATCTAAGTTACCCAGCGACCAAAGATGTTTCTGGCGCATAATTACTAAGTTGAATCCAATTTGATATTAAATTTATAAATATATATGTGTCTCACCAGTGACTGAAGGCTAAGGATGAGCTGAACTATTATTTGGACATTTGGAAGTGCAGGGCAAGAGGGTCAACATCAAGGAAGGGAGAAGAGCAGCATAAGAGAAAGTGTGGTTGTCTGGAAGAACCAGTGTTAAGCTAATAGGTTGGTGAGGGGCGCAATAACACATTAGTACATATAAATACCTGGTTCTTTCCTTTCAATAGATATCTCCCTTTTCCTATTCTCCCTTTTTTATTATTTTATGTCAATTCTTGCTGGTTAGGGTTTAGGCTGGGGGATCCCCAAATGGCATGGGTGACATGCCAAGGGGTTAGCCAGCAATGCTAGCCCTGACACCTAAGGTGAAATGGCAAGGGCTGACCAGGCTTCATACTGTTTAGCCTGCCAACTAGAAGAGCCCACTGTCGCAGGAAAAGTGATTTTCTGACATATGGGTATTATCAGCGAATCAGCCTTAACTTCAGCCAATTGGGGCTTAATCTTCGAGTTATTTAAGAAAAACGCCACCTTTGAATGGACTGAACGTTGTCAAAACGTTTTTAATGTTTTACAGACTGCATTGGCTAGTGCGCCTGTTTTTCAATACCCTACTTTTGAGAAGGAACTTATTGTTCAAATGAACGTTTCTCTTTCCGCCGTAGGGGCATTATTATCCTAGAAGAATGATGACAGTGTGGAGCACCCCATTTGTATATTGTAGTCGGAGCTTCAACTATCATGAAAGAGATAAAATTATGTTTGAGTAGAAGTGCCTAGCTGTGATCTATGTTATAAGAAGTTCCAAGTATACCCTCATGGAGTAAAATTCAAGGTTGTGATGAATTACTAGTAATTGCATTGGTTACAGATTTTTTTGAGCCAGAAGGGCGCTTTGCTAGATGGGCCCTCAAGCTTCAGGCCTAAGATATAAAAATACTTCAGCATTCTGGCGCAAAGCACCAAAATGCTGACTTGCTTATTTTGGCTACTTAAAATTGCAGTAACGGCGGATTTGGGAGCTTTACTGTATGAAAAAATGGTCAGTGGTAGATATGCAGATGATCCGCCGCAAGTTAATTGGGCACTAGATGGTATGATAGTCAGTAAAGTTTGGAAAAATGGGGAGTTTCACAAGCGGATCAGAAACAATATGCTAAGTTCTCCAAAACCCTCCGCTCAACCAGACATTATTCTGAGCATGCACAAGGCGTAGTCATGAAGGGTTACACAAGACATTGGAGCTCTTGTGACCTCTGTACTATTAGGAAAGCATGTACTTTGATTTGTTTGAGACGATTTCCTGCTGCCGCCAGTGCCAAGTAGAAATTCATTCAACCAGAAAACCTTTTATATTCTAATTAAACCTTATTTTTCCTGACACACGGTATCCATTTATGTCGTTGGGCCTTTGCTGACAGGAGCAAAAGGGTCTAAGTATATTCTGGTGTCAATTGACCACTTGAATAGGTGGTTTGAGGCACGGGCAATATGGGATCTGGGGGCGGTCACTGTGGCAAAGTTCGTAATGGAATGTTTGAATCAGCAACACAGATGTCCTAAGTTCATTCTTTTTGACAATGGAACTAAGTTTCACCTCCCACACTCTACTCAAGCTAAATGAAATGATGGCCATCCGTGGGGTTCTAACAACTCTTTATACCCCAAAATCTAATGGAATGGTTAGTTGGGTTAATGGGACCCTGGTGAATAAACTACTTAAGTTGGTAATGGATAGACCTTTTGATTGGAGTGGTCTCCTTTCCACCGCCATCCTCGCCTATAATATTAGCTACTACTTGTCGATGGGAAAGAGACCTCTTCTGGTTGCAATATGTATAGCACCCCGCCCTTCTTGCACTCCTCTATGCCTGTGTAGAAGATTTAGGCGGAGTGGACCCACAAGGCTATATAACGATTCTAAAAATCCTTAACCAAGCTGCAAACGGAAGCATACTCCTTTAGTTTGGCTAAGAAGATCAAGAACCAGGCTTCTGAAAAGGTATGGCTTAGCGGGATAGGGGAGTTCAAGGAAGGAGAGCCGGTCATATTCAATGATCAGCATTGGTTTGGGAGGAAACATAAACTAGTTAATAACTGGATTTGGCCTTTTGAGATAATAGAGAAAACTGGTGTGGATGCCTACAGTATCAAGGACCAATAAAGTGGGCAGATTATCAACCAAGCGCATGCTAAGTTCCTTATGGCATATAAACAATTATAGAGACTTATTTATAAATGTAGTAAAAATAAGATACAATTCTATGCATATGTCAGCGGTCAGTAACACGCATATATTAGGGATTGATGCAAAAGAATTTCAGTTAAGACGTCATTGATTCCCCTTACTTTCTCTGCTTTTTGTGGTGCATCTTGTGTTTTTCTCGGTGAGATCCATGTTTCTTCTTTTTCTGCTGCTTCATGGGTAGCTTAATTTCACTGGACCCTTCACAGCTTGGTGGTGGGGGAGGAAGATGCTGTGTCAAAGGGCAAAGTGGGTCAGTATCAGATCAGGGGATGCCACGCCAGCGAACAAAGCGGATGACGCAGTGACAGAACTAGGAGAGGATGAGGACTGGGTACCAATGGTAAGAGGCGAAGCAGTGACAGCTTGAACAGGCAATCAAAGTGAACATGCACTTGTCCCATAAAGAGCAAGGCCCTCAAAAGATCTGCTTATGGTCCCAGGATATTAAGGATTACACGTTTAAAAAGGACTGGTTTTTGAGGGGCTGGCAAATAAAGAGATGAGTTATGGCTCACAGAGAAAAGGTCGCATCCAGCGACAGGCAATCCATCAGAAAGTCCTCCATTCTGGGATAAGCATGCAGAAAAGGAGTGGCGCTGAAAATGCTGCTTGATGGGCCCACTCATGGGCCGCCCAGTGCCGTTCCATCTCCAATTCTAACTCTCCTACAGGAAGGGTTAAATCCATGTTCCCAAGGAGCGCCATTAATGGAGGTATTAGATTAGGTTGTTGGCATTAAGAGCTGCAAACGCTACGACAACCCAGATCACATATGGTTCAGATGTTTGTTATGAAAATTCACCCCTAGTGACCAAAAGCGAGTTGGAGCGCGGAGGAAGGACCTGACCAGCTGGCTACCACCCATCACACAAAGCACAACATCCACCGGACTGATAATTCTGTGGGGTAAGGCTCAACAAGAGGTGGAAGCACTAGATGGCTAAAGCCGTCTGCCAGGAGCTGGGCCACTTTATTGAATAAAGGGCCTCTGTTCCACTAACCACACCAGCTTAACTGAGCCACTAAATCACCGTAGAGAGCGTGCAAGAAAGCCATATGGCTAATGAATTCATGAAGGAGCTCCTTCTGGGCCAAGAGGGTCATGATGTCTACCTTGGCACTCTCTCATATCTTGGGTAAATGGGGAACTGGAAAAGTGAAATTGACCCTGGGTCGCCTATATCTGCGCTGAACCATAACCAAAGATAATATTCAGGGGCTCAGGGTCTTGGGGGTTGTTACGCTTCTGAGTACAACAAGATGATGTTTAAAGAAAGAATTTTGTGGCTTATCGTCCAGTCAAGGGGGTATTATCAAGATTTTTCTATGACTGGATGATAAGCCTAAATAATTACTGTTGTATCATTGGTTATTCAGTGATATTGGACCTGAGTAACTTTTATTAATTGATTCAAGATGAGTTGACACTGAATGAGTCAACCTCAGCAAATAGAGTAAATTTTTACAGATCCTTAATGACGAGGTGAAACCCCTAAAATTGTAGTAAATTGGGATTAACTTATACTAAAGGGTCAAAATCAACTAGAAACAACAAAGGTATGAGCGGTACATGAAGTGAAGAAAGGGGGTCAGTTGATTAGAAGAAAGAGAGTGGATACTAGGGAAATGAGAGTCAGCATTAGAAGGCTGCTCATTATATATTACAGTTAATAAAGTGCTTTTACTAAAGCAAATGCTTCATGTTCTTATTACATTTACCAAGTTTATTTTTTATAGTACTAGATGGTTATTAGGTTTATTTTGTGACAGACAATCTTCGTATTGTCCATATATTGCTCATTGGGCTTAAACCTGTGCAAATTATGGTGGTTATTCACTATATCGATGATCTTACAACAAACCTATTACTAGGTTATTTCCTACTTTAAGAAAGAGTCAGAGGGAGAAAATACCTAACATTCCATAATAACTTTAAAGAATTGAAGGACAAGTATTAATATAGCGCTGGACCTAGTATTCAACTTTGCTTAGAGAAATAGACTAGAGTAATTGACTAATACTATTAATTCCCTATGTAATTAATCATCAACAATTCTTAAAACTCACAATTCAGAAAGTTGTTCAGTTAATAGAAGAGCTGAAGCAAGACACAATCCTGCAAGATTAAAGAGTACACAGTTCTTTAAAAGTTAACTTTTGGTGCTCACTACAGTAGGTAGTTGAGTTTTTAGCCAAGTATAATAGAAGACCATATAAACAATATCCTACAATAACAGACTAGAGAAGCTTGAGACGTAACTAGAAACCATTAGTAAGGATGTGCTAGAATTGGCGTCACAGACCATTTCACTACATAAAGGAATGGGTGACAAAAGCCAAGAAATAGGTTGAGCAATTCAATAAAGTGAAAAACAGCCTCTATAGAAAGGACACCATCTTGAAAAGAAAGGAGAATGAATTAATTAAGGAAGTAACATTTCCAAGTACAGAGCGAGAATTGGATAGAGAACGCTTATGCTGGATTCACAGAGATATGGCGCGCAAGTTAAAATGCATAGAGTAGCTATATAATCACGAGTATATTGCACTCAGATGAAGGCAAATGAAGCCAACTAAAAAAGCATGAAACTCCAGTCAGGAAGATACCACTACCCAAAAATATACAATAATTATACACAGCAATTTAGGAGATGACTACTGAAGTTACTCCTATTGTTAATCGAGTTGTTGAGAAGAAATACCCCGCTAGTGGTGCAACAAAGAATGTTAGAATAAGCCAAAATTACCACATTTCACCAGGATAAAGCACCAGCGTTTTCCCACCAATTTTAAGGTTACATTGTTTGAATATGGCAATAGATAAAGGAAGTTACTTTGATGAACTGCCTAGAAACTGATTGTCAGAATCTGGTGTTACTCATCTTAATGGGGACAATTGGACGTACAAGGAAGACATAAAGCAAGTATGACAGAGTTCTGTAGCCCTACACGGATTTCCAACTGTAAAAAGAAGTTTATGGTCACTCAATTTCAAAAAGATGAGACTCTAGAAGCTTTTGATGACTGGTTTTACCAGAAGTCGCAGATTTTACCTGGTCTGAGAAAATTTTTATTTTTGATGCATGAATCAAATGCAAGAAGTGCTTTGGCCTACTAAGTATTGCATCATACTATGGCTTCTGCGCTGTTAATTGAGATTTCTATATCACAGATGGTGGATCATCTATAGATATTAGAAGCAACCTTCAAAGCACATAATCAAACTTTCAAAGGACATTCCTGTTAAAATCAGAATACAGTAAATTTAGCCAAGACCAGTGAAGAACAACAGAATTGAGTTATAATGGGAAAAAGCTTAAAGGAAAAAATGAGCGTACAAGTTTAGATCAACTGCACTTTTTTCAGAAAACCTTGACATCTCACCGCTCACTGTTGTAGCAAGAAGCCTAAAGATCAAATTACTTTAGTTCACGATAAAGTTAAAGGAAACAAAACTAAAGTCAGGAAAAGTACCAGCATTATAGATAAGGAACAATCTAGCACTACAGTGAAACATGTTCTTAATAATTTGACTGATGACTTGAATATTTCTGTTATTTGTAGATGAAGAACCATCTGATATGCTCTAGCAGGTGGTTAATGTAGTTGCAAACACCATTACCTGAGCAAAGGTAAAGGAGATAAATCCCTTAAATTGTGAAGGAATATGCTTTTCCGTAAGCTCATCAGCTAGCAGAAAAATCAGATTCACTGAAAGCATAAAGATCTTGCTCAATTTGAGAATTGATAAGGTTAATGTATCTCTCCTTATTATTGTGAATAAGGAATCATATGAAATTTGCAAAATTAATTCATACTCTCTATTTGTATTTAATGCCGCTATTATCTCAGTAAACACTTTTTTACAATATACTGAGTGTAAATATTTGTATATTATAGTCAACTGAGTAAGATTATGGGCAATAATCAACAGAGAGCGCCCATCAATAATGTTTTGATTAAATTGGTAAAATGAATGAAAATCTCACCAAATTTAAGGCACTGAAAAGTTCTAAAACCACTGAAACAGATATCACAATATCCTATGGAGCCTACAGTACACTACCACTTTGGTCTAGATCATTTGTGGGATCAGCTCCCACCATAATTTGGTTAATTAAAATCATAACATACTCCACAGGGCGTAATTTCTGAGAAAGTATGGTGTGAAATGTGATTTTGAGGAGAATACCTCAACTATAATGAGGAAAACCCTGCCTGTGGTATAGAAGAAAGAAGGAACACCGCTGATAAGAACAATTTTGTAAATTTATTTAAAATGATGGCATCATTGCCATCCAATAAAAGTTGTATAGATCAAAATTTAAGGGAAATGGTGAAAGAGATCATGGAAAATCGTGGGATACCTTTGAGGGGGAAAACAATGAACACCATTCCTTTAAGAATGTAAATCATAGTCAACACAATATAAACGTTAGAAATCCATGAGCATTTATATGGAGATGTCGTCGCCATGAAATAAATTGAGGATAGAGCCATGGATAGTACAGTGATTATCATGCCAGGCCACAGGGAGATAAGTGAGTTACTGGATAATCTAGAGGAAAAATTGATGAAAATAGTGAAAAATCGCAAATTGCGCTTCTGAATATAATCCCTATGGCAGAATTAAGGGATTTCAATGACTTCAGAATGTTAACCAAGATGGGTAGTTGGCGGATGCTGCTGAAAGTGTCCTATGTTCTGGTTAATCATGAGCAACTAGGTAATTTTTACCAGGGCAACAGCAAGAATATGTGCTATTAATATTATTAAATACCTGGTGATATTTTCCTAAAATGATCATGACCTCAGATTCACTAAAAATTTGATCCATAAGGTCAACACCGGGGAATATAAACCAATAAGAATGTGCCCTGTCTGCCAGTCTAGGGCTGCTGAAGCATTAGCCAGTAAAGAGAGTAACAAGTTGGTTTGAGCATGGGTTTCTCGCTCCATCATTGAGTCAATAAGAGAGTCTGATTCTGATTGTAAAGAAAAAAATACAGAACAAATTGTGTAATGATTGATTACCACAATTTGAATAAAATCACAAAAAAGTATTCCTATCCACTGCTAAGGACCAATGAAATTCTCAATCGCCTTGTGGAAGACAAATATTTTTTGGTGTTGCTTTGATTTTTGGATAATGGCATATAGATTTGCCTAAGGAAGATTCATAGAAATGTACGATAATCACTGCACAAGGATAATACCTGATGAACAGAATGCCTCAGGGATTGTGGAATGTGCTGGTGACATTCCAGAGAGCATTGGATATTATCCTAAGTGATTATAAGTTTTTTTGCTTTTTGTATACCATATGATATCAATTTATTCAACAGGACTTTTACCAATCATCTGGAGCACTTGGAAGAAGAAAAAGCGACTAGCAGCTTTGAACACAAAGATAAAGCCAAGAAATTGTTATTTTTTTAAAAAGAGTTTGAATATTTGGGGTTTGTAATAAACTCCAGACTGCAACCACAACTCCAGAAGATTACAGCTATTGAGTGGATGTTAATCCTGAAGAGCATTCAGGTTACAAGTATTTCTTTAGGATGTTAACTACTATTGCCAAGTCATTAAGAATTTCTCCAGATATTCTGAATTATTAATATACCTACTAAAGATCTTAAATGTATTAGTATGGAATGAGGAGGCCCTAGAATTGTTTAAGGAGGTATTCCATTTTTGATGACTAGTCCTGTGTTAAGATAACCAAATTTTAATCAGGAATTTTTCAAGACTGATGCCTCATTAAAGCCTATCAGTGCCATTTTAAGTCAAGTAGACAATGATGGGGATTAATATTCTGTGGCATATGCAAGCAGAACACTGATATTAGTGGATAGAAACTACATTGTGGCAGAGCATGCGTGCCTTGCAATGATCTACACCTGAAAAAATTTTTAGTAAATATTCACGGTACACATTTCAAAGTTTTGACCAATCACTCATTTCTACGCTGGGTAAACAACCTGAAGGAACCAGGGGAGCGACTGGCCCAAGGGGCTTTAAAACTATAAGCCATCAATTTTGAGATAATACCAAGCAGGAGCACCATTTCAAATTTCTGAAAGATTAATGAGATTGTCTAACTTTCAAGTTGTCTTTTGCAAGTGGATGAGTTATTTCAGATGATGATTGAAGGTATCAGGAATGAATCCTGAGAAATACAAGGTGCACTAAATAAAGCTATGGAAAACACTAAGTTTAAAGATAAACAGTTATACAAAGAAATGATGGAAATTTGTTTAATTTCATAAATGTCAGAACAAGCCAGAAATCATTTTAGCCACACACAAAGTCGTAAGCCATGGTGGCCTAAGTAAAACCATAGACCATATATGTCAGTATCATTACTAGAATATTTTAACTTTGATGTCGCAGATTATCTGCCCTGTTGAGCGGAATGCCAACTCCACAAGCCACACAATAATGTGAAGGGATACCAGCTAGTACTCCCTGTGTTCGTTTGGCATACAATATTAATAGACGTGATGGGACCCTTGGGTTTCAGTACTGGGGGATTAAAGTACATCATAAAGAAAATAGACCATCTGAATAAGTTTGTAGAAACAAAGGCCTTGAGCAAAGTGGATGCTACAAGCATGGCGAGATTCATACTGGACCAATTGGTGTACTGGCATGGATGTCCGAAAGTTTTATTAAGAAAAATAGAGCCAAGTTTACACCCTATGTGATCCCAAAAGTTAATGAACTGATGATATATCTGAGAAGTGGTGTCCATTCCATATTGGCCAGAATCAGATGGGGTGGTAGAGAGAGTCAATAAAGCTCTATCTGTGATGCTAAGGAAATAAGTAGAGGGGAAAATTTCCCATGGGATCATATCTAATTCAATTACATTTGCATATAGTATTAGTTATCAAATGGCGACAATTAAAACCCCATTTCACTATTATATGGACAAAGAGTCTCATTACCACCAGTTTTTAAATTCAGCAGTAGAGCCAGCAATAAGGATATCTGCAGAGCATACCTTATCTGATTGACTAAGTACTATGATTATACTGCAATTACAGGCATTTAATACCACATTTAAGAAATGAATTAAAGCGAAGATGACATATAACAAGTACCGGCCAACGCTACATGAGTACCATGTGGGGATAGGTTAGTCTAATGCGATACCTATGGTTATAAAGAAGAATCAAGCTGGAAGCCTTGTGTTCA
The DNA here is from genome assembly GCA_022478985.1 of Massospora cicadina. Classification (NCBI taxonomy): domain Eukaryota; kingdom Fungi; phylum Entomophthoromycota; class Entomophthoromycetes; order Entomophthorales; family Entomophthoraceae; genus Massospora; species Massospora cicadina. Next base: position 56,135 of record JAKSZP010007905.1, read on the forward strand.
GGTCTGTTTAAGAGTTATGCTGAGTAATTGACAGATGCCTATATGACAAAGAACATTGTAGATGTTTGTATAGTGAACCAGGTCTATACCAAATATCTAAAGTATTGGTCTAGGGGAATAATAGTAGTAATGTGCCTGTGGGACCACTGAACCTACTAACAATAGGGTAAGTTCTGGTGTTGTTAAGTCTTAAAAAGAGACCTATGAACCCTGATAACTGGTTGAGAATAAAAATCGAACCTTTGAACTGTAACAATCCACTTTTGGAATCAGTGCATTTTGGCGCAGATTTTTATTTTCTAAACACATAGCCAAATTCTTTAAAAGATGTTGTTTTTGGTTGGGTTTAAGAGAGACCTCATAACGACAATCTTAAAGGGTGAGCCTGTGAAACTCCGAAATTTGTTCAGAAGTTTTGCTCCAAAGTTCACCCCAAGTTTGAGGTACTTCTATGTCTCTAAGACCACCCTTACCTTCTTATATGGTGGATTGTGGCGCCTAAATGTCAGAACTTGCTTAAAATGCGGCGTTGATTATGTAATAATAGATAGAATAAAATTAATTTTGTGGTTAGCTACCTTAATTACCTATTTTATATTCTTCCATATACTGAGTTTCCCTAGTTTAGAAGTTTAGTGGTTCAACCTTATGCTGGATATTTTCTTGGCATCAAAGAGAATATTAAACTAAAGGCAAGATTATGATCATGAGCTGGGAGTTTCCTGACATTTCTTGAACCAGAGTAGAGGGGAAGAAAAGAATAAATTACTGAACCTACTTTTGGTATTTACCATCTCAAAAAAGAATAATATCATTAGAAAAAATACATAAAAAATATAAGATAATTTAGGCATAGAGAAAAAATATATAAAAAGATGAAAATGCAAAAAATATTAAAATGAATTTTTCAATCAAAATAATCTGGTGATGTTCCCTTATATTATTGGTAGAATCAGCCCAGGTTAAGACTGAATCTGCCGTGAGTAGTCCCAAGAGCTATACTAAATGAGCATGTTGGTAGAACCAGGATGTGTTGAGACTTTATCCGCCAGTATGAGGCCCCAGGAAATGAGTTCAAGATTATCTTCTTTTATCTAAATGGAGAGCTCAGCTTGGGGGAGTACAGGGACAAAGAATTGGAGAAGCCACCTGAGAAGATCTTTTATATAACAGAGTGTCATATAAACGTGACCTGGGGAAAACAGGAATTCTAGACCTATTATCAACCAACACTCAAAATAGATTGGTGCAGCATGAGGTATTGGTAACTGCACTATGCAGAGGTGCAGCGAGAAGGACATGAAATGGAAATACATTAGAAAGAGGATTACCCAGAGATGCCTTGAACAAGGAAAAGGAGATGAACTAGGAGAAATCAAAATTTAAACCATGCTGGCGGACTCAGGCTGGGATCCAAGCGGTGTATGCCTCTAGAAAATCTTCATCACTGGACAACCTGGTCAAGCAGGGAGATGTGTTGGAATCACAGTATGCCCCCACTATCCAGCCTAATCGACTATAATAAGTCTTCTTATCCATTAGGGGATGAGGCCTGCTACTGGATTTAAGAGTTATCTTTGCAATAAAAAATATTGTTAGAAGAAATATTCCTAGCAAAAAAGTAATCCGCTAAGTTTTAATCCAATGGGTCACTATGTTTTGTTGAGAGTGAACCCAACTAATAAACAAGTTTTTAGAATGTCAATTTTAATAACAACAATCTAATTAACTTCAAAAGTCTATAAAGTTTTGTTGCCAATTATATAAGGTGTTTATGAGTTGCTAGGTGATTAATGACGCCTGTGATAAGCAACTTGTGATATAAACTTTTAGTATCATGACCTTCTGTGATTGGGTAAAAGTCCCATTATGTAAGCAGGTTGTTAACCTAATAGAGGTGACACATTGGTATTGAGAAGAAGGAGCTAGACACGCTCTTTGGCTTACTCCTGAAGAGGTTGCATTGATGGTTTGCTGCAGAATTTGACTAAATTGATGAGGAAGTTCATTGTTTAATGCGACTCTGGAGAGTAATTTATTAGTGATAGCTATCGTTTACAATTGAGTTGCAAACAGAAATTTGGGCGCTGACTTCCATTAAAAGTTTCCTTGCATTTTATTAAATAAAGCATATTCACAGAAACTTAACTATTTATAAAAATTTAGACTGTCATACATTCAGTGTATAGTTTACTCTTAGAACTAGAGTTTAAGGATAGGATATACTTTGTCCATTATATTACTGGAAAAATTTCTTTGGACTCTGCGTTAAGAGAGATAAGAAGAGCCTCTAAACCTAATATTAGATTAAGCTTTACCTTAAGGATGAGTCTAAGGGAGAGTTTCCCTAAAATTCCAGATTTTCATTAAAATTAAGAAGGACAAGCACCTTTTTAGCGTTGGACCTAATATTGAACTTAGCTTCGAGAAATTTACTAAAGTAATAGTCTACATACTATTAAAATCCCATATTAAATTAAAACGATTCATACAGACACACAAATCAGAAACCTGTGCAGTTAATAGGAATGCCAAAGCAAGCCACAATTCTGCAAGTCTAAAGAGTACACAGCTTTAAATGTTAACAATAATTTCTCTATTATAATAAATTTTTATTATGAAATCCTCTTTCTAAAGAGAAAAAAGATAATTAAAAGTTTTAAAATAATAATTCTTTATATCACTTAGAATTAAAAATAATTAACTATGTTTGATTTTAAAATTATAGTTCTAAAAAGTGTTTATTATAACTTTGGTGTTATAGGTAATATACGGTGAGAGAGTAGCACAGGGTGAAAGTCCACTGAGCAATGGACGGTAATAAGAAGATCGCCAGTCCTCAAGACAAAATAATAGATTTAATAAAATATGAAGCAATAGCTCTGGTGACACAACTTTTATTTATTATTATCTCTAGCTTATTCCTTTTGCTTCGCTCACTTCTTCCTATCTACAATCAAATTCCCCTCTTCAATCATCTCATCTCACTTATATATCAGCAATTTTGATTATAACGACTCCTTTTGCTTAGACTATTTGTACCTGCAATATTCTCATTAGCTCTGCAGAGTATACTTATTTTTAAATTTATCATCACCTTAGTTTGAGGTGATCTATTAATTATTTGTCACATGTTGACATCAACTTACTGCCTTAAATGAAGGTGATTTAATAACCATCCGTTATGACTCAATATCACCTTATCCTAATGCACTTAAATATTCACACAATATAAATCATGATTGTCAGATTTTAGCCAATCTACCGTGGCAAGTTAGGGCTTATTGTCCAGTCATATCAGAATTTTGACATTAACCCCCTTGACTGGACAATAAGTCCCCCTATTGTTTATACGCCTAAGAACTTTGCATGCATTTGGTTAATGATCTGACTGCTTTCAGGGTCCTTAATAGTATAGGCGTCGTCATCTGTTTTATTGAATAATAAATGGACTAATCCAAATACTGACCAATTTGTGCTTCTGACCAAACCCATGCTGGTCATGGAATAGATTCATATCTCCATCTTGGAACTAATCTAGCCCGCTATGCCATAACTAATTGACATCCTGGTTCTTTATCTTCTTGGCTAAGATGAAAGAGTACGCTTTAGTTTGCAGCTTGATCAGTGTATTTTGTTAAGTTAGTCAAGTAGCATTGAGGATCCATTCCATCGGTATTCTCCATGCAAGCATAGAACTTTGCAGGTAGAGCAGGGTGCTGTCCATATAGTAACTGGGAAGGACTCTTCCCATTGCATAGTGATAGTTGATGTTGTAGGCAAAGATAGTGGTGAAAAGGAGGGTAATTTAATCAGAGGGCCTTTTCATTACCAGCTTCCAAAGTAGGTTCACCAGCATTCCTTTAACCCATTCAACCATACCATTCTATTCTGGGTGATATAGGGTCAATAGAACCCTGTGGATGGCCATCAGTTCATTGAGCTTGGTTAAAATGTAGGAAGTAAAGTTGATTCCATTTACAGTACAGATGAACGGAGGACAAATGTGTCGCTGAATTATACTTTCATTCACAAACTTCGCTACAATGATTACCACATAGCATGTATTGCCTGTGCCTCAAACCACCTGGTCATGTGGTCAATTACTACCAGATTTTACTTAGACAGTTTCCTCAGTTGACAGGGGTCTTACAACATCAATAGAAACTGTATTCCAAGCAAAATGCGGTTTCACTAACCCATACAAAGTCTTTTGGTTGAACGGCTTTTCCATTTTGACACTGATGGCAGCAGGAAATTATTTTAAGTATATCAAAGTGCATGATTTCCCAGTATTAAAGAGGTCGCAACATTTCTAGTGTCTTAAATATTAACCATGTCCAACTTCTTGGTGCGCGCTTATGATATTTGTTCAGGCAGAAGGCCTTGAGAAATTCACAATATTGTACCCTATCCGCTTGTACAGTTTACCATTCTTCTGAAACATATTGGCCATGTTCCATGTATAACCTTGATGACTTGGGGCGGTTCATCGTCATATTTTCCGCTGAGCATTTTATCATACATCTTATTGCTCTGATCTGCTGTAACTGCAATCGTTGGTGCTCTTGATAAGCAATCTGCATTTTGGCGTTTGTCTCTAGGATGGTTAAGGATACTAAGATTGTAAGTCTGCATTTTGAGTGCCCCTCAGGCTAGACGCCCTTCAGGCTCTCTTTGATTTTGCAACCAGCGTAACGAAGCATAATTTGTTAAAACTTTAAACTTTACCCCGTGAAAATATACCCTGAATTGCTTATAGTCGTAGATCACCACTAAGCACTCCCACTCAGACACAGTGTAGTTGCGTTCATTAAAGTTCAAACCACAACTTCAATATAAAGATGTTGCTCCTCCCCCGTCATCTTTTTGGGATAGAACTTCTTGAACGGCAGAAAAAAATGTATCCGTCTGGACAATAAACTGTTTATCAAAATTTGGATATTGTAGCGCTGGTGTGCTGATTAATGCCATCCAAAGTGTACTAAAGGAGCATTGGTGATGTTAAGTCCACTCAAACACAGCATTTTTTTAGTAACTCAAACAGCGTTCCTCCAATACAGCTGAATTTAGTTAAGAAGCGTCAGTAGTAACTGAACATCCCCAAAATACCTCCACATTGCGTATGCTGTTTGGTGGGGTCATCTTCTAAAGGTTTCCACCTTAATCCATTGAGGTTTAAGCCCCTTTGCATCTACTAAAAACCTTATGTACTCCAGCTGGTCTTTAAAGTAGTAACAAAACAGGGCTTAATCTTTTTGTTGGCCTCAGAAAGTTGGCGGAAGAACTCCTCCAGATGGATCAAATGCTCAGAGATCTTCTGCAAAAAGTCTTTGATACTTTCAAGGTACATGATGACGCATGATAGATTTAGGTCGGCAAGAATGGTGTCCATGGCCCGTTAGAACGTATCTGGGGTGTTATGCAGCCCTTGTGTCATATGGGTCAGTTGAAAAAATCCCCTTGGACGTGATAATGGCGCATTCCTCTTGTTACTCTGTGGGCAACTCAAACTGGCAGTAACCCAATATGTAAAATATTGCAAAGAAGTAGTGAGCTCCCCCAACCAATCCAAAGCTTTGGTGATCCATGGAAAGGGATATGAGTCCTTCTTGGTGAAACTGTTGAGCCTCCGTTACACTATTACTACATGGTTAGTACCATCCTTCTTTTTTATAATAAGAATGGGCAAGACCCATGGACTCTTAGATAATTTGAGTATCCCTTGCTCCAGTAGCTTTTCAATTTTATTGGTCACTACTTCAGCTGCCCTTAAGCAGCGGATAGGCTGAGACCAGATGGGAGAATGATATCCAGTGTCCAATTAACGGACCCCCCAGAACTTCCTAAATTGTGGTTTTCAACAGCAAAAATCTCCTTATATTTAAAATAAAGAATCTACTGATACTTCTAGTTTCCAATATCACCATTGAATTCTTTCATGATACCACTGACATTATGCCGGGCTCCAGTATGATGGGTAGACCAAATTCACCACAACCCAAACTTGTGAACCTGAAGGACCTCCTCCACATGGGTCAAGTGTTCATACACAACTATTTAATATCAGCAGATCTTCAGTGGTTCTTTTTATAGGCTTGCTAGTAAAACCTTGATCTCTCCATGTACTGGTAGTAAAATACCAGGAGCCATATGGGGCTCAAGCCATGATTGCTGATAAGGCCTAATAACTTCCTCACAGAGCATGGCTTGTACTTCTACCTCTAATTTGGTATTTACTATGATTTGGTGTCAGAGGGGATTATTATAGACCCAGCAGCTCTGAGAGGCAGCCTTTGAGACTCATATATTTTCTAAGGGAGGGCCACGTTTTCCTATTTAATTGATGGTAGTGCATCAGAAAACACCGTCACTATAGGCGAGATCGAAAAGTCCCATATGCACCAGATCCATTGGTACTCCGCTGGAGGTGAAATAAATTAGGATACACTGCTCCAAAATTTCAAAGGTCTCCTTCGTCATATTGATGACAGCACTAAAGTTCTACATAAATGAAGTTTCAATTAGCAGGTAGGAATTTACTTTTCAGTAGCACAATTTCCAGAGCTATGATGACAATTGACCCAAACTGCAAGGGAAACGCACTATAAGCTCCCTCTGAGATCGTGCTTTTCGGCTCCAGCGGTCCCATATACCATTTGATGATCTGCATCAGGTTATAATGTCAACTTTGCCATTAACTTCGTGAAAACTATGTTGACTGGGGCACCTGTGTCTATTATAGCACATACTTGGGTTTTGGCTATAACGTAGTCACAATATGTACATTCAGAATAAAAAGAGTTTTGATTGTTTAATATTTGAACACTTTAAGGGATCTCTTCAAAAGAAAGCTCATAATCCCCTCACTGACTTTAGGTTACTCTTTATCAATAGCATCCCTTGTAAGGGCGACATTTTACTCCTTTCAGGAAGGGCGCATCTGTGGCTGGTCCTTGCTCTTCTGCAAAAATCTGTCCAAACATTTAACAGGCATTAGGGTTATGCTGCTCTTGAGGTCCTTATTTTGCCGTGGCCTTAGCTTCCACTCATGTCAGTACTTCTACTCTTCTGACCAGATGTTAATATAAAAACCCATCATCATACTGAGGGACTTCAGCTGAATATACTTCTACAGGTTCAGGTGGGACATTTTGGGTTGGGATAGTGGAGGTAGAGAGTCCCATCTCTACTACGCTCCATCTTTTCCCTGGTAGTACTGAACCTGCTGTACGCAGTGAGCCTGATGGTTGGGACAACTCCAGTCAAGATGACCAGGGTGACTGCATTCAGAAATTTTACACTGTAGAAACTGCAGGCTTGGTTCTTGTAAGATGAACCATGACAATAATTTGATAGTTGGTGATTGAAGTAACCAGGGCCAGGTCAAAAGGTTGATTGGTGATGGTCAGCGTAATTATGCCCGGGTTAGAAGTTAAACTGCCAGGGATGACTCTGCCAAGGATGAGGCTCATAATTATAATGAGGCCAGCAGTTACCAGGTAAAACTGAATCAGATGGGAAAGTCCACCAAATATGAAGGTCTGAAAAAATCGGCAGTATGTTTACACTCTGTATTGGGTGGAGGAAAGGTAGCGGACAAAAGGCGCAGAAACTAAACAACTTTGTTCAGGGGTAAATCGTCCTCAAAAATCAGATTCTTGATGTTGTAAAGCTTCATAGTATGGCTTCACCATAGATTTCATTGCAATTCACACATCAGATTCAGATATAGTCTCTGCCCCAATTAACAGTGGGCTTCCGTTATAATTTGGTCAGCAAACGCAGTGAGGATCTCATTGCACTGTAACCCAAAGGTCAAGAACTCAGTTCTTCCACTGAAACATTTTAGTGGTACCTCCAAACAAACGCAGCACAGTATCCTTCAGATCTTGGTATGTAATGGAACTTCTTGGAAGATAGCAGGTGACTTTGTTAGAACTCTCAACATCCAAGGCGGATATTAGCAAAATAGTTATACACTGAACTGAGGCTCCTTCCGCTACAAACTCAATTCATTTAAAGAAGCTTTGAATATACCCATCACAATCAAATGGAGGCATCTTATTAATACAAACCTCCTCCTCCCTCCCATAAACTGCAAACCTTTTAAGTTGACTGAGGAATGGGTCTTGACCCATAAGCAATATATTAGCAGGGAGCTGGCTTGGAAGGGCCATCAGCACACTGGATGGTTGGCTGCTCCAGGGGTAACATAGATCTCTTTGGTGGGAATGACTGCCATCACATGGGGTTTTGCTGGGTTGGATCATCATATCCTCAGAGCTGAGATCATTTTCTTAAAAAGCTCACACGTCCAACGTTTTTAGCAAAAAGCTCCTTAGCTGGATATACATCCTTTTATTTGCCATAAAATGAGCCTTTCTGAGCGAACCCCTTGTCTTTCCACCTCCCAATGGGGATGAGGCGGATAAATGTAGGTTCCAACTTACACTGCGTGAAGTGTAGCCACTCAGTAGCGTCATCCAGGCGATCATCAAGTTTCATGTTCTGTTTTCCAAATATCAGCAACTTACTAACCACATTTTTAAGTTAATTCTTTATGTCATCACGCTACAGAAAAAGCTCTTATTGTTGTTTGAGCACGGCGTCCACAACAATTTTAATTTTAATGGTTTCTGCAAGTGCCACAGATTTTGAAAATTCCCCTTTGGTGCAGGCCATATATGCTATGGACAGTGACTAGAGAATTTTTATTTTGTGGTTAATCAATGGGCCTGTGGGAATTTATATGACCACATTATCCATCTTGCAATTTATCTAAGCTTCAATTAATCTTAAGATGATTGGTTCATCTATTTAGTTTAGCTTATTGATTAAGCTTTGAGATGTTGATCAATTATTCCATCTCATTGGCAATAATCTCAATTAAATGGTTAATTGTAATTCTCATAGGATCATATCTGATGATAATTATGGTTACAATTTTGTCTGGGATTGTTGCCAAAAAAATGGAGATGAGTAAATTGACTCAAAATGGGTAATTACTCATGAAAATCATTGGTTTGGTAGCTGACATGTGGGCTGATATGAATAGCAATTTAATTACGCTATTCCTCAAGAATATCAGCTGGAATAACTCCCAAAATTGAACCAATATCCTTTTTCTGTCAGCTAGGTGTGACAAGACCATTGCAGATATCCCTTTTCATTGTCTAGGCGTGCCGAGACCTCATGGATATCCCTTTTCATTGGCTAGGTGTTGTAAGTCTTGGGGAACATCTTTTGAATCTCGATCAGGTCATCTTCCCATTCCCAAATAAAAAAACACTGAAGAGGATGGCGGTACCCCTCATCACTCAGGGCGACCTCACTCATATAGTAGATGAGCAATGGGTAACAGCTCATCTGCTTCAGATCCCACCCCCAATACCCACACTTACCTCAGCAGAACTGTTATGGGGAATTAGTGAAATCTGTGCTGAGATTCAAAATTGAAATCATCCAGATCTAATTCAGCCGGCAATCTAGCTGATGCCCAAAATTTGAATGTCTGTAAAAGCATGAAGAATGAGATATTGGCTGGATTGCCTGACAGTTCCAATTTAATCTTCAGACCAGTTGAACAAGTATTGGGTGCTATCAATGAGGGTTTGAAGCCCTCAGATAGTAATTCTGGCGTTGCACCTGATGTGCTGCTGCTGACCAAATGAACGGTTAAATGACAGAGCATGGGCAGGTCAGCCATCCCAAACCCGTTCTCAACCAAATGGACCCATCTATATAAGGAATGGCCTTGGGGGATTCCCATCACCCATTGGGCCAAATGCCATCATGCGAATAATCAGAAACATAGTCAAGCCCTGGTTTGGACGTTTGAGGTCAAACTGACAGAGACTTGGCCCACCGCTGAATTTTGTGATGTCAGTTCCCAAAGAATAAAACCCCCCATTCCCAAATAATTCGCCAGTTAGGTCAAATTTGTGGGTCCTGACCCCATCCTGTCACTACCCAATTGACCACTATTTAATCAGTTGCATGGCACTGAGAAAACTGTTGGCCAATTTTCTTAAATTTCCTTTCCAAATAAATTTTTGCCAAAGAAATCAAATTTTTTTACTTCCCATTCTGACCGCATCCCAGATGGCATTTCCCTGATGGTTCATCACCCCACACTCTGGGTGGGCTTTACACATTCTTTCAGTCACTATGGCTCCCTCTATCGGCGATTGGGCCCAGTGAGTCTGACATTTTTGGTTCTATAACCCCACTCTTATGAATTTCTGACAAAAATACACTGGGATCTTATGGCCTCATGTACAACAATGGAAAGAGAGAATCCATCCCCCTATCACCCCTGATGAGTTGGTCTCTCAAGCTAAGAATCTCGTCAAGACTATCCCAGTAATCCCACCTCATGCAGTGAGAACCTATGAGTTGGGAATGGGTTCAGTGTGGTTTGTCATTGGGATACTCCTTACCTTGTTGTTACACCATCACTTTGTGGTATCACATTTCCCAGCTTCATATCAAGTCATATGGTCGGCAATGCCTCAGGCATTCTGGCTTGCCTTTTGGATGTTCACGCATCCCAACTGGCAGGCTGGTCTAAACTTCTTCTGCCGTTTCCATGACAGGTGTGCCAAGAACCTTGTGGTTACCACTAATACCCCTACACATGTCCTTCATCATTTTACCCTATAAATATTCCCTCACTTTATTAATATAAACATCTTAGTACTGCTAATACTTTATTGTTTTCAATTGTTGATTATTTTACTTCAAAGTGAAGTTGTGAAGAAGTACTTCCTGTCTAAGTGTCAACGCCAGAGTGAGGCCAAAATCACTTAAATCCTTATATATTGCCAGAGTGAGGCTGAGGTCACTTAAACCTTTATATTGCCATAGTAGGGCCGAAACTACCCAGTTATCTAAGCTTGACTAGGCTAATTGTCTTCATACAATTAGCATAGTCATGTTTATTCCCAGAAGTCAGTAGTTAAGCGAACCTGTGCACCAGTAGAAACCCCGTAGTTTTTACACATGATGCTCACTACAGGGGCTGAGTCAAGTTTATAAGAACGTAATAATGCCAAATTATCTAACTAATACTAAACATCAAAGAAATAAAGAAACATGGTTATTAGCAGACCACCGGGGAAATATCCAATTAGAGGATGGAATGCTGGTGGATCCTCAATACATACATCTATCAACGATTGGAGTAAATGTGAACGCCATAACAATTTATGAACCACCTTCAAAGCAAATCTGAGAAAATATACCCAGCATCAGTGATATCCTAATGAGAGGATTCTAAATTTTGCCGACTGATACCTTGGACCAAAGCTGTGGATTATTCCACCACACCACCAATCAGGAAGAGCGAAGACAACACTTTGAAAACTTCCTTAATATGAACACTTCAAAAATAATAGGATACTTGCGGAGCATTGGCAACACTGGCGATTATATTATCAAATATGTGCAGCCAACTACCTGAAACATGAGAGCCATCCAAGTACAGCATCAGGCAGTGATCGCCGATCATGTTGAGTATACTCAAAATAACAGCGTACAACAGCAGGCGCTGATGCAATAATTAGATGTCAGTTTTCAGCAGATTCGCGCTGGTTTGGATTCCACATTGCAGTGTGTCCAACAATCAAACACTCAAATCAAGAATCTGGTGGCTGAGTTGAATACAAATCTTTGGGGGATAGTTGAGGAGATCATCAACTAAATTGGGTTCAATTACCAATAGAAACATGATGTGGATATGCTTTGCTGATTAGCTGAATTGAATATCGCTGATTTGATTTGAGCTCAGGAGGCAGCTGTACCTATGGCTGCAGCCAATACCATAACTCACACAGTTTTGCTCGATTTAGTTAAAGGAAGACAGGAATTAAGAGTACCATCAACGATATGGAAAGAAAATTTGAACAACTCAATGAAGAAATGAGAGCTGAAATTGATAAACTTCACACAGAAATAGAAATCGTCAACAAGAATGCTTTAAAATTGGCAACTCAATCTGAGTTAGATTCTTTGAAACTCAAAGTCACTAAGTTAAATGACGAAATGTCCAAATATGAAAAAGAGAACTGTGAATTGTATGAGCATTTATTCCATGTCCAAGCCCAAGAGAGCAAGTTGCAGAAAGAAGTTGAAAATCTGAAAGTGACTTTACAAGATTAGATTGATAAAAATTGACAACTTTGGGAAAATGACCAAAAACGCTTGGCTTGTGAAGATAAAATCCTTAGACAATTGGATGACCTCAAAAATTCTAAGTGTAATTGTTCATGGGACGTGTACCATGGGGCAAATTTATTTAAGGAAGAATCGGCATCCATTGAAGAAGAGAGTATTGCTGACATCACAGTCCAATCTGTTCAGGAAATGCCCCCAACCATTGCAGCACACCTGAAGTAACACACAAAGCAACTCCAGTGTCTGGTCAAATCCTGATTAGAAGTGCTGGCCCAATTATTGTTGAAGATTCAAGAGTACTCTGAAGTTGCCCGTTTTCCATTGGAATAATGCGCCTGCCTTCTTCCAGTTAAATAAAATGATGATGTATGGTTATAGTGACTGACAAAAAGCTGTCACCATCATAAATTGTCTCGATACTTCATGCCAAAACCTAGTTTTCCTTACATTCGTGGGGAGAACTGGAGTTACAAGGAGGTGAAGGAGGCGATTCTGACTGAATTTAGTAGTCCAGATAAGATGGCATCTTGGAAATAAGAATTCATGGGCATTCAATTTAAGAAGGACGAAACAATGGGCGCATTCACTGATTGTTTCTATGAGGAAGCTAAGATCCTCAACGAGCCAACATGGTGACTGATTTTGATGGAAGATTGCGATGCAGAACGCGTTGAGCCCTCATTGAGAATTGCACCAAATGATGTCCTCCACTTTGACCAGTAAATACACCATTGCTCAAATGGTAGAACACCGAAGAGTTCTGTCAGCAACGTTTGATGCACCAAATCGGACATATAAGCTAAATAACCAGTCAAATAATAATAAGGGACCAGGACGATTCCCTGACAAATCAAGGGATTACTACAATCATGGAAATCAAGATAAAAAGAATGAAGGAGCTAGACCATTTGAGTCTCGTTTAACTTGCAATAGATGTGGAAAGCCTGAGCACTTTTCCAATAACTGTGGACAATGTAAATCAAAGGATCAGGTTAACTTAGTCCAGCATAAGGATAAACAGGAAACTTCTGGCGGGCAGGGGAAAAGACCATGTGGTCTAGATGGTGAACAGTCTAGAACCACAGGTAACCAAGTTCCCCCAGATAAATCAGATAGTTTGGATAAGTCAGATCTATTTGCAGATGAGCCTAAATTAGATCCCCTTCATCAGATTGTGTACCAAGATGTAAACATAATAACGAGATTAAAATCAAAGAGATTGCCCAAAATTATACAGGAGGTGGCTCGCCCGAATTCCTGACAGATACTGGAGAAGGTCCATAATGCTGAAGACAAGATGGACTTGATGAATACCAAGTTTGATGGAGTTAATGTATTGATTCCAATTGGTACAATTTGAGAAATGTTCCCTGATATATCAGCACAGTTAATTCATACTCTGGATTCAGCCAATGAATCATGCTATACATGCAGTAAACAATAGCTTATCTTATTTTTCTGAGTGCACATATATGGATATTTTGGTGAACTGAATCCCCATCAGAGCCATAATTGACAGTGGAGCGCTGATTAATATAGTATTGACCAAATTAGTAAAGAAATTAAAAGCCAAACCGGATTTGGAGCACTGGAAGCAGTATGGGACAGCAGGCCCTGACTCTACAACTTCCTGTGAGGATTATAGCGCTCTACCGCTATGGTTTGGATCCTTGGTCATATTGGTGCCAGCACTTGTTTTAGCCAATCAGAATTATGACATACTCATTGGCAAGTACTTCATGAGGAAGTATGGGGTCAAGTGTGACTTTTAAAAAGACACTTTCACAATTCTGGGGCAAATGCTGCTGCTGGTCTATCAACGCAAGGGAAAGCGCCCCTCAGTAGATGGAACAATTTCATCAATTTAGTCTATAAGGGTGGATACTACATATTGGTTACAAATTAGTCAAAAGAAAAACCCAGAAATTACCCAAATATGTAAATGAGAATCATGGGATTCTGATCCATTCTAAGGAAGATGTTATAATTGAACTGAGAATGCAGCAAATTGTGGAGACCGGACTGACCTTAGAGATTACAGAGAAGTTATATTCAGAAATTGAAGTTCCTTGGTAACAATCAAGGATTGAACCTTGGGTAGCCCCAGGAATTTTAATCCCTGGTCATGAGGAGAATGTGGGTTCTTTTAGCCAATCTGGGAAAATCTCTAATAAAGATCAAATGACACCAGGTGGTCGCATTTGCTCAACTAAAACCTGTATCAGAGACCATCTAGTACTAAAAAAACCTGTTTTAGAGATTAATTCCTTCCACAAATTTGGTGAATTGGACGAATTGGGACTTCCAAAAGAAAATGACGGGAAAATCCATATGCTAATTGAATGGGATCAGTTAGCTGGATTAACGGAGGACCAGAAGGATGTTGTTCTGGCCTTATTTAAGAAATACCAAGTTATTTTCGCGCAGGATGATCATGATCTCAGGTGTGCAAAGTATGTTTTACACCAATTTGATACTGGGGATGATGGGCCAATTTGATTGAGGCCTATTTGACAGTCCAGGGTAGAAGAGGCAGTTGTAGCTGAAGAAATTGAAAAACTCTTAGAGCATGGAATGCTTGTACTGTCATCCATCCCATGGGCGAGTCCTATATTAATAGTTAAGAAGAAAGACAGTTTAATTGAGTCATAATAGATTACCGATGGTTAAATAAAATCACAAAAAGGACTTGTACCCCCTGCCTAGGATTGATGATGTGCTGGATTAATTAGGAGGAGCCAAGTTTTTCTCCACCATGGACTTAATCTCCGGATATTGGCAGATAGATATGCCACCAGAAGACCAAGAGAAGTGTGCTATTATCACAGCACAGGGGTTGTATCAGCTGATGAGGGTGCCTCAAGGCTTATGAAATGCCCCCACGACATTTCAACGGGCTGTGGACACAATTTTGTCAGATTTGAAGCTGTCTTGTGTCTTGGTCTATCTGGATGACATTAATGTATTCAGCTGAACGTTTACCAATCATTTACAACATCTTGAGGAAGTATTCAAAAAACTGGCTTCATCAAATCTCAAAAACAAGCCAAGAAAATGCCATTTCTTTAAGGAGGAATTAGAATACTTAGGATTTGTAATTAATGCCAAGGGACTCAAGCCCCAAGTCCAAAAGATAGAAGCGATTAATTGGATGTCAGTCCCCAAGAGCATATGCAATATTCAAGTTTTCCTTTGAATGGTCAGCTATTATCGCCTATTCATTAAGGATTTTGCAAAAATAGCCGAGCCGCTTTTCCACCTATTTTTTTAGCACTAGATGGTCCGCTTTTCCACCTATTGAAAGATTCAAAGAAGGGATTCATCTGGAGTGATGAGGCTCAACTCACATTTGATGAATTAAGGAAATACTTGATGACGAGTCCAATTTTAAAGTACACAAAATTTGAGAAGCAAATCATTATTCAATTGGATGTATCGCTGATGGCAATAGGAGCCATCTTTAGCCAAGCGGATGACAAGGGGGATGAACTACGTAGTGTATGTCAGCTGAACACTTGAAGGCTGAGAGGAACTATATGATTACAGAGTGAGAATGTCTTGTGGTTATCTATGCATACAAGCAGTTTCAAGTATATACACAGAACACACTTCAAGGTTGTGACTGACCACGCCTCTCTCTGATGGCTTCATAACCTTAAAGAACCAGAAGGGAGATTGGCGCGGTGGGCTTTGAGGTTACAGGCCTACGACTTTGAGATAAAACATTGGCGGAGATAAGAATCAGAACGCTGATGGTCTGTCTAGGTTGCCAACCGTTCTTTCTGTGCAAGATCGTGCTGATGACCTATTTGAGTAATTTATCCATGGGTAAACGCAGGAAGAGCCAATTAAATTCAAAAAGTGTTAAAGAAGGAAATGGAAAATACTGAGCTCATTAATGGACAATTAAACAAACTAACAAATGAAAAAAGGCTTTTATTTCCAAAACCATCAGAACACATTGAGATAATTCAGGCCTCCCACAAGGTCGTTGGACATGGTGGGTTAAAGAAGTTGCTCAGACATCTCCAACAATACTATTTTGGGAGTCACTGAATTTTGACGTTACCAATTATATCACCTGTTGCGTGGAATGTCAGATCCATGAGCCCCATAAGAACGTGACAAAATACCGATTAGTAAGGCCAGGGTTTGCTTAGCACATGGTTTCAATCAACATAATGGGGCAACTAAGTGCAAGTACAGGCGGTGTACATTACAAAATAGTAGTGATTAACCACCTTATGAGATGGGTCAAAACCTGAGCCTTATGTCAAGAAGATGCCTTAAGTACCACCAAATTCATTCTGGAGCAGGTGGTATACCAATATGGGTGTCCCCAAGTGTTGCTGAGTGACAACAGGACTAATTTTACCTTGTACATAATTCCATTCCTGAATGAACTAATGAGAATTAAGGTGGTGGTATCTGCACCCTAATGGCCTGAAACAAATGGAGTTGTGAAATGAGTCAATGGGATACTTGCCGCTACACTAAGTAAGCTGATTTCGGGTAAAGAGTCATCTTGGGCGTCTTATCTAAGTTTGGTAACTTTTGCATATGATATTTTTTTCAATTTGGCGATGGGAGAAACGCCATTCAAATTATTGTACAGTCGTAGAGCAGCATTGCCACCAATTCTCTAATCAGCAGTGGAGCTAACTCTGGGGATGAACGCAGATATTTATCTATATCAACTCATGAACATAATAGTAGATCTCCAATCTCAAGCCTGTGATACAACAATCAAGAGAAGGATTCATGCTAAAAAAGCCAATGATAAGAGTTGATCCACTCTTAGGGAATTTACTGTTGAAGATCAAGTAGCCTATTGTGATACCCATGGGTTCAGTCACCAAAATAAGTTAGATGCGTTATGGTCAGGACCATTTGAGGTTATTGCAAAAATGGCAGATGATGCCTACACAATCAAGAATATATCCAATGATCATGTGATTAATAGAGTACACAGCAAATTTCTTAAAATGGCATTAAATATATATATATATATATATATATGTATATGAAAAAAATAAAAAACAATTGGATAAAAAAGAAAATAATATAATAAAAATAAAAAAAAATAAAAAAGAGAAGTTTTTTTCATTTTTTATCTTTTTAAGCCTCAGGTTGCAAATTGTGAGCTCTTCTTCGACGCCTCTGGGGGAGGGAGGTTTAATGACGATGTTGTGAAAGAGATTGCTGAAGTTGATCTGAGATTGGATATTTGCAAGGGAAAGAGAAAGCCAAAAACAAGTTCTTAGAACCCAAGGTGGATTATGAAAATATGTGACAATGGGAAGAGTAATGGGGATGTACAGTTCAGCAATTCAGGAAACCCTGGATTAAGGAAAAAAGCAATTCAGGAATATGCAATCTGCAAACAAGTCCATGTAATCTTAATATGGCACAGGCGCTGGAAGATGTGTCTGGAGTACTTGACGACGGGCTTTGTCAAGAACACTTGGCATATGAGAGAACAACAAACTAGGGAAATGTGCAGGGGGCTGCTGAACCATACCACCAATTATTGCTATTAATGGAAGATATTGACAAATAGACCCAGTTGTAAAGTAATCATGAAAACAGCAAACAGCATCTTGAAGGTGGTGGCTGCAGTCCTCCTGAAACTGGAAGGGAAAGAAAAGGTGAAAATTTGGTGATGCAGGGAGTGAAGTAGTCAATGTGAGAAGTACCTGCCCTGCAAATTGGAGTGCAAAGGAGGCAGAATCCCAATCAAGTAAACTATCAAGGTCATGAGGTGTGAAAGAGATATTAAGTGCCTTGGTCAATTTACCCCAAAGTTCATGATATGGAAGTTTGACGTGCTCATCATTACCAATTGTCAATTTTTTAGACAAGATAGTCAGTTTGTAAAATTGGCCAATTCAGAAAAGGAACTCAGGGAGAAGTTCTGACTCTATCAGGAAAGATTGATCCAAGTTAGGAGAAATCGACTCATTATTCTCAAGGGCAATTACTAGATTTAGCACAATGGGAGCTGAATCCAGTAATGCCTCAAAATTGAGCTCAGAGACAAGAGAACAAGGGATGAAGGAACAAGAGTTAAATGATAAAACAACCAACCCTGTCCCCTCTTTGGAAATTGGCACCATTGTTGGAAGAGCAGAAGAGGGGATTGCTGAATCAAGTTAACTTGGGGAGCTGGATCTAGCTGAACCGTAAAGGATACCTCTTCAAGCAGTTTGTGACATCGTTCAAAAATGGGAGGCGTCCGCTTTGTTCAGATTAGATAAGATTTGTTCATAGAAGAAGTTATTTGATGAAGACATTTTTTAGCTGATAATCTGGTCAAGCGGGGGGATGTGTAGGAATTTATATGGCCACATTATCCAGCTTGCAAATTATCTAAGCTTCAATTAATTTAAGAATATTGGTTCATTTATTTGATTTAGCTTATTGTTTAAGCTTTGAGATGTTGATTGATTATTCCATCTCACTGGCAATAATCACCAATTAAATGGTTAATCATACTTCTCATAGGATCATATCTGATGATAATTACAGTTACAATTTTGTTGGGGATTGTTGCTGACAATTTGGAGATGAGTAAATTGACTTAAATTGGGTAATTACTCATGGGAAATCGTCAGGTTTGGTAGCTGACATGTGGGATAATATGTATATCAATCTAATTACACTATTCCTCATGAATATCATCTGAAATATTTCCCAAAATTGAACCAATATCCCTTTTCTGTTGGATAGGCGTGATGAGACCATTGCAGATATCCCTTTTCGTCAGCTAAGTGTGCTGAGACCTCAGAGATATCCTTTTTCATCGGCTAGGCATGCTGAGAACCTTGTGGTTACCATGAATACCCCTAACACATGTCCTTCATCATTTTACCCCTATAGATATTCCCTCACTTTAATGATAATAAACACCTTAGTACTACTAATACTTTAGTGTTTTCAATTGTTGATTGTTTACTTCAAAGTGAAGTTGTGAAGAATTACGTCCTGTCAAAGTGTCAACTCTAGAGTGAGGCCAAAGTCACTTAAATCCTTATATATTGCCAGAGTGAGGCTGAAGTCACTTAAACCTTTATATTGCCAGAGTAGGGCCAAAGCTACCCAATTATCTAAACTTGACTAGGCTAATTGTCTTCATACAATTAGCAAATTCATGTTTATTCCCAGAAGTCAGTAGCTAAGAAAACCTTTGCACCAGTAGAAACCCCGCGTTTTTTACAGGGCCCCTTGTAGTGAGCGCCACTGTTATATTTTTGGCAATATGGGTAATATACACTTAGAGGGTAGTACAGGGTGAAAGCCCACTGATCAATGGATGGAAAAATATGAAGATCACTAGCCCTCAAGACAAACAATAGAATTAATAAAATATGAAGCAATAGCTCTGGCGACACCACTTTTATTTATTATCTCTAGCATATTCCTTCAGCACCGCACATTTCTAATCTACAATCAAATCCCCCTCTCTGATCGTCTCATATGCTTATATATCAGTGACTTCATTCAGTACCAAAGCATTTACTTAGACTATTTGGGTCCGCCATATTCTCATTGTCTCTGGCAGAGTATACTATTCTCAACTCACTATTGCCTTAGTTTGAGATAATTTACTAATTATTTTTCACATGTTGACATCGCCTTTTTATTTTAATTGAAGGCAATTTATAACCATCTGTTCTGACTCAATATCGCATTATACCAAGGAGCTTGAATATTCACACACTGTAAATCATTATCAGTTAGATTTTAGCCAATCCACCATGGTTGCTTAGGGCTTATCACCCAGTCATATCAGAATCTCAACTATGTTATTAATGTGCAAAATCAAAGATGGAGGGTTAGATTACATAAGGTATATAAATGGATTAACTTTCTTGTGATCTCCTTGAGGAGGTATTTGGCTAGGCTTAACCAAAAATTTATAAACAAAGGAAGGATTTGCAATACTTTATGATTAAGAAAGTGGACTAACAAATAAAACAATCTATATTAATTAAAGTTGTTAGTTTTTGTGTCTTAGTCATTGAAATTTAGTATTAAGATTATAGTTGTAAATGGGATTTGAGTAGCCTCTAATGGTCATGAAACATCTTTTTGTAACTGAAAAATACATGGCTTTTGGAGCTATACATGGAGCTGCACTAAGTGCTTTGAAATATTATGATGAGACCATGTTTTATTTAGCACATTTACTTAAAATCCATTCTTTGCCCACTATATATATTCTGTAATTTTTTAAGCCTTTTGTTTACATAATTAAAAACCTTTTGCTAATTATGTAATCCTGACCTGGACATTATTAAACCTAACATAACATTAGACAAGAGTGTATTCGAGATCTGGTATAGCAAAATAATATGTAGTTTTAAAAATATAACTTCATCTATATATCTAAGCTCAGCACCTCAAAATTATTGTATAACTCATAAAAAATCTAATTTGGCATATTAAGGTTTGTTGCCTAGGATTTACACAACATTACAAAAGCTAAAACAGATGGATCTCCTAATCTAAAGTTTTGTGTGACGATTTTTTTCAAAGCTTAACCTTACTAATTATTAGGCTAAATAAACTTAAGTAATACTCAAATACAATAGATTGCAACTCACTGCAGATCACTATTATCATTCAAATAAACTCATTTGAGTTTTCAAATCTATAAAGTTGAATGACATTAGATTCCCAATCTAAACTAATCAGGATTATATCTTCATAGGAGGATTTTTTCATCCCAATAATGATTTTGACATCAAATATCCTGGCATCAATAGATACTCAAATTTATAACTTGAAAAAACTAAAAGGCGTTAACCTCTACTAAGTTTTAATGCTGGGTCATATGTTATCTATCTTTACCTTAAATAGATCTTATTTTAACTTAGCTCTTTACCTGTTATTGTTTATTGAGTCTTCAAAATATTGAGTAAAACTTGACGTTGCTCTATTGGAGTAAATTCTGACCTTGATTTTCAGATTCTATAACTTTATATAGGTCTTAAAAATTATTTTTATTAGGTATGCTAACGTAGTGGTAAAGGTGTCCCACTATCACTCCTCACTGCGCAGGTTTGAATCACATCATGTCAGAAATTGTATTTCTGTGATAAAAGGATAGCTATACATGCGTATTTGTGCACCATGACTTTTTATGACCAAGCGAATTAGTGAAGTCAGATCATGTAATCCTGGTA
The DNA here is from genome assembly GCA_022478985.1 of Massospora cicadina. Lineage (NCBI taxonomy): Eukaryota > Fungi > Entomophthoromycota > Entomophthoromycetes > Entomophthorales > Entomophthoraceae > Massospora > Massospora cicadina. Next base: position 77,500 of record JAKSZP010007905.1, read on the forward strand.
TATAAGAACATGCGCAGGAAGGCTTTACTTTCAGTATTAGTGTTTTGTCCTCCAATTTTAAATTCTCACTCCCTATCCCTCTAATTGGTGCATTATTATTATCCCAAGTTTATCCTACATAAGAAAAAAATTACCATTATTATTTTAGCAATAGGTGGTCCCAATCTAAGGGGGAACAACAATCTATAAAGTCATTATTGTTATTATTGTTGATTTGCCAGTTGATTTTATTTAAACTCTTCATAATTGATATAAATATCAAGTTGCTATTCCTAATCAAGTTGTATAGATAATGAGAATTTTAAATAATTAAGTTTATATTAAAAATGTAAATGAGGCAGGTCAAACTTGGGACAAATATGCCATGACAAGTATTTTTAACCTGTGCTGTTTTCAAACCTTTTTTAGTCAAACCCCGACTTAGAGTGGAGCAGGAACCACCCCGCTATTGTATCTATTCCTCAGAATAAGTTTAAAATAAATCACCACTTTGCCAATTCACCAACATAGAAGATAGGGTAATTGCTAATACTAATTTATTCTTAATTAAATATAGTAAATGAGTCCCATATTATATTCATGTCTCCCAACTGCTCCAGTTGGCAACCTCATATCATCTTATCATATGAATACATCTTTATTTTTAAGATTATTCTTATCTGCCCCCTTGGGTTGGGACCATCTAGTACTAAAAAAAGATTGTTCTTATCTGAAAGTACACCAACAACTGCTATGGAGAATATCTACAGTGAGGATTACTGCATGCATTATCAATATTGATCACAGTCCAAACTGTAATAAAATCAAAATCTATTTCCTAACTCCAAGATGGATTTTGACCATCATTTGTTCCCTTCTTAATTTTACTTCCATCTCCAAGATTAAAGCTTTCTTATCCCTCTTATAATTCAGATTATTTTGTGTTAAAGTCAGTAATGATACTTTACAAAATAAAGTTACCATTCCTTTTCTAATTTTCCTTTTGTGTGGTAAAACCTTTGGTCTATTCTCTTGACTAATTCAATGTACTAAGCATAATGCAAATAGCCTTCTTACTGTTGGGATTCTGGGATAGTACCTTCAAGCTTTTAACTTTGGAAGTATTCTTAAAACTACATTAAGAATTCTTAGAGATAACTATAGAAAAGTACCATTTTATAAACTATTACACACAACACTTGATTGGGGTTTTCAGTCTGCTGACCTTTTAGAACAAAGAGAATATCACAATGTTACCCTGCCCTTTGACTCGAATTTACATTTTTAATTTGATATTAAAACTATATACACATAAATCTATGAATTTATTTGAGGTAAGCTGACCAGGGGATGGACACTACCAAAACAAAATATTTACCAAAAACACAAACCAAATGCCCTAAATGAGTGGCGGAACAACAAAACAAAAGGAAAACCAAGCCAACCAGGTGTAGCAGTTGTGGACCGCTTATCCCACCATGGCGGAGTGGGAGGGGGAGGGGTAGCAGACAGCTTATCAATTTCTTCTTTATTAATAAAGAGATGGACTAGAGCTGATAGCAAAGGGGTTGGGGCATCCTCAGGATGCGGGTTGAGGAAAAATGGAAAAGGGTTATGGTCTTTGCTAACAAGCTGAGCCTGGATCATAGCCGCCAGGAATTTGATAACATGGTGTTCAGCTTGTATGCATGCATTAGGAAGCTGATAAAATTTAGTTATATTGGCTCTGGTGATGCGCATGGTGGGGGATAATTCTGCTGGCGCAACAATTTGCTTGACAGAAGAGGTAACGGTTTCCCTTAATTGTTCAATTTCCTCCTTTGCAACCTCAGGGAAATCAGCAGGGTAACTGATTGTATGTAGCCCCTCCTCAAATTGAGTGACAGATTGTGCACATTTTTATGGAGATGGCAGCTATCAGGAGAGTCCACTGAGGCCTCAGCAAGTTGATGGTAACTCAAGAATGGGGTAGAGGTTGGTTTGGGGACATATTTCTTGGGTGGGAATGGTGCATCAAATCTGAAGGTAGATAAAGTTCCTTATTAATTGGAAAGTTGGGAGGTGGGACAATTCCCCAGATATAGTTATTTCATCCAATAGGTCCCAGGGATTTTGATTGAGCGTGATTGACTCAGAGGGACGAGGTTTTGGTTGGGTAATTTTTGGGGCGTTAAATCGGTTGGACTGAAGATGGGTCCAAACCTGCTCCTGATTGGGTAAATTTTTAGAAATTAATCCGGCTTTGGCTGTGGTTGCAAAGGTTTTGTTGATTTTTGAGCGTTCAGCTGGAGGGAGTGGGGGCAGCCAAAATCCCTACTCAGATGCTGATTGTGCGGCCCCATGTGTGGGCATGGCGAATTCCGCTTATTTTAAGTTAAAGCTACAGTTCTTTTTGGAATGATCCAACTTATGGCATAGGGGACAAATGGTGCGGCCATTTTCAACATGAGCACAAAAGAAGTGATCTGGTGCAGATGGGATATGGGCACGTGGAGTGATGTGCTGGGATATAGTTGGCTGGTAAAGGTGATGGTGGCCATTGCCCATGGTGCCACTAACCGCTCAGCTTCGCTTGGGACCAGGAAGTGGAGGATGGGGTTCATACCATATTTGGATTGCCCCATCATCAGTTCTTCATAGAGTGTTTGAGGCGGAAGGTGCGAAGGAAGGTTTGCAAAAATCACCACCATTGTGGTGTCACTGGGGAGGCGTGTACAGGTTGTGGAAATAGGAGTGTTTTTATATATTAAAGGCGTAGATGCTGCTGCAGGCGCGTCCTCTTCAGTGAGAAAATCGATATCAAAATAGCCCTTATAAGGCGGAAGTCATTAAATCCCACTAATGAAAACGTGGATGTTGCCAGCTCAATTATCACTTTGTCATCATATGGGAAGAGATGCCCATATTTAACTTGGAGGCAAAAGAGAATATTGGCTTGGGGTAGGCAAGTGGGTGGGGGCGGGTTGGGTGTACTCGCGCTAAGTGTAATGATAAGTCCCTTGGAGGGACAAATTGGCCTTTTGCATTAGGCGGACTGGATGAGCCAGTTCGCACGCATTTGCCTGCAGGGCGGAAAATGCTAGCAGGTGGGCGCTGCTGCCCAACGCTGGGGCAGCAGGTGGCGGATCCGATGACATAAAATGAAAAACTGATACAATGGAGATGTCTATGGATAATTTAATGAATGCTTTTTTTAATAAATTCGCTCAAAAGTGATGCCGAGCAGAAAGAAAGGTTATACACATAAATCTACCCAAAGAAATTATACTAAGGATCACAGAGGCTTGTTTTACTGATTACATGGAACATTCACACTACTTAACAGGTCAAATATCTACCTTAAAGCTTCAAAAATCTCTGGACATTAAGCCTATGCACCTGACAAGGTCTCAATCTTCCATATATATAAAAGCTACATGGGATCTCAGATAATCCTGGTGTTAAGATTTTTGCCTAAATTCCCAGCCGGCTAGATTGCCAGGAATTGTTAGGGGATAATTCCCAATGAAAGGCGAATTTTAAATCGGTTGACTAGATTTTAGGGTAACTAAGTTCTGGGGATTTTAAGATATTCGCCTGGTCAGATCTGTCATGGATTGATCTGGATGAATGCTTAAATCTCGTTAGGAAGAGTTTCTGACGAAATAGGGGCATCTGATAGTTGATTGACTATCAGGTGTACTGATTGTGATCAGTCAGGTTTCATCACCAATTTATTGGGAATGTAAGTAGTAAGTTGTGAGGCGAGTGATGCCGCCTGCAACTAGCAAATCAATCAGTTGGTTTATGACCTGCCTTAATAAGTAACAAGTCCCATTACCTAAGCAGGTCACTTGCTAAATATAGTTGGTTTGCTTGGATCAATAAAAAAAGTTAGGGATACATTTTTGACTATATCCGTTTTAGGTCTCAAGGATGTCCAATGATGGAATTTTAGCAAGTATGGGGAAAACCTTCGCTGCTGAGATGAGGATGGGTGATTCAATGGCAACAGCTGCTGTTTCATTAAAGAGGTGTCAACCAAGGGCTAGACGGCTGAATCCTTCAATATAAATTTCCTAGAATTCACTCATAATAAAGACACTGTTTATACAGTATACAGTAGATATACCAGTTTAATAAATTATATCAGCTTTAATTTGTTCAATTCTTCTCAGGGATATTATTGCTGTGTAATAATTGGGAAACTTTAAGGAAAAGATTAAGAATCTGAACTGAGATCCAGAGAAGAAATATAATCAAATTGGGGATTTCTGATGACAGTGCGTCAAACTAGAGAAACTTTCAACAGAAATCTAAGAGAAGATTGGGTTAGATAGTACAAGGGAATGAATCCCAATTTCGAGACATCACAACTATTTTGAGCGGAAATACTGGCCAAGTTTTGGGCCAAAACCTTAGACTTCCAATCGACTACAGATAATATCATCATACTATTATTGACTGATTATAACAGCTATCATACAATCCTGACGAATTGCACAAAAACCAAGCCTGTACACATAGTAAGTTTATAGAGGTTATTAGCCTATAAATGTCATCCCCTTTAAATTTTTACAAAGTGGTGCTCACTACAGGGTTGTAGTTGAGTAGAAGAAAATAGAAAGATGTCATATGAAGATATTTACAATTTTTGATGTAAGTTACTGAAAAAAGTAACAAAGACATAACATGAAGAGGATCATGTTCATTTGCGTTCACCCAGCTCAGAAGTGAAGCTCCAAGTAAAGCAAATTGAAAATACTCAATATTTTTGGAAAAGGAATTTCAGCCTAGATATGGAACTATTTAGTGCTGCAAAGAAACCTGTTTCACACAACATCTACCTGAGATGAAGAGTTTCAGCAGTGCCAACTTTTGTTGAAATTGGGTCCACTGGAAATAATCCTGAGGAACAGCAGGATCAACTCAGGTTGAAAAGTGTCCTCTCTGAATAGTCCTTAGGAGTAAGTGTTTAGAGGAGACATTGGTTAAAATAGGAAGAAATCAATCAGGAGAATTGGATTTCCATACCAATGATGCAATAAGTAAAAACAGGAAATTTGATCCAAGATAGTGGAGAGAATCATTTGAATCAAGTAACACTCAAACAATGATCAGAAGTTGATGGAGATGAGTTCATCAATTCAGGAAATATTAGATGAAACTAACGAGGCCAGAATGACCTGTGTATCTAAGAATGGTAATGAATGCCAAAAATCGTTTTCAGGAGAAAAATTATTGGAACTATTGAATAGAACTGTTGAGTAATAAAATACAAAATTCAAGAATCAGTTGCCAAAATAAGAGAGGAAATTAGGACCTGTTGGATGAATAACCAGTCGGGATTAAAGGCCTAATATATTCAAGAGTATTGCCAAAGATGGCAAGTGTAGCCTATATGTGAAGAAACAGCGCTGCTGGTCATATAGTGAAGAAGGTCAGTACTAATAAATCGGAAGTATTAGACTTAAGAGAAAATATTTGCAATGTTCCCATCGGACCTCTGAGGCATTAAATGGTTATGTCCTAAGCTTTTGGTCAAGTCCCTGAAGAGATTATGATCCAAATAGATGGTTAAATCTTAAGAGGATAAGATTTGAACCATGATAACTGGTAGGTTAGAGTTACCTAGGACCCAGTTTAAATGAAGGGGAAAAGAAAGAACTATGGAACTTTTTGCAGGTTACAAGTTCAATTTCTAAAAAATACAAAATATATCTAAAGATATAAAAAATAAATAGCAATTTTTATGGCTCATGAATATCAGGCATATGATGAGAGGGGATTACCGGCTGGGGTAACTGAGAATATCAACCTATTAGTTGATTGAGAGCAACTAGCTGATCTGATGGAAGGACAGCAAGAGGAGGTGCTAAATGTTTGAAAGGTATTGGGAAGTATTTACTTGGACGACCACAATTTGGGATGTGCGAGAGAAGTGATCCACAAGGTCAATAACAGGGAAATTTTGCTGATCAGGATGATACTGATTCGATAGTCAAAGGTGGCTGAAGTGGTAATGGAAGAAGAAATCAGCAAGCTAGTAAAGCATGGGCTTCTAGTTCCATCATCAAAACCCTGGGTGAGTCCGATTCTTATCATGAAGAAAAATGATGGCTCTAGTCAGGTGGTGATTGACTACCAGAAACTGAATAAGATTATAAAAAAATTTCGTATCTATTACCAAGAATTGACAATGCTCTAGATCGATTGGGAGAATTGAAGTATATCTCAGTGATGAATCTGATATTGGGGTATTGGCAAATACATTTGCCAAGAGAAGACCAAGAAAAATTGTGATTATTACCACGCAGGGGCTATACCAACTGAAGAGGATGCCCCAGGGTCTATGCAATGAGCCTGCAACGTTCCATAGGGCCATGGTCGCTATATTGAATGACTTGAAGTTGACATGCGTCCTGGTGTACTTGGACGGTATCATTGTTTTGATTAGGACGTTTACTGATCATTTACACTACTTGGAAGAAGTATAAAAGCGATTGTCCGCGACTAACCTGAATATTAAGCCAAGGAAGTGTCAATTTTTAAGAAAGAGTTGTAATAACTAGGATTTTTGATCAACTCTAGTGGATTGCAGCCGCAAGCCCAGAAGATTGAAGCCATAGAACAGATGGTTGTGCTGAAGAGTGTCCGAGACATCCAAGTGTTCCTTGGAATGGTAAGATACTATAGAAGATTTATTCAGGATTTTGCCAGAATCGCTGAGCCCTTATTCTATCTGTTGAAGGATTTGAAGAAAAGATTCATATAGAATAAAGAAGCGCAGAAATCCTTTGATGAGTTACACCAGTATCTAATAGACTCTCCAATTTCGAAATATCCAAATTTTGATTGAGAATTTATTATACAAAACAATGCTTTGTGAAAGTGATTGGCACTGTATTAAGCCAAGTGGATGAACTTGGGGATGAACCTCTGGTGGCATATGTAAGCCAGACACTCTCTGCCGCTGAGAGGATCTACACCATAACTTAGTGGGAATGCCTTGCAGACTTTTTATGCCTGTAAACAACTTTGGGTGTACATCCATGGAACACACTTCAAAGTGGTGACAGACCAGACCTCGTTGTGTTAACTCCATAATTTGGGAGCACCGGAAGGACATCTGGCCTGATGGGCATTGAAGCTACCAGCTTATTATGAGATTGTCCACTGAGTGGGGGCTTCTCATTAGAATGCGGATGGCTTATCACGGTTACCAGTGGTCCAGATGGTATACCAGCAGGCGGATGAGTTATTCCAGAGAATGGTCGATGGAGAAATTTAGAACGAGCCCTGGAAATCCAAGGTACTCTTCAAAAAGTGATAGAAAGCACTGATACCATGGATGGACAAATGTTTAAGACAAAAAATGGAAAACCAAGTACTATACCCAAAGCTGTCAGAATGAGCAGCTATTGTTCAAGCAGCTCATAAGGTTGTCAGGCATGGAGGCCTGAGTTAATTGACTAACCATATTCACCAGTACTACTGGGAGTCAATAAACTATGATGTCGCCGACTATCTATCTTGTTGTGTGAAGTGCCAGCTGCACAAGCCACATAAGAATACAACTGGATACCAATTAGTCCGCCCTGGATTTTCTTGAAATATGATGTCCATCAACGTGATGGGACCGCTGACAATGAGCACAGTAGGATTCAAGTAGTATAGTGACATGGATGCCCACAGGTCCTGCTTAGCGACAATGAGACAAACTCACATCTCATGTGATCCCATGGCTAAATGAGATAATGTGGATCCAAGGTGTTGTGTCTGTACCCAACCAGCCAGAGACAAATAGACTGGTAGAACGAGTGAATGGAACGCAAGCCATGATGCTGAGGAAGCTGGTTGCAGGAAGAACTTTCGCGTGGGTTACATACCTGAGTTTGGTGACAATTGCCTACAATATCATTAATCATATGGCGATGGGAAAAATGCCATTTGTGTCTTATGGGAGGAAGGCCATGTTGCTGCTGATTATAATTTGGTGGTAGAACCAACATTGGGGATGAGTGCCAAGCAGTACCTAAACTGATTGATGGATATCCTGAATAAAATGCAATTGCAAGAATTTGATACTACATTGAAGAAAAGGATATGAGCGAAATTGATGGACAATAAAGAATGACTGGCCTTATCAGAATATTGAATAGGCGAAAGATTTGCCTATTGCCTTATGCATGGTTTCAGGAGAAGAAACAAACTAGATGTATTGTGGTCAGGTCTGATTTAGATTATTGCCAAGACAGTGACAGAATCCTACTCCATCAAGAACCTCTTGGATGGAAGATTGTTAAATTGATTCCATGCTAAGTATTTGAAGCGATGGATTTTATGAAAAAAAACAAAAAAGAGTTCAAGGACAAATGAACCATTAAGTTAGTTATGTCCTGATGATTAGGTAAAGTTTGAAAAAAGAACCTCTGAATCAATCTAGATGGCTAAGTATGAAAAAAGGGTCTCTGAAGCCATAGAAAACTGGTAGGTTTAGGAATACCTAGGATCCAGTTTGGAGGAAAATAAAAAGATGGACCTCTGAACCAAAACAAGGTCAAGTCCCATGGAAAAAGAAGAAAAAATAAAAGATTGATAAAGATATTGGGAAAAAATTTGTAAAACCACATAGAAAAAACTGATATATTTTTATAATTTTTATTTTTTATTGATTATCCTCAATTTGGGGATGATTCTGCCTATGTCGCCTCTTGGGGGAGAGAGGATGGATCGCAGTAGGAATGAATAACCCATTGAAATCTATGTGAGACGGATTCTAGCAAGGGCTAACCTATACAAAACTAAGTTCTTTGAGCAGACGCAGATCCCTGCAAAAAAGCAACTAGGGGAAGGGAAATTGAGAGGTTGGAAGAAGCCAATCACGATACCCTGGAGTGAGGAGGAATAGGTTCCATCATGCAGCCTGAATCATTTGCTGGAATAGCCAAAGATCTTGATCAGATAAACTGTTGAGTAGCTGTTGGTACTGCAAATCATAATTTGACATGAGGTGGACAAGAGGGGGATGTCAGAATTATATAATAGTTGAAATTATGCACTCTACAATCAATTAAACTCTAATTTTAGAGAAATTTAATTTAAAAATCATTGGGATAAGCTTTCCAGAGAAGAATTAAGAATGACTTGAGCCAAGAGGTTATGAGAAGAAAATAACAAGGGCGTACATAAATGAGCATTTTTAATTGGACTGCAAAACAAACATTGGTGGCAAGGGTATCCTGTTGAGGATGAGGAGAATATCAGGAAATCGAGGATGCCAGACCAAGAATCATGAATATGAAAGTGAACCATATGACCATCTAGTACTAAAAAAAAAAGTGAACCATATGCCCTGACGGGGGGAGAACTGGATCCCAGGATTAATATCATCACAAGTATATTGATCTGCCCAGCATAACAGTAGATCGTGGGGACCACACTCTGAGTAAGTGGTAGCAAGGAGGAAGAGGAAGAGAGCTGCATGCCAAAGGTCATCCTGAGCAGCATTGAGTATTGGTGATCATACTCCACTTGAGCAGATGAAGTATTTGACTTAGTGTCTGAAAGTGTGTTCTCCTGCCCAGGTCCTTTCTCTCTGGAAATCAAGGCAAGAGGAGGGATGTGTTGGTGTTTTTGCCCATATTCCCAGCCAGCTAGATTACCAGGAATTTCTAGGAGATAATTCCCTAATGTGAGGTGAATTAGAAGTTAGTTGACCCTGATTTTGGGGTAACTATGTTTGAGGGATTTTAGAATATTCGCTTGGTCAGGTCTGTCAGGTCTGTTAGGGATTTATCTGGATGAATGCTTAAGATCTTGTCAGGAAAAGTTTCCGACGAAATAGAGGCATCTGATAGTTGATTAACTATCAGGTGTACTGATTGTGATCAGTCAGGTTTCATCACCAATTTATTGGGAATGTAAGTAGTAAGTTGTTAGGCGAGTGATGCGCCTGCAACTAGGAAATCAATCAGTTGGTTTATGACCTGCCTTAATAAGTAACAAGTCCAATTACCTAAGAAGATCACTTGCTAAATATAGTTGGTTTGCTTGGATCAAGAGGAAAAAGTTAGGGACACGTTTTCTGACTCTTTCTGTTTTAGGTCTTGAGGATGTCCAATGACGGAATCCTAGCCAGGATGAAGAGGACCTTTGCTGCTGAGATGAGAATGGGTGATTCAATGGCAACAACTGCCATTTTATAAAAGAGGTGTCAACCAAGTAATAGATGGTTAAGTCCCTCACTATAAATTCCCAAAAATTCATTTATAATAAAGACACAGTTTATACGGCATACAGGAGATATACCAGTTTAGCAAACTCTATCAGCTTTCATTTGTTCTATTCTTTCTCAGGGTTTTTATTGCTGTGTGTGATAAGTTTTAGACTCTTTAAGGAAAATAATAAGGATCTGAACAGAGATCCAGAGAAGCAGCGGAATCAAATTGTGGATTGCTGCTAACTGTGAGTTGAACCGGAGAACTATTAATGGGAATCTAAGAGAATATTGGGTTAGACAGTATGTGGGAACAAATCCCTATTTTGAGACATCACAAGTATTTTGAGTGGAAATACTGTCTAAACGTTGGACTGAAATCTAGGACTTCCATTCAACTTTAGATAATACTTGTCATACTATTATCAACTGATTATAACAACTATCATACAACTCAGATGAATTGCACAAAAACCAATCCTGTGCAAGTAATAAGTTTATAGGTTTTTTGGATGACAATAATCATCCCCCATAAATTTTTACACCTGGTATATAAATCTCAACGACAGGAATAGCTTCCAAATGCTAAAATCTAATCTATGGGTGGCTTATTTGTTAATATCAGGAAATATTTATAGACTACAACTCAGCCTCAGAACAATTCTGTCCTGATTTTGAGAAACAGTTTGACAGCAAGTACAATGAATATAATATGAGCAATAAGTATAATGGTGCATATTTATGGAAAGGAACTCAAGAAGAATATAGAAAAAAATGTGGTTATTTCTCTATGGCAGAAGGAGCTACATTTATATGTTGACATTGTTACGCATATATATAATTTGCTTTCAAAAATCTAGAATTAAATTCATTATTTTATATGTAAGAGAATGAGGAAAATGATACTCTGAGGTTAGTCAACAATTTGTACAACGCGTCCCCTTTGACTTAAATAACTCTTATATAGCTCCATCAGATGTAAAAGCCAACTGCTAAATAAGGTTTAAAAATCTTTTCATGAGCTTTATTGACAATTATTTCATAAAAAAGGACATTATGGTATATAAATTGGGTGCTTATTGTTCTAAGACTATGTATTTCCTTTTCATATTGTTGACATTTTATGAAATTCTTATATACCCATATATATCACAGTATGCTACTTGGTCACCTACTTTGAACATGTGTAGCGTTCCCCTATGCTGTTCTTACTGGGCCTTTTCTTTAATTCTTCAAGTTTATTAAACCTATTAGGCATCAGTTTGAAATTCAGTTGGTGCCCTAACAAACCAGATATTATATTATATGATTAGATCCCATTATCATCCATGATAGATTAAAAAAGAGCAAGAGTTAGTTGTCAACTATAAAAGTTATGGATAAGGCGAAAATACCAAAGCGCTATGGTAACCAGTACTATATTAAAATTTATGTGTACATTATAGAGAGTATATTAAGAAGAAAAGCGACAAAAAATTAATTAAGAAATCTTTGTGGCTCTATCAACTTTCTTAACAGTATCACTAGTCTCAGGGTGTTAAGGGGCAGCAAAAACCCTCTAACACTCGTAAGCTTATTCGTTTTTTGATAGTATTTTATAGATTATTTATGTAGCATCATTTGGTAGTTTGAGCTATGGCATTCTTGTCACTGGACAAGGAATTCCATCATAAATTTTAGCAGTAATCACTGATCAATAGTACTGAATAGGCTTAGCCTAGACCCACTTGATTAAGCAGACAATGGCCAAGGTGATCTATTAGGTGTTAAATTTACTGAAAGGTAGGATCCTTATAACATTAATTATGGTTGTGTGTCAATCCCAATTAGGCTTGACTAACTTATTAGTGGTGAAGGATTTGAAGGTCTGCTTTTTTAGCAATATTTAAGTTTCACAAGATATCAAAATGTTATATTACATATACTCCCAACGGTAACACTGTTTGAATTGCTTCAAAGACTTATTCAACAAAATGTGGCCAATGACACAATGGGCTTGCATAATAATATTTCATTTTATGGGGTTGGGGAAGAATGTTGTTGACAGTCACTTCTATTTTGTAAAGTGTACCACTCTTATATTTTGTGTTCTTAACTTTTATTCCAATTTGTGCTAGTAATAGGTGGCTTGTCCACACTTTGCAAGTCTTCATCTTCTCAATTCTTTGAAGATAGTAATGAAACAATTTTGAAACAATAGCTAACCATGGTAATCCAAATGCAGTCTAATGGTTGAAACTGAAATGTATTAATTCCTTTTAGTAGCCTTAAGGTTTCTTGGCCTTCTGAGCTGACCAAATTTGGGTTCTTTTCAATTGAAAATCATCACTTATAGTCATGATCAGTGACAACTTTAAATTATTAACCATGGAATAAACTCATATCTGCTTAAAATAAATTAGGGCAAATATCTGTGATCAGTTTTTTATATAATCCCTTTCATGATTATGAGTGAAAAACAGAAAGTTTATGGGTGTTACTCCCCATATCCTTCACTTTGATATTAATTTGAATAGTTGACTAGATTGAATGAAGAAATTTAATTCATTTATATTGGACTGAAAGACAAGGTTCTGTGCAAAAGTAAATATATTATAAAACTATGCAATAGTCAGTTAATATTTTTAAGAATTTTTTAACTTCTAAAAATTGTCAGTCATGGATTAGTAAATTACTTTATAGTATTTGATTCAATAAGCCACTATTAGGAGCCTTTCAGGTTAAGTTAGAAGTATGTTTCTAGAGTTGATTAGGTTTAGATTAAATTATACTGATTTACTAATTTAAATGACAGGTGCTGCACTTCCACGTTTAGAGGGTTGGCAGCTTAGCCTTTTCAAGACGTACTAGAAGATAATACGTTTTGAAGCTATTTTCTTAAGACAGAAGGAATTCAACCATGGAGGTAGAGTTGGGTTTACATCAGAAGCCATATGTGTAAAAGAGCCTCAGAAACCTTGCACAAAAGCCACTGGCTAGTTAGATGTGCAGGGAGATAAGAAAAATGTAGTTAGCATCAGAAGTAACCCTATTTATAGCATTGAATCTACTTCATAAGGATTTACCCCATAGATTGTATTTTTCTAGTTTAAAGTTTATGGTTCATCTCAGTTTTTATCTAGTAATTATCTTCTTCTTTAGTGATTTTTATGTGTTATGACTAATAACTTTACACTACAGATCATGTAGATCATAGATCAGTAGCCATAGTATAAATAGTGACAGAAGGTTATAGCCTTCAGCCCTAAATTTACAGAGTTTGTATTTAAAAGCACCATCTTTTGTTTTATTGTCTCCATACAATAGACAATTGCAACTCCACTCTTAATATAATTAACAAAGAAACTGCCAAAATAAGAAGTGAAATCTTTAGTAGATAATACAGCTCCAATGGCAATCTGAGAAGCATCAGATTGAAAAATAAAAGGGTGGTCTTAATTTAGGTAGCGTAAAACTAGCGCCTTGGATAATACTGCTCTCAGATTCTTAAATGAGACTTTGCACTCTAGGGACCAATATAAAGCCCCAACTCCCTAGTAAATAGAATAAAGGTCTTATATCTGTGTAAACTCTTAAATGGTTTAATGGGAGTAGACTAACTTTTTTAAAAATTTTAGTTGTCCCTTATGTTTTAGGGGTTCATTATGCGGCTAACTACTTTGAGCTTTTTGAGGTGTGGTCATATTCCTTTTGTATCAACAACGTGACCTGATGCTGCATCTGGTACCTAGTGACACTTACGTAATTTGATCATTATTTAATCTGTGCTATTCATATATTTACTTTTTATATGAAAAAGATGTCATATAAGTGCTTAGAAACACGTTGATATTATTAGGTACAGTAAGACGCAGCTTAATATTAGGTCACCTAGGTTGATAATAGTAGCCATATGAAAGTAATGAGTGCATTGCAAAAGCCTAGGGAAGTAGATTGGGTTGTTATAAATCATGGAACGTAACAATTACGCTTAATTTCTTGTATTTTCTTGGGGCATATCATTATAAAAGCACCCACTGATGATATCTAGGGCATTAAGAATCCCACGCTTTTATATTGATCAAGAGCTTTGTCAATTAGAAGTTATTATTATCATTTTTATATTTGTTTTTAAATTTATGATAATTTTCATCGCCAGCTTATATCCACCCTTTTTCTTGACAATAATCACAATACTGGTCCAAGTGCTTATATGGAAAAAACATAATTGAACGCAAAAGTTTATTTAGAACTTTCTGCACAACTTCTGTTGGCACTAATAAATTTTATGGGAAAAGAACATATAGGCCTAGGATATTCAGTGTCAATGATAAAATTGATTTTTTAGCGCGTCCTAGGTGATACTTACTAGTGGCATAATATCTGAGATTACTCTTTTTAATAAATTAAAGGTAATCTAGTTTTTCTTCAATACTACCTCCAGATAATCTTACAAAAATTGTGCAAGCATTTTTGTGTTTCATTGGGCAGCATAAGTTTTTATAATTTTCCATATCCTTTAGTTGACTACCTCTTTCTCTTGGCACTAGATGTATATTGGTTATTTTTCTGCCCCTTCTTCATGATAGATTCTTTATGCAGTTCAGTTATCCAGTAGAATCCATACTTCTTTTTGGTTAGGGATGATTAAGACAAGTGCCATGTGGGGCTTAATTTATATAATTTGGGGATTAATTCTCTTTTAAGAAACCTTTACATAACTCATGAGACACCCAGTGTTCACATATTGTCAATCCCAGGAAGCAGCTCACAGCTTATAGATGCTCATAAGTGTTTATCTTAGTTCTTGGAAATGATTGGGGAGTGTACTGATTATAATACCTAACTTACTGATAACAAATGGGGACCCCAAATAGATATAAAAAAATTAAAACTATTATGGTTATTAAGCGGAACCTTGCCTTTATAAGAATAGTAAAATTAAAAGCTGCCCAAAGATAATAAAAAAATTCATTCAAGGTTGAGGATAGCTCCTTAGAATTTTAAAAATCTGATACTAATTAATAAGTGATAATTGTTAATGAGAAAACTATAGTTTGAGTTATAATTTAAAAATCCAATTGTCTTTATAAGGCTATATAATCTTCTTTGTTAGTGGTACTTTCTGGGCCAGACATTTCATATTTTTGGTAGTGGGACACTAAAATTTTTTTTAATACCTTTACAACTGGCTTGAATTAAGTTTACAGGAGCGTGCTATCAAATGCTGTGCAGACTCAAATACTATTCACAAGTGTTATATTTAAATTAAATCAAAGAAATAGGTTGCTTTATGGCTTAAAGTAAGGATGTCAGTGTATCAAAATGATTGATTATTAGTCTTATTCCTTTATGAAATTTAAAAAAATACTTTATTACGTTCTCTAGAGTCAGGACCATATTGACACCCTTTACTAAGGTAGGTTATCAGATTCATCAAAATTCTCAAATTATGTTCTTTATGCAATTTGAGTATAATATGGTTTGGCAATAATATATTGGCCCTCTTTCTTGAGTTCATTGAGTTGGCTCCAGGTTACAGTTAGTTTATTGTTGGAGGGGGCGTCTTTGGAAGAAAAAGTATTGCTCTTAGGTAACACTTTATCTCATTTTTGTGAAATATATATGAAAATAATTATAAAGTAACCTTCATCTATTGCTTATTGATTCCCTGATCCTTGTTGTCCACAGGCAAAGCAATTATATTTGATTTGGGTCATTTTTTTGGATGGTAAGCAGCCTATGGCCCTTGGAATCGACCCAGCAGGTCACATCAGCAAATTTTCATCAGACCTAGTACTTTTACATAGCCAACAAAGTTCCAAACACGTTTCTTAACAATATCTTTTTGTTAATTGGAAGTTTTTAACAAGATCTTTACTAGTCAGCCCAAGGTGAACTCACATTGTGTCAAGTACAGAAAATTATTGCTAATATGAACAAATCTTATTATAAGGCGCGTAAAAAGGAGCGGTTATACTCACAATGCTCTTGATAGCAAATTGAAGGGCAAAAATTACATAAAGCTCTTTCTACGTACTTTCTTATTACATATTTTGTCCTAGTGATAAAATGGTCATCAAATTTTGCAATGGATTAATTTTTTATATGATCGTGAGTTTATCCTTTAGGAACCAATCTTCTTGGGAAAATCATAATTTTCACAAAAAAGCACATTTGACATCCACAAAGTCAGGTTGTCTTCATGTTCATACGGCATATTCAGTTCCTAGCTTTGATTTTCTGAGCAGTTTTTCATCATGGCCAAATTAAAAATTTTGAAGTCAATGAATTGTTATTTAAAACATTCTTAGGAATGAATGTATTTTTCAATGAGAGTAAAAATTAAAAGGATTGAATGGATTGATAAGCTGGAAGGTTGAAATGATAATTTGGAATAGTAAGATTCCTGAAAAGTAAGCTAAAGCCAGCAGTGAAGCAAATTTGGATTTTTGTGGCTAATTTGATGTGGCGTGGATAGATCCTTCCCTTTTAAGGTACTTCTCAAACAATACATTTCTTATGAGCAGGACTAAAAACTCACATCAACAGCGTCAATCTTCTATATTGGCATCAATCCGCTGCTTACATATTAATGTAATCCTCCCATTTGCATTCTAATTACTGTTTAAAATGTTAAAATAACATGACATTATACTTTAATTGTGTGTCATAGAACAGGTTCTAGAATTTACTGTTATTAATCTTTGACTGCATCCTTAATCCTCAATTATTTTAATGAGGTTGATGTTTACTTGTAATACATCCTTATATTTTAATAATTGAACTAAAGTTATCTTCAAACTTTCACCATCTTGGCACATAGAATCATGTTGAAATTTGAGAATTTTTGGTTCCACCTGGGTAATTAGTATCTTTAGAGGTACTGATGATTATATTTGGAAACCCATTTTGTTTCCTATTGGGTGTCATGGGTTAAGTTTTTCTATGGACTCATCCTGCTAATTTAAAGCTGTGTGGTGTTTGTTGCATTTATGACCTCAATCTTAAATTAATGTAAAATTTGTACTCATTCAATGATGTCACCTATATCATATAAAGATTGGCGACTAATTTTGCTTATATTATGGTTCAACTAACTATCATTTTATCTAGACAATGTGAAACACAATGATGAGCTCATGGTTCTTGTAAAATACTTTCTGTGCCCCTTGAAAGCTGATTTTAAGTTAGTTTTTAGTGATCACATGGCATCCACATTTTTTAGTTTCAGTCAGATACTTCTTTTTAGAGAACATGATTTCAAACAAAGATTGTCTGGAATGTTTGGATGGAAGGCTGGAGGTATCAACAAAAAATTTATTAAATAAAAAAATTATCATTGGTGAGAAGTTACTTCTAAATTTGGTTTATAATACTGTATCTTTCTTATTGTATTGTATTAATTGCTCTTTGCATTATGAATTTCAGGGCAGGAACGAGGGCTAAAATTTTATTATTTAATAGCTGAACTAAATGCAAACCTATTGCTTAATAAGAGTATCTGTTCACCAGTAATAGTGTAAAAGTTTAATTCTTCTAGATGAAAGGTTTGGAAAGAATGGATTTGCTTTAACCAACTCTAAGGGGTTAAAGTGTTTACAAAAAAACAAAAGAGCGGTTATTCTCCTTACTTTTCTCACCAGAAATTGTGACAACTTAAACTAAAAAGATATTTTAAAGAATTTGCAAATTTTTAAAGGGGCCTCTGTGGTGAGTACAATGATGTAGTGCGCGGCACATGCACACTACTGCACAGGGAAACTATTCGTTAGTCTAGATTATTCTCTGACTACCAGCCCAGGTAACCTGGCAAGGTTTAATTATGAATACCATATAAGAGGGCTGAACGTTTTAATATTTCTATGCTCCTTGTATAGTAATCTCTATGCCTGTAACAACTTCAAATGCAAAAACTAAATCAGTTACTTGGTGATTTATTATCATAATATTGGAGTTTTTAAGGTAGTCTACCATTTAGACTCATAACAATGATGTCTTTATTCTGTGAGTACAATTGACAGAGATTACAATGGGTACAGTATGTGTAATGGTTATAATTGTATTTATTATCAAGAAGGACTCATAAAGGGATAAGGAACATAATGTAACAATTGTGGAATGACAGAGTGATTTGAATAGGATGATAGGTATTATTATGTAATTACAATCAATACATCTAAATCTTTTCAATATGTTTAATCATTTACCTGAAAGAGAATAATGGCTTCTCTACAGTGATTTGAATCAACAATTTTTTATGACATCCCTTTTACCTCTCCTGATCTTGAGGTGGGTCTGCAAAGCCATAAATTGCCACACATCTCTTACTTACTCTGGAACATTTGGTGTTTTTGAAATGATAAATACCTCACAATTATTCTTGAATTTTCCCTTTTTGTATCATCCTAATAACTATGCCCATGGATTTCTAGACTACCCATCTAGGTCCTTAATCACAAATAATAGAAGCCCAGTTTTTCTCATCAAATTTTTACATGACATTCTTATTTTAAATTTATTATGGGGAAGGCTGACCATGGGACGGACACTTCCGAATATGACTCAGACGAGACAAAACTCAGTACCAGGTGAGGCGCCCCAGAGAAGCGATGCTATCTCTTGTTGCCAGCGGGAACGCCACTTATGGGAAGGGGGAGGGAACGTGTGTAGGGGGCGTAGCCACTATTGAGCACGTGTGGAGGAAGGGGTCTGATTTGATGAACCAGACTGGGAACCAGGAGGAGACCAGCTGCCGGCGACGTGGTGGGAGATATCCAAACATCCACGCTTGAAAGTGATCCACCAAATGAGACCAGAATCTGTGGACAGCTTCAGGGAGGGTGGGGATGGATCCGGCGATGGCATCCAAGACAATCGTGTGGATAGTCCACATGGCGATTGCAACCACCAGAGCACGAAGGGAGGGTGGGAGGGGGAGGCCATTGATGAAGCAAACATATCTCTTGACAGACTGAAGGGATGTGTTTGATCCTGGCCTAGCAGACGTTGGACTTCGCGCCATATTACTTTAGAGGTGGGGCACTTCTCCAGGCGGTGAAACAGCGTTCTATACTGGCCACACACGACACAGGATGAGTGTAAAGCATTAGAGCGCTCAGCTGTACAATACACCCGCCTCAGGCAGCGCCACACATGGGAACGGACTTGAGGCTGCAACAGAGGATGGTGTGCGTATTTCCAGATAGTCTTTGGGGTCTCAGTGGAATAAGGGATGTCCATCATGTCCAGGTAGTCCACCCTGGATAGGACTTGGGGTCAAGTGGGGATCACGCCATCATGGATGGGTAGCCCCTGTACCTCTTGTGTGAACTGAGGAGAGGGGCGGCCTCTTTGTTGTATGTCCACTAATACGAATTCTCCACTCTGCGCTTCGCATGGAGAGTAGGATTCGTTTGTAGTGGGTTTTGGTCCCGTGAGGAACTATGGCTGATGTGTGTGATGCGAGGTATTTCATCAGGGAGTGGGGATTTGATGGATTGTTGAGGCCCAAGGCTCGGGAGAAGTTGGAGCGGGCCGCGCGGGACCAGTGTTGGGATGGGAGTGTAGGAGCAGTGACGGCCGCAATCCAGGTGCCTAGGATCTTGGCGGCATGGGCTTTGAAGTCAAGTAGGCCCATGCCACCATGATGATGAGGGCCAAACATGACCTCTAGCCGTACTGGTGGAGGGCGGCCTGACTAAAGCCAACCTTGTAGCAAAGCATACAGGGATTTGAAGAAGCTTGGGGAGAAGGGGATGGCGTGGGATCCAAACCAGACTTTGGATAGGAGCATAGAGTTGGCAAGAACAACCCTGCCAGTGAGGGTAGTAGGGTGGGCTCTGAGAGAGGCGATTCACTTCGTCACGTTGTCCAGTATATGGCCCTCCATTACTGCTGATGCGTATCCTCCTGCCTCCAACCACACGCCCAGATGGCATACCGGTCCTATGGTAGGTCGCGGCACAAAGGGGAGCACCAGTGGAGCGGTGTGTTTTGAGTTAGTAAGGCGTGGACTTGGGCGAGCAGCTGGGCTGGGTTGGGAACTACTTTCTGGGGCCCAGCAGTTCTGAAACCGACCAAGGAGGATGATTTCAGTTTTGGAGGCGTTTAGTGCCACGTTGTTTACCCGGGAATATTCCTGGATGAGGGCTTCAAGCGCGCGTGCATCTTTATTATTAGACACCCCCACCACGCAATCATCTGCAAATGCCATCATCTTGACTGGGGTTTGGCCTGGCACATGGACCCCAGTGAGTTGGGCATTCACATTTCGCAGTAGTGGGTCAAGGCTGAAGTTGTATAAGAGTGGGCTCAGGGGGTCCCCTTGTCGCAGGCCCCTTTGAGGATGGACTACATCCGTTAGGAAACCTGGGCCGCGCACAGCCATTGTTGCAGATTCCGTGAGCAGCATCACCCAGTTAATGAAGCGGGGAGGTAGGCTGAATTGTTGGAGGCAGGCCCTAAGGTATTCCCAGTTTACTCTATCATAGGCCTTTTGTTGGTCCAAGAATACAAGTGCCCCAGAGGCTGTGGACTGACACACATTAGCCACAGAGTGCACATTATCCCAAATCGACCTTCTGGGGATGAAACTAGAATTGTTCTGGAGAGATGGTGACAGATGCTACAGTCCCTAAACGGTTGGCCATGATTTTTGTTAAAATTTTGGTGTCTGTGTTTGTTAGAGAAATGGGGCGCCAGTTGGCTAAGTCTAGCCTATCCCCTTTCTTGAAGAGTGTGACTGTAAAAGCCTCATGTCCTCCTGGTAGGAGGCGCATTTCCAACAGGCTTTGGTTGAGTGAGGCTAGCAGTAATGGGGATATGTATTTAAAATATTTTTTGTAGAACTCATATGGAATGCCATCTGGGCCTGGGCATTTTTGGTTTGGTGCACCGCGAATGGTAGTCCATAATTCGTTTGGAGTAATTAAATTCATATTTCTGGGTATCAGAAAATGGTGCGGATATGAGCTCTGTCAAGAAATTCCGCCATTTCGGCCAGCTGAATTGGTTCAGCTCGGTATAACTTGGAGTAATATCTTTGCATTTCGATTGCCACTTCAGCCAGTGTGTCCACGATAGAATTATCCGATCTTCGCACCTGTGTGCAGGCCACGCTCTGGCATGGTGCAAAATTTTTTTGAAGAAGTATGCGGTGCACTTGTCACCTTTAGTGATGTGTGTGGCCCTGTATTGGACACAAACCCAATGTTTGTGTTGCCTTTCAAGTGCGTTGAGGTGGGCTGCTGCCTCCACCCACTTCTGGCCCCATGCAGGGCTGTATCCTGTGGCTGAAATGTTGGACTCCAAGTGGGCCAATTCCGCCAGTGCGCGTGATATGACCGCCAATGTGGCTCATGAGCGTCTGGATGAGAGATGGCAATAGTGGCGGATGGTGTCTTTTTTGAAAGTTGCCCATGTGGAAATGGGGTCCGCACAAAACGGTGCAACAAACAATTTTGCCAAAGTTGCCTCTTCCACCCATGTGGAAAATACTGGCGACGCTAGCTCTGGGGGGCAGATTTTGCACCAATGTGGGGCCTTTGCAACTGTGACAGGTAAGTGGTATGTTATTGAGACCAGTCAGTGGTCAGAGAATTTCATTTTTGTTGTTTTGAAGTGGGAGATGTGGGGTTGGAATTTCGCCGGCACTAGAATAAGGTCAATGTGGGTCATGGACCTTAATTGGCCATTGTGGATGTGGGGATGCGTCATGTTTTCAAGCAGTGGGGCATATCGTGGCAGCGCATCCATTAACCCAAGGGTGGCTTTTAGAATGCGTAGTTCTACGTGACCCTGTGGGGCGTGGGGTGAGGGTGGCCACCGGTCCATTGGTGAGGTTAGCCAACAGTTCATGTCGCCAATTAGGAAAGAATTGGGGGTAGCGGGAGGGATTTGACCGATGAGAAAATTCCTGATGCTCTTGTGCACCGTTTGGGGCGTAAATGTTGACAATTGTGTGTGCAACATCGGCCCACGAGAAGGTGACAACGAGCACTCGGTCATTTAGGAATGTTTCTGAAGATGTAAATTTGAAAAAATTGTTTTTCTGAATTAGCACCCCACAGTGCTTTGACCAAAAGGATAGGGATGGGAGGAGCATTGTTTTCCAAGCATCCTCGGAACCTCATGGACAGTGGGTTTCCTGGATAGCCAGGATATCCATGGGTAAATTATTTTGTAAAAAACTCAGTTTCCTAGCCCGGGACGGGGAGGCCTTGAGTCCAGTGATATTCAGCGTCCCTAGAGTGAAGGTTTCCCCCATCACACCTTAGGTGCGAGGGGGTGGGCCCCCTGGCCCACCAGCCTCTTTCAGGTCCCCACGGGCTTTCACAGCAGCGCGGGTATTAGCAGCAACGCTATTGGGGTTTTTGTTAATTTTTGCAGAAAGAGTCGCGTTGGCTTTGGCCTTCACTTTTTGTTTTCCCGACGTCGGACGAATTTTTTGCGGTGCGGATAAGTTCGGTGCACCGTAGAGTGGGGCAAAATTTTTTTCTTTCAGTTGGGATAGGTCCCAAGTCAGTTTCAACCGGGGCTTGGGTGCAGCAATTGGGTGAGATTGAATCTCCCATCAGATCCTCAGATTGAGTGGCCCATTTGGCTTGGGCCTCCCAATCTGATTGGGTGATGGATTCCCAAGTTGCTTCCACCGCGAAGGTCTCCATGTCCTCCTGGCGTTGTGAGTATGGGATGGTGGTGGTGACCTTGGCCGCTTCCTTGGCTGCAGTCCTATGGTCCTGCTTGGCCTTCTTCCGCTCCTGCGGGGAGATGGGCTTTACCAATAGGTAGCAGCCTTGTGCTCCCCATGGGAAAGCCTCTTTGGTGCTTGTGGTTGGTTCGTAGTGCGCCTCTCTGCTGGCCATGGCCGCCGAGGGGTGCTCTTGGAATGTAATGCCCTCTTTAATGGGGCACACGTGTGCCTTATGGCTGAACGCATCACAGTGGGTGCAAATGGGGGGCGCGCTGTCCACGGTTACCTGAGATGGGTGGGTGGCGTGCCCTGCGATATCAATAAAGGTGGAGTGCAGGATCTGGGTTAGGTCCTTCGTGATCTCCTCAGTTGGGGGTCAGAACTGCGATGGCTTTGCCGGTGCACAGGTGTGGCATCAGCGTGAAATGTTGCATTTTGAAAGATTGTATTTCGCCATATATGGCGAGACCATCTTTCAGGTGTTGCTCCAAAATGTCACGTTTTACCGTAGTAGGCAAAAAGTTAAACGTGAGGAAAATTTGGTTTGATTTTGTCCATCTGGTGCATTTAGTTTCGACAACCTGTTGCCCTTCGGGGAGGTCAACCACTACGCGCACTGCTGCAGCCTCGTCTGCTGCTATTTTGCTTTCAAAACCTAGGTCTAGCCAACCGCGTGACACGGAGTGAGGTGCAACGTACACCGCGGTTGGGAAAATTTTGTGTACATCTTCACAAAATTTTTCCCATAGGGCCATTTTTTGGATGTCCAGATACACATGGAATCCAAATTCCACTGACAAAAGTGGCTGGGAATGTGGCGTATTGATGTACTGGTTGCATCGTGCTTGCCACGCGAGTATCTCTGGGGAAATTGTGACCACCAGTTTTTTTAGATTTTTTTCTATTCTGCCAGATTCTCCGGGGCGTTTTTGAACGTTAGAGGCCGCGGGCCTTCCGCCTGCTCCTCTTGCCTTGCTTGCCCAACTGCTCCCAGACATGGGCGCAGACTAATCCCCTCTATGAGATTATCAAACTAGATTTAGTCTTGAGTTGAATGGGTTGCAAAAGTGTTTGCAACGAGAAAGAAAAGTGGTTTTACATGACATTCTTAAACTATTACTTTTGATTAACTTATGTGCTTCTATCTACTATATTTTTATCTTGATGCAGCTCCTAATCATATAATAATCATATTTGCCCCTTACTTATAGAGGTATATAAATTTGCATCAATAGATATATAGATATAATAAGGAGCTTGATTTATCATGTTTCTTTATTATGACATGACATGTCTCTTGATATAGTGTAAATCTATTGTCTACAAATATTTATTTAAGGCTCTCATGTCATACTCCTATATTGATTTATTACTCATGACTAAAATAGAAAAATTCTTATTAGATGTATCTTTAACAGCCATGGTTAGAAGAATAGAAATGAAAAACTTTATGCCTAAAGAGAATATATGTTTATTTAAAAATCATAATTATTTTATAGAAAATGCCATTAGACCTAAAGGACCTCCTTCTTATTCTTATCCAATACTGTCTAAATGTCTTTAAAGATCTTTATTATATGTTAGAATAGTAAAAATTCATTCTCTTTGATGTAAATTATAGGTGTTCTCTATATATCATATAATAGTATTACCTGTGCTTTGCTACTGTACTATCAGTTTAAGGGTTGTATATTAAATAAAATTCAATTAATCAGATTTAGCTTTCTGTATATTACAGTATTATGTAGCATACTATCTATATTATACAATTTAAAGACTGTACTAAAAGAATTATCTGTAAAACAATTTAAGCTTTATAAGTTTTAGATTTCCATATATAACTATACTGAGAAGATTTATTAAGAGTTGATCATCTTATTAGGACAACCATTAAGTATAAAAATATATAGTTAAATAAAACTTTTCAAAATATACCTAAAGATTATATATAATATTTTTTTTATACTTATACCAGTTTACTACTTGATAAAAGCTAATTCTTTTATTCATATAGATTCTTAGGTCTAGTGAAAATTTGATAGCGGCAATAGACTAGATTTTCTTAAAGGTGGAATATTTATAAAATTATTTTATCTTTTATACAATATGAATACACTTGATGGATTAATAGCATGGTTTCAAAATGGACTGTGGCCTCATGAATCACTTCAAAAATCTTGGCATGTGATACATATATCCCTATAATATTGATAGTTGTATTTTTTATATTTTTATTTGAGGTGGGCTGACCTGGGGACAATACCGCGCCAATTAAGGGAAATCAAATGAATGGGAAAAGAGGATAAAATCTGGAAAACCTCCACACGTGGCGTATGATAGGCCAAGAACTCCATGGACCGCCTTTGCTATTTGCTATCTCAGTTCAGGGATTGGTGCGCAATGCTAACACAGTCATAATTGTCCCCTACCCAAAGTTCCAGTACTGGAATCAAACTTGGGGAGGCAGCGGTAGAGGTCACTCTCTACCACTTGGGTATCATCCCCTTTTATAATATTGATAGTTGTCATAAAAATATAAAATGGACACTTCCCTTAATAAATTATTGGTTTCTTTTTGTTTATGACTTTTTTAAAAATAAATTATATAAATCATTTTTAAATAATAAAGTATTTTAAAAACGGAATTATGAGTCTCAAATTATAATAACTCTATCTTCTGGCCCTAATTATTTAAAACTTTTGGTCCCACAAATAAAATAAAGTTTTACCTAGAATAGTACTTTCATGTAGGGATTTCTAGGGATCAGTACTATCCAAGCACTCATAAAAAGGAATATTTGCTTTATTTATGACTTATATGAATCTAAAAATCTTATGAGACTATGATCTAGCAAATTTTCAGATTTTCAGATAGAATTATATATCATTATATATAATTATTATCAGAAGTACTTAAACCTTAAAGATACATATTAGTATTAGTTTATGATCTAAAAGTTTCACTTTAATCACTGTAGATATTTTATGAATTTTATTTAATGCAAACCAACCAATGGGACAGACATCAATAGATTAAATACAAAGAATAAATAAACTTGAAACTTGAACAAAGTTAATACTTCCAAAAAGTCTCTATCAGCTTGAAAAAGTGTCCTGAGCTTTTGACTAAATTAAAGATAAGGTTTTCATGATGTTTAACCTTACAACCACAAGTAAAAATTTTGGATGGCACACAATCAATGTAAAAAGTGGGATCAAAATACCTTCTTCACATTTGTAGCTGTACACCCTACCAATTTTCCATTGTTTTATAATTTTATGGATATTTAATCTGACTAATTAATTCATCATACAATTACTTGTAGACTCAATAATTGGAATTATATAAATTTTAGTAATACTAAGTCAATTAACTCATTTTATAATATATGGAAATATATGAGTGATGTATGATATTGTTCACCATATATTAGTATAAGATTTGAAATAGAGACCTATTTTAGTACTAGTGGTGCCCAACCCAAAAGGGGAGCCGCCATGCATCTTTATTCGCAAATGGCCAAACAAAGGGATTAGTAAAAATTAAAAAAATCCTAATATAGCCCCTAGGTTATCAGCCTAGGAAGCCATATCAGATGGCAAGGAGGCTTTAAAAAACTTTTGTCCAGTGCCCGCTTTAGCTGGCAGATCATGGTAGGCAGCATTGGGGTGGGAGCATCATTGACATGGGGCATAAGGAGGTATAGCTCTAGTTTTCTTTGTTAATGAGGCCGGCAGTGTCCATCGCCTCAACGTATTGAGCAAGTTGATGCTCAGCAAAAATGATGAGAGCTGGCACACAAGTAAATGACTTGATGTACCAGCGTAAATTGGGATAATTGGGGTTGAAAAGAGAAGTTTTTGCATTGATGCAAGCATGGCTCACACCAAAAGCAAACTCCTCAATTTTGTACTTCACATCTTCTTTAAAATCACGAGGAAAATTGGGGATAGGAATACCCTCAACAAGGGGCTCCATTGCCCCATGGAGTTGCTGGTGGAAGAGGGTGTTGGCTGGGGCAGCTGCAGCCACAACTGCCATTGTGTTAATATTCATATAAACAGGAAACACATCTTTGGACAAAAGTGGTGGGAACATGATTTGGGAGGATCAACAAGAACTCCTCCAAAGCAAAATCCAGTTTCATGTAGCATGGCTGTTCATCCTCATCAATCCATTTAAGAGCTTTGAGAGAATTGGATTCAGCCAGCGCTGGGCCAGCCACAGGAATTGGGGCTGTAGCTGGAGCTGATTGGCCACATGCTGTCAACTATGGCAGCTCATCTGAAACTGGTTCGCCCATCAACTCAGGATTCTGTAATCCAGTCAAATTCACAAGATTTTTAAAATTCGCTTACATTTTGATTGGCCACCGCTTTGGAAGCAGCGCCAGAATTCCCCAACGTTGGGGAAGGAGGATTGAGCCCATCTAAAAAATTGGGGCGAGGCAGCCACTGGGGTGGCGCCTGAGCCCTGAGTGGTGGATGCAGTGGAAGGGCAACTGTGGGGCACTCATTCTTCAAATGGTCAAGCTCAAAGCACAAGGGGCAAATGGCGCAGCCATTTTTGATGCGCGCCCAGAATTGGTGATCAGGGGCAGATATAATCACAGTGCAGGGGGGAATTGCGAGGTGAGAGTCACTATGAAATGGGTGGATCATTGCAAAGGCGTGAGGCCCTGCTAACCGATCTGCAACGTTGGGAACCACAAACTGCAACATGGTGTCTGCGCCATTAATGGCAAACCCTCCATGAGCTTGTGGTGGAGGCATTTGGGGCAAAGGAAAGAGGGCAATCTGGCGAACTGGACCACCAAAGTGGCCTCATCAGGGAGCTGAATGCAAACGGTGGGCAGAGGAATTTTTTATAAATTAAATGCAGCTTGGCTGCTGCTGCTGCATCAGCTTCAGAGCGGAAGCTGAGGTCAAAGTACCCCTTAAAGGGGTGGAAGTCAATATAGCTGGCAGGTTTGAAAACTGCCATGACCATCTCAATGATGGCTGTGCTTACATATGGGAAGAGATTCCCATATTTGACCAAGAGGCCAAAATACAAATTGCTCTGTGGGAGCACCAAAGGGCTCCAGAGCATCGCCTGAGAGCTGGTGAGGTGGTGGACCAAGTCCTGAGGGGGAACATAATGCCCAGTAGCGTTGGGAGGGCTAGCAGAGACAGCCTGGGCGCACTTTGGCGGCAGCCAAAAGGTGCCAAATGGCGGCGCACCACCACCCCAAGCTGGGGCAGCAGGCGTCAATTGCATTGACATTGGTAAGTTTTGGCTAGATCAAGCAATTGTTTTTGTATTTTTTTAAATCTGAATTTGGCTTTGATTTAGGTATCAAAGCAAAAGAAAATTTTTGAAATAGAGACCTCATGTTTGAATACTTAAAATCATTAATAAACCTTAAAGTCCTACAGTGTACAAAATAATTAACAAAAGGCTATGCGGAATTTAAAAAAACGCTGAGCAAGATTATTTTGGGGGTTACAGTCTTATCAGACCCAATTCTATTTGGTTTAATATACTAATACTAAAGAAATTCTTTCATTTCTAGAAGTAGATAAAATTTAATCATTGTCTCAGTTTAATTTATTTTAGTTTTTTTAATAAATTACTACATTCTTTAACCACCATGTCTTTTATATCATTGTCAGACATTTGCACTCCCAGCTTCAAATGAAGAATTTTTGGGTTGAAAGCAGCCAAAAAGGGGTCATATTTCTTTCACTTTGATACCCAAATTGAAACCAAAATCAGATTTTATAAAATACAAAAAATAACCACTCGATTGAGCCAACACTTACCAATGTTGATGCAATCAACGCCTGCTACCCTGGCCAGGGGTGGTGGTTTGCTGCCATCTGGCTTCTTTTGGCTGCCGCCAAAGTGTGCCCAGGCTGGCTCTACTAGCCCTCCCTTTGCTACTGGGTGTTATGTCCCCCCTTGGGACTTGGCCCACCATCATGCCAGCTCTCAGGCGGTGCTATGAAGCCCTTTGGTGCTCCCACGGAGCAATTTGCGTTTTGGCCTCTGGGTCAGATATGGGAATCTCTTCCAATATGCAAGTGCAGCCATCATCAAGATGGCCACTGGAGTTTTCAAAACCACTGGCTACATTGACTTCCGCCCCTTTAAGGGTTACTTTGACCTCAGTTTCCACTATGAGGCAGAGGCAGCGGCAGCAGCCAAGCTGCAATTAACATTTTAAGAAAATCCTTTGCCAACCGTTTACTCCCAGCTCCTGGATGAGGCCACTTTGGTGGTCCAGTTCACTGGGTTGCCCTATTTCCTTTCCCCCAAACACCTCTGCCACTAGCTCACGGAGGGTTGGCTGCTTATGTGGCGAAGACCCCATGTTGCAGTTTGTGGTTCCCAATGGGGCAGATCAGTTGGCAGGGCTTCACGCCTATGCAATGATCTGCACATTTCATTGTGACTCTCACCTCGCAATTCCCCCCTGCACCGTGATCAGATCTGCCCCTGATCACCCTTTTTGGGCGTGCATCAAAAATGGCTGTGCCATTTGCCCCTTGTGCTACAAACTTGACCACTAAGTGCAAGTGCCCCACAGTTGCCACTTTCACCGCATCTGCCACTCAGGTCTTGGGCGCTGCCATGGTGGCTGCCTCACCCCAAATTTCAAATGGGGCTCAATCCTCATGCCCCCAATGTCAGGGAATTCAGGCACTGCTTCCAAAGCGGCAGCCAATCAAAATTTGAGCAAAATAAAAGATTTAAAAATTTTACCAGATTACAGAATCCTGAGTTGATGGCTGAACCAGTTATAGCTGAGCTGCCATAGTTGACAGCACGTGGCCATTCAGCTCAAGCCACAGCCCCAATTCCTGTGGCTGGCCCAGCGTTGGCTGAATCAAATCCATTTTAGGCTCTTGAATGGATTGATGAGGATGAATGGCCATGCCATGTAGAACCAGATTTTGCTTTGGAGGAATTCTTCGTTGACCCTCCCAAATTGCATTCCCACCATTTTCATCCAAAAACGGGTTTCCTGTTTATAAAAATATTAACACAATGGCAGTTGTGGCTGCAGCTGCCCCAGCCAACACCCTACTCCACCAGCAACTCCATGGGGCAATGGAGCCCCTTGTTGAGGGTATTCCTATCCCCAAATTTTCTCATGATTTTGAGGGAGATGAAAAGTAAAAAATTGAGGAGCTTGCTTTTGATGCGAGCCATGCTTGCATCAATGAAAAAACTTCTCTTTTCAACCCCAATTGTCCCAATTTACGCTGGTACATCAAGTCATTTACTTGTAACCAGCTCATCATTTTTGCTGAGCATCAACTTGCTCAATACGTTGAGGCGATGGACACTGCCGGCTCTCATTAACAAAGAAAACTAGAACTATACCTCCTTATGCCCCATGTCAATGATGCTCCCACCCCAATGCTGCCTGCCATGATCTGCCAGCTAAAGTGGGCATTGGACAAAAGTTTTTTAAAGCCTCCTCGCCATCTGATATGGCTTCCTAGGCTGATAACCTAGGGGCTATATTAGGATTTTTTTAATTTCTATTAATCCCTTTGTTTGGCCATTTGCGAATAAAGATGCATGGCGGCTCCCCTTTTGGGTTGGGCACCACTAGTATTAAAAAAAAGAAAGCATCCAAAAACTGGAAATGTCATCCATTTGACTGTTTCCAATACTATTTTGATTATTACTATGATACTGCTAATGATACAAACCAAAAAACCTTGGCCAATTCTCAGTGGAACCCCTTGAATTGGGGTAACACTTTTACAAATAACAGGTGGCAAATCTCTTAAAAACATTTTAGTCAGATTCATCCAACCATGGGGCATATTCCAGGACATCCATTAAATGGTTCTTCTCCTGGCAAATCTAGTTCTGTTAAAACACCTAAGCAGGGACCACTCTTTTTTTATAGGCGTGGCGGAGGTCCCCAAGGTGAAAGTATTTTATCAAGCGGTGATTGGTTAAAATATATAAAAACATTATCGCATGTGTACATTCTGCCCTAAAACCACATTCTAACTTTCATCCACTCATAAGTTACTTAATTTTCTGAGATTTTATAAGATAGTGTATCACTTTTCCTAATTCTGAATGCAGCTAAGATATTCTGAATGCTACACTGAAACCCTTCCATTCTTGATATTATCAATAGTTTAAATACTGAACATTAGTATTAAGGTAGTCACTTTTTCTAGCTAACCCTCGCCCCAAAATAAAAAACTTAAAAAAGCTCAATTTTTACTCTTGTTAAAAGAGTAATCCTTTAAGTTATTAAATAATTTTATGGATATACAGCTGCATCCAGCACCTGTGAGACAAAACCCTCTCTGGATTTCACAAATTGGTGCTCACTACAGGGGTTACCCTGTATAAATCAAGTTTATTGATCAACAAAATGGAGGGCGTACCAGTTGGAAGTGTTACTAGCTGGGTAAGAAATGGCGATGAGGCAGAAGATGATCGTATAGATATCCCCCCAGTCTTATCATCTGGAGGAGAACATTATGAACGAATTTTGATACCTGAATCTCATCACCTTACTTGGCCAGCAGCTGAGGTAGTGAAAGATCTAACGCATGGCATACTAAGCCCTAGTGATGTTGCTTCATGAGAAAGAATTTCTTTGTAGAGGACCGACTTATGTACATCTATAAAAACTTGAATCCTTCCTGTGCTTATAGCCAGCATACCAATTCAAATTCATATTTCCGCTAGTTTGCCCATTCTGATTTGTTCCATATGATACATCTATTAGCTGCCCATCATGAAGAGCTACTTTTGACACATAGCAAACTATGATGCTCTAAGATTAGCTTATATGAGTTTTATATCAACTGACCTCTGAACATATTGGAACATCTAAATCTGGTATAGATTCAGACTGAAAATTCAATATTCTGTTGCATGAGCGACTCACCACTATGTATACTGAGGTGGTAAAGTATGTAGAGGAGGCAATGAAGATTTTCTGTGATGAGTTACACGCCTTTACCGCTAGGACCCACTCTCTAATTGAGGAGTTTGCTAAAGAACTTGAAAAGCATGACGAGCAAACTCGCTGCAACTTTTTGACTATGCATCCACCCCTCAACCGGGGAGGAACAACGTGTGGCTGTAGTGGAGCGGCAATTAGCTCAAGCCCAGTCACGTGTTGAGGAGCTTGAGCGCCATCTATTGCACAAACCTAATAGGGCTACCCCGGGTCTAGAGGCTAAGCTTGCTCAATTGGAAAAAGAGCTAACCTTTAAAGCTTCCTTTGAATATACAAAATATTTATCCCACAGGATTAGCGAATGGGAGAAAGAAGCTCAAGGGGTTAAAACTCACTTGAAGGGCTTGCTCTGTTAAAAGAAGTGCATGGTCAGATGACACAAGTTGAGCGTAGCTATGAACAGCTTAAGGGGGAATTACAGTTACAAAGCCCCCATCCACGTGATGATGAAGGGTGTAAGCAGATGAAAGAGGAGCTTAAAACCCGTTTGGGGGTGAAAGAAGTTGATCACCAAAATCTGAGCTCCCTTGTGTCGCAGCTTTGTTTTAAAGTCAAGGCACTGGAGAGTCGTGTTGAAGAACTGAAACTCAAAAAATGGGGGTGGAAGCTCAATTGGCTCTATGGTAATCCTCTTCCCATAAGTCAGAAAAGTCTATCACCACCATGAAAACCAGAATCTAAGCTATTAAGACCATCTTGATCGCCTCTCTTGCTCTTTTAATCAGTTGGGCCTTCGCTCAGAAACCACAGGGACTGATGCTCCTGTAGTTCATACCCTATCTGGAGGTGACCAGGGTGGATAAAACCAACTTTTAAGTACAAGTTCATCCCTGGAGAGGGCAGCATCGCTTCATTTTTATATGTTTATGAAGCTGCTATGGAAGGAGCGACAGATCGCCAGAAGGTCAAACATATCCTTTCCTGTTTGGGCCGCATGGCACAGGAGGTGATGGTCCCCCATATGGATGCTCTTAGCATCTGGATGAGGTTAAGGAGGCCCTCATTAACGAGTTTGGCTTGAAACAAAGATTAAGCATAAAAAATCAAGCGTTATTGCGTTTTAGTATAAGAAGAGGAGAGTTAGTAGCTGCCTTTGCAGAACGGCTCTATAATGGAGCGCAGACGTTGTTAACTTCTTAAATGTTGACCTTGAACGACGCTGTTGCTGCTGTAATGTCTAGGTAGGCATCTCACCATCCTTTGGCGATGCATATCACTTCCTTTAAACTCTATTTTCACAACGTCAATGATATAAAAGAGGCACTACTAGATGCTGCTGACTTCCACAAGCTTGAAGTACCTCATGGAGTAGTATCTCAACCTCGTATCTGGTCATTAAGGATATTAAAACCCAAACCTCAGGTCCTAACCATTGAAGACAAAAAGGAGACCCTTCAAATTATGGGCCCTGAGGAGCCAAAACCAAAAGATAAGTGATCTGAACGTCCTCAATGTGCCTAATGCAACAAGTTTGGGCATTATAAAGCTGTGTGCTGGAAAAAGAAAGCTGACACTGAGGATTAGAGAAAAAAAAAGATTTTGGCATAGGGATAGGCACCCCTATTGTGGCAAATCTCATGTGCCTTCCTTATTTCCTCAAATTATGACAATACCTCTTATTGAACCTACCCCCAGGGAGGAATCTGAGGGGAGTTAAGAAGATGTTAGTTACTATGTATTAGGAGTACCTGATGAAGCGGAGCTCCCTGATCGTTTAAATGCTGGAGGATTGGATGCAACCACCATATCTGAGGATATATACCTCAGTCAAGTTTTATAGAGTTTTGTGGTTAATGATAATGCTAGTGACGCGAATCAGCTCATATCTTGTTTAAATCGCCCTCTCTAGCGAGGTCATACCATAAGTCTATCTTGGAGAGTTATCCCAATAAAGCTCGCAAGCTAACTCTACTTTCCATCTAAAAGAGGTCCTAACTCTGTCTCCTAACTTTAGGGGCACACTCACTAAAGTGGAAGTGGCGATACAAAAAGTCCAGGTGATGGCTAACCTTGACATTGGCTCCCCAGTAAACGTAATCTCCTCAAAGATGATAAAAAGATTCAGTTGGCGCCTGACTTGGAATACAACCAAGAGTTTGGAACTGCAGGCCCAAAAACACCGGGCCATTGGGGCTTACTCTTCCCTTCCCATTTGAAATGGGAAACTTATTCTATCAGCCCACGCAATTGCTTTAGATAACAACGCCTATGATATGCTCATAGTTACTCAATTTATGATCAAATATGAGGGAATCATCAATGTGACGACAAGTTTTCCTTTTGTTACTCAATTATGAAGTTTTTTAGTTTTTAATAAAGATCCCAGTAAGAACGAATACTCTTGTCTGGTTGAGTACCCTTTTCTTCTTTACTATTTTTTTATAACATTGCTGGATGAAATACAAAAACATTGCCTGAATCAGTGGATGCTAGGGACGGTATACCGTTTTATGCTGCAGATGAGTTAGTAATTAAGCGGGGTGAATAAAGAGTGGTTGACACCAAGATCACCATCCAAGAACCCACACCACTGCTTGTTGCACCTCGTGAGTAAAGATGGAGTTAGCCCCCTAGAGCCTCTGGTATTGCCTGGCGTTTTAGACCCAGCATACCAGAGGCCTATTACTCTTTCTTTGGGGAATCTCACCAGCAAGTATATAATTTTAAGAAAACACCAGGAGATTGGTAGAGGCTTGTTAGTCCCTGTAGAGGACGTTGAAAAAATTTATAACATTGGCTCTACATCAGATATGGGCCTTCCAACGGATAATCTGGTATGTACCTTACCCAATGTCCATATTTTGATGAGTTAACCCCAACTGAACTTGAAAAAGTTCACACTCAACTGGAAGACTTTAGAGAAATACTCTCCAAATCAGATAATGACTACAGCCACATGAAGGTCTAGTGCCACTCCATTGATGTGGGTGATACCCATCCCATTTGGTTAAAACCTTACACCAAATTAAAGGTGGAGGAACAGCAGATGAGGACAAAGCTCAAGAAATTATTAGACGCGGGATTATTAGTTCCTTCAAAAAACCTTTGGTCTTCTCCCTCTTGCTAATTAAAAAGAAGAATGGAGGACATCGGATAGTCATAAACAATAGCAAGTTAAAAAACCTTACCAAAAAAGATAGCTTTTCTATCCCCGCATTAGTGACGCCCTGGCACAACTCTCTGGATCTAACTTTTACTCTGTCATGGACTTGGCTAGTGGCTATTGGCAAAATGGACCTTTCTCCTTATGACCAGGAGAAACGTGCTCTCATTTGCAGTGAGGGTCTTTTCCAACCCATTTAACTACCTCAAGGGTTGTGTAACGCCCGTACATCTTTCCAGCGCGCCATGGATCACATACTGCAGGACTTAAAGATAAGTTGCATCATTATCTATCTCGATGACATCACGGTGTTCTCAAAAGCCTTTATAAATGAACAATTGTTTCAATTAGAGGAGGTATTCAACGCTTACATAAATTAAGTATTAAGTTAAAACCATCAAAAAGTACATGTTTCCAAAGAAAATTAGAATTCCTTGGACATTCCATTTCCTGAGAGGGAATCCAACCCATGCAAGATAAAGTTGAAGCGATTTCTAAATGCCTCCCCCAAAAAATTTGTGGGATATACAGGTGTATCTAGGCTGATGGGGTATTATCATCAATTCATCCCTAAGTTTGCACAACTCAGTGAACCTCACGCCCGCCTTCTGAATAAGAACACCTTTATCCAATGGGGCGCTGAACAGAAGGCCTCTTTTGAGACGATGAAGCTTATACTACAAAAACATCCTATCATGAGAATCCTACCTATTGTAAACCTATCATTTTATTTACCAATGCCTCTGAATATGCTGTTGAGGCCATTTTAGCCCAACTGGATGAAAATGGTGTTAATCATCATGTATTAAATTTTATTTAAAATGCTGTCAAAGGCGGAATGCAATTACAGTATAACGGAGAAGGAGTGCCGCCATTCTGTTAACTGTAAAACACTACCACCCTTTACTGTATGGGACCACTTTCACTGTGGTTACTGACCATGCTTCGCTTAAATGTCTACAAAACATGAAGGACCCTACTGGCCGATTAGCCCACTGGGCTCTAAAGCTCCAGTACTACGATATGAAGATTGAACACTGTTATGGGACCCTTCACATGATGGTTGATGTGTTGACCCAGCTGCAAGTCCTCCACTTGGATAACAGTGAGGCGGTGAGGTTAAATGATATCTTAATGATCCCAAATGAATGGGAGGATGAAGATAGGCCTGTCCAGAAGATGTTAGCCCGGCACTCCCATAACAACAAAGTAGAGAACGGGAAGATGTATAAGCAGGTGGGGGCAAAATGGCTGCCTTATCTAAGGCCCTTGGAACGTGTACCTGCTATCCTGGAAGCTCATCCCACCCTAAGTCATGGGTGATCTAAAAAAATTATGATTGTATCAAGGATCGGTATTATTGGGATGGAATTATGGAATCAATTGTTGATGTCTTGGAAGCCTGCCTTACGTGTAAAAAGCAATCTAGCTTCAAGACTAGATACCAGTATTAACCAACTAACCCCTAACAACCGTTCCACACCATCAATTTGGATGTAGTATGTCCCCTTCCTCAGACTACTAATTGAAATAGTTTTTCATAGTAGCTATTGACCACCTCACTAAGTGGGTGGAAGCTATGGCTCTTCCTGCTAAAATGGCTAAGGCCACTTCTACCTTTTTAATCAAAACATATTCACTCATCATGTCTGTCCCAAAGTACTACTCTGAAACAATGGTAAGAACTTCAACTCCTGAGTAGTCAAAATCTTGACCACTTCCATGGGAGCCCAACAGCTTTTCTTGGCTCCCTATAATCTCTCCACAACTGAGATAGTGGAAATAGAAAATGGAACCTTGGTTTACATTCTGAAAAAAATGGCCTCATCTGATCCTCTTCATTGGGATCAATACCTACACATCGCTCTTATGGCGTACCAGATTAGCTATCACCAGATTTTGAAAATGTCTTCATTCCATGTCTTTTATGGGAGGGAACCAGGAATACATGCCCTCTTAGCTAAAGAAGTGTTTTCTTCTAGAGTTGAGGAACCTGAGAAAGTCATGAGAAGATTAGCTCAGCGCATCATCCAACTCCAATCCAAAGCAATGAACAATTTATAAAATTGGTGACCTAAGAAGGGCGGGCTGCTAACGAGCTCTGAACACCCTAAATACATTCCAAGTGTCTGATATGGTATTATACTACCATAACTGCATCACACCTATGAGCGGTAATCTTAGATCCATTTGGGAGGGTCCTTTCACCATCACCTACAAATGAAGCAATGAGTATTTCATAAAATCCCTGGATACTAGGATTACTATAAATTATGTACATGGCCAATTCCTATGGCCCTACTCCCCCAACATTTTGAGGGGGTGATGTCGGACATTTTCCCTCACAGCTGCAAACGAAGAATATTTTGGGTTGAAAGAAGCCAAAAAGCGGAAATGTCGGCCATTTGCATGATTCCAATACTAAATTATTTGTTTATATGATACTACTAATGATTCCGGCCAAAAGACCCTGGCCAATTCTTGGTGGAGCCCCATGAATCAGGGCAACATTTTTACAATTAGCAAACAGGCAAATAACTCGAAAACATGTAGTCAGATTCCTCCAACCATGGGGCATATTCCAGGGCATCCATTAAATGGTTCTTCCCTTGCCACCTCTAGTTCTGTTACAACACCTACTCGGGGACCACCCCCTTTTATAGGCGTGGCGGAGGTCCCCCAAGGTGAGAATATTTTATCAAGTGGTGATTGGTTGAAATATTTAAAAACATTACCGCATGGGTACATACTGCCCCAAAACCACATTCTATCTGTCATCCACCCAAAAGTTACTCAAATTTCCTGAGATTTTATAAGATGGTGTACCACTTTTTTAATTCAGAATGCAGCTAAGCTATAATGAATGCTACACTGAAACACTTCCATTCTTGATACTATCAATAGTTTAAATTCTGTTCATTAGTATTGAGGTAGTCACTTTTTTTAGATAACCCTCGACCTAAATAAAAAACTTAAAAAAGCTCAATTTTTACTTTTGTTAAAAGAGTATTCTTTTAAGTTTTAAATATATTTTTGTGGATATCCAGCTGCGTTCAGCACCTGCGAGCCAAAAGCCTCACTGGATCCCACAATCATGGTGGATCTGATGAAGAAAGCATAAAGCAAGATAACACCCAAGTGAGGTCCAACAAGGTTCACTTTTTTGGACAAATCATTTTATTGATATAATTTAAGTTATAAGTTTAGTTATAACAAACTTTTCTGGTACGGCTTATCAAGTTTAAAATGTAAAATGTTTCAGTCCTGTTTCTTCATTTGGCATAGTGGTTTGCCGCCTCCCGGTGTTTTTAGCACTCATAAAGCATGCCTGGATAGGCTCTGCTACCCTGTCAAATAAACACCAATAGATTTGTCACCCCTCAGGACCTAGCCACCACCTCACATACTCCAAGCATTTCTCTAATGCTCACTTGTGCTCTCTCAGAGCATTCTGCGCATTGGCCTTCAGGTCAACTATAAAAATCTCGTTCCCAATGAAAGTGCAGATATTTTAGTGATCAAAAGGCATACAATCCTGTCAAATTTATTTACTATTGCTCCATTTAGGGTATTTTGACCTACTATCATCTGTAAGCCCCACAAAGAGTAATAGCTATGCTGCCTTTAATTATTAAAATAGGCCATCTACATTACGCAAAATCATTTGCTATTGGAATCCAATCTGGAGGTTTAGTCTGCAAACTTGATCAACATTCTAAACCCAAAAAACTACACAATGAGCTCCTTGATGTTTGGACTCTTACTGTCACCACAACCTGCAGTTTGAAATACCATTTGGTTTAGCACCTCACAGGGCTATATGACTTTGCAACAATCAACTCCTTACAATAAGATACTCATTTTTATTTTTCTCACACCAAGATCCTCTCCACCCCTAACCATCTTTTCTGGGCCTACGTGGAGAACAGCTGCGACATCTATACTTTATGCTTTTGACTAGACCTCTTAAAGCGCAAATGTCCTTCTATTGCCAATGCAGTGGCCTCCGGCCCTCTACGTTGAGCAGTCACCCTACAGACACTCTTTAAGAACTTTTCATATGGGCCCATCCTTACTCCCTCTCCCTCAAAAATGGTGGGTGAAGCTTCATCTTCAATAGAAAATCAAACCTAAATTCTTTCTACAATTCCTGCGCAAATTTCAGGTCAAGCACCATTAGAAATGTCAAGTTTCGGTTGTTGGACAATCACGCCACCCTAAAAAATAGTTGCATGTTTCTGCAGCTTTGTCTGTTTCCAACATAGCGAATATCTCAAAATTGGTGGACAGAGAGTCTGAATTAATCCATAGATTCAGATTATGATTGTCCACTTTTTATACTACTTTAATTTCCAATCCTCAACACCATTTATGCCCTCACAATAGACTCATGTGTACAAATCATAACTCTAACTTGCCATGAAATTCGCATGTGCCTCCACCAACACCCTCCTCTGCTAAGCCCTACAGATGGCCATGGAGCCAGAATGCAACAGTCTTAACTATCCCTCTTTCTCAACTGAATTACATGAAAATCCAGGGATATTAATGAGGAACTACATTTTCTGAAGACTGCTTGTGTATTTATGAGGCCAAGTCATTTTTATAAACTCCACTTACCACAAAATGTTAAGAACATACAGATTCGCTTGTGTGCATGAAACTTGAAATATTAATAAAATTCAGTTCGTCCAGTATTTCAAGGCGTTACATAAAGCATGCATCACATATGATTTTAGGTTTATTTTCTTACCTTCTGCCCCATTATGTCAATACCCTAAGTTACATTATTTCACTCTTCATTGTGATCTCAAAACTGCGATGAACAAAGGTCCCCCTGACTCCCCATCCTAATACAATATGTCTACATATGTCAAACCTCCAAAGTGTAACGCACTGGCTCCTTCCAATGAGCCACGAATGAGTTGGGCAACAGGATCCATGTTAAAAACCATAGGGCTGACAGGACTCCTGATACCACTCTCCTGGTGCGCGCTACAAGATTGGACAAGCACCCCCTGGAAGACAGTTGCAAGTATACTTAGCCCCAGCAACATGCCTTGACTCCAAGACAAGGTATAGAGGGAGGCAATAGCCCTTCCAAGCTCACTCTCAAAGTCCAATCCTTGTTGATTTAAGCCAAATATGGCTGCAGTTAGGCAATATCTTTAAAATAAATCCAAATTATAAATATATGAATTTTAGGTTCTTTTATTTAATATTTAACCTAGTTGATAGAAAAAAGAACTGAGGAGCCTCCAGCTCCCAGTTCCTTCCATATATACACATGCTAAAAGCTAAAACAAAATATAATATAAGCTTATGGTGCCATTGCCAACTTGAATGATGTTTGGTGTAAACTTTACAGCAGGATCGCGGAATCTTTACTCAATGGTTCTGGGCCAGTTCTGATCCTCAACGGTTCCGCACCAGTTCCATTTCGAATCCCAATTGAACCGCGAAACTCCCAAGCACCCGTTTCATTCCATTCTCGATTCGAATCCAAATCAAATCTTGAAACTACCCATTTTACTCGTTTTCCGTTTTGTTCCGACTTGGACGCCCATCTTGCTCCTTGGCCTACTCCAAGCTCTGGCCCCTTAGGCATCCTTTCCAGATCCAACGCCCCCTCCTCCTCCATACATACAGACACAGCCTGCCCTGTCTTACCAAAGATCAGGGCAATGTGATGCTGAGGATAGACCTCAACTGTCACATCACCCCCTAGACAGGAAGAACTCTTGAATTTACTCAGGACATCGGGCACAATCCCTAGCTGACTGCCATGTGGACTCCTCAATAGGATGACCCACCCAACGTACCAAGAATGAACGACGTCCTTGCACCACTTTGGTGTCAAGAATCTCCTCAACTTCATACTCTTCAGCTCCTCCTCCAACTGGAAATAAAGGAGAAGCCCTTTCAGGTGGCTAGCCAAAGAATGGCTTGAGCTGCGATACATGCAACACTGGATGGGCTCTTGACCCTTCTGGGAGCTTCAGTTCAAATGCCACCTCGTTCACCGCCCTCACTACCTGATATGGGCCCAACGCCACCGGCCCCAATTTCTGGCTCCTTACAGGCAAGGCATAGTTCTGAGCATTCACCAAGACCCAATCACCTCTCTTGAAAGCTCTACCTTCAGATCTATGCTGGTCCGCCTTCCTCTTCTGAGCCGCGACCGCCACCACCAAATTCTTCTTCAGGAGCTCCAGGGTGTCCCAGGTATCTCGCGACAGCTCATCTGCCGCTGGATTCTGACCTTGCTCTCTGGGCCCCATACCCTCTGGGTGTTGGCCGTGATTTGCAAAAAACGGGTTCATACCCGTGGATGAATGCTTATGATTGTTATAAGCAAATTGAGCCAGCTTCACCAAATATACCCAGTCATCCTGCCGCCCTGAGACATAGCACCTCAAATATTGCTCCAATATCTGATTTACTCTCTCAGTTTGGCCGTCTGACTGAGGATGGTATGCTGATGAATGGCAAGCCTTGATCTTTAGATTCCCCAACATGTGGAGCCAGAATTTAGATGTAAATTGCGGACCACGATCTGACACAATCTCTTCAGGCACCCCATGTCTGGAGAAAACCTCATTTACAAAAATCTGTCCTGCCACCTTTGCAGAAATGGTTGACTGACAAGGGAAAACTCTGCATATTTAGTCAGGCGATCCACCACCACCATCAAGGCATCCATCCCCTGTGACTTGGGCAGTCCTGTGATGAAGTCCACACTCACTGAGGACCATGGCCTAAAAGGAATTTGAAGCGGCTTTAATTTCCCCCGGTGCCACCCATTGGGCCTTTGCCCTGGCGCAAACCACACAACGCGAAACATACTTCTGCACCGCTGCACCCACACCTCTCCACGAATAGTGACGGCGAACAAGATCTAATGTCTTCTCTTGACCGGGATGACCTGCCAGAGGATGGTCGTGATTAGCTGCCATTACCTCTTGTTTCAGACTCTTCACAGGGACCCAAATCCTTCCCTCATGGCGTATGATACCACCCCAAACCAAAAATTTCGCATGCCCCCTGCTTGCCTCACCTTCTCCTGTCTCTTCTCTTATCCATTGGCCCAGCTCACATCTTTGCTGTGCAGTCCAGATTCTTCCTGCCATTCCTTCTCTCCAGCCCTGGATCGTTGCAAACAGGTTCTGTGGCAACATCATGGCTGTATTGAACTTCCTCAACTCCTCATTGGAAAACACCAGTCCAGAATCACGGCTCAATAAATCTGGCAAGATATTTTGTTTTACCGGCTTGTATTCAATCCGCAGGTCATATTGAACCAACTCTAAGTACCACCGGGCCTGCCTCTGGTTCATCAGGCGTGGGGACTTATAGTATTCTAAGGCTTGATGGTCCTTTCGGATTACAACTGGGTGCCTGGCATACAATAGGTGGTGTTGCCACTCCCCTAAAGCTGCAACTATTGCCAAAAGTTCCTTATTGTAAACTGGATAGTTGGTTTCAGCTGGTGCCATCTTCTAACTGAAGATACATACAGGATGTTCAACCCCATCCTTACCCTCCTGCAACAGCATGGCTCCAAGTGCAAAATTTGACGCGTCAGTCTCTACCACGAATGGTTTGTTTGGGTCAGGGTGTGCCAGAACTGGGGCTGTCAGCAGACTCGTCTTCACTTGCTGAAATGCCCTCTCCTCAGCCTCCCCCAAACGAACGGCACGTCTCCTGTCAGTCTTGTCAATGGCACAGCCCATTGGGCCAGATCCCTAGAAAACCTTCGCACGAAATTTAACACCCCCAAAGAGCTTCGCACTTCAGTCCTATTCCCAGGAGCCTTCCATTCCTGCACCGCCCGCAACTTATCAGGACAGATCGCTATCCCTCCTTGGAGGACCACGTTCCCTAGGAAGGACACCGATTCCTTATTGAACTCGCACTTGGACAGCTTCAACTTCAGGCCCGCGTTCCTAACCACCTCCAACACACTTCTCACATCCCTCACATGGTTCTGTGCCGATCTGGAAAACACCAGGATGTCATCCATATAAGCAACACAACACCTACCCACTAAGTCCCCCACTACATGATCAATCATGCGCTGGAAAACTGCAGGGGCATTGCGTAGCCCAAATGGCATAACCCTGTACTCAAAGTTCCCCAGATGACATTTGAATGCCGTATACCGCTGGTGCTCAGGGCGAACAGGAATTTGATTTAAAGCGTCCACCAAATCAATTTGGTGAACACCCCACACCCGGAGATCATGGACAGAATGTTCTCCATGAGTGGCATTGGATAGGGGTCAGGTTCTGTCACCTCATTAAGGCGTCGAAATCAACACAAGGACGTAACTCCCCCCTGACTTGGGAACCAACAGGACTGGCGAAACCACCGGCGACTTGGAAGGCACAATCAAACCCATATCCAGCATCTTATGGACATAATCCTCCAATGCCTCTCGGGCCCGTGGATTCAACGGATAGACTGGACAGCCCTTTGGTAACTCAGAGCCTTCCTTGAACCGGAATCCAAATGCAAAATCCCCTGTGGGCGAAAAAGCGCATCACCTTTAGGCTCAAACACCTCCGCAAAATCCTGATACTCCCTCGGCAATCCTTCCACTGGCACACTTGAGATGATTCCACCCATGTGCTTCACCAACGAACCTTGGGACTGAAACGTCCATTCACA
This sequence comes from Massospora cicadina, assembly GCA_022478985.1. NCBI lineage: Eukaryota > Fungi > Entomophthoromycota > Entomophthoromycetes > Entomophthorales > Entomophthoraceae > Massospora > Massospora cicadina. The sequence continues at coordinate 121,113 of JAKSZP010007905.1, forward strand.
CGTCCCCTGACCTCTAAGCGACAACAGAACCCTCTCTCTTCATATCAAACTGTGGGCAGAAATGGTGCCACCATCTCATCCCCAGCCCAACGAATGTGGCAGGTGAGCTATGGCATGAAACTCCTCCCTGGATACCTCCGGGCCTTGCCTCAACAGGACCTTGGCCTGCACTCGCCATACTGCCGTTTTTTGGAGGCGTCTGCCAACATCACCCATCCATCCTTCTGTAATGACAATCTATTGCTTCTTGCCCACTTCCTTTCAACATAATTTTCCCCGGCTCCAGTGTTAATCAAAGCTAGAACTTCACCGCAATCTCATCCTTCATCCCCCACAAGCACATTGATGGGAAAAATCAGATAAGGATAAGTGAAGTAAGCGGTTTATTTTGAGGCATCGGATTCACCGGCTTCTTGCAAAAATTATAAGGAGCCTTCTTATTCTGAGCCTCAGGATCCTGAGCGGTAATCTCGATGGAAATCCCTGTCTCCCGCACCTCAACCATACCCTCAGGATTTCCTTGACTCTTCTTTCCTTCCTCCACATAGCTAAACCCCTTAGAACCATATATGGGCTCTGAACCTGCCCTTCTTCTACCACTCTGTCCTCGGAATCCCCCTGGGGGTTGCACAAATTCCTGACAGGCCCGTACCAAACTCAAATGTCGCTCTACCTGCAAGGCTAAACCCACCTCTTCCTCCAACGTCGCTGCAGGTTTCACCGCCGCCATTACCAATAATAAATCAGCTTGCAAGTTTTGGTGAAACATGCGCGGAAGCTGAGACTCAGGTGCCTTTGCTGCTCTTGCCAATGCGCAAAACATCTGGCCATACTCCTCCACTGACTTCTTCCCTTGACCACACTGCAGTAACGCCGCCCAGGCCGAATCCTGCGCCTCATCTGGACATGCTGCACGGTCAATCCAATCCAGACATTCCTCCACCAATGCGGGTAACCCTGACTGTTCTTCTATAAGTTCTCGCACCCAGTTTGACTGATTTACTGGAAGTGCCAACAGAACCTGACTTAACTGCAAGGCAAACGAATCCTCTCCACCCGCTGCCTTTGTCAAACGTCTCTGAAACTGAACCCAGCTAAACGTCTGGTGGATCAGTTCCAAGTCTTCCGATTTTAAAACCGTGGAAATTGTTCCTTTGTCCTTCCCAGGCCCTACCACTTTCCTACCATCCCGGGACACACACTCTAAAACCCGGTATAATTTGTGAAGCAAAAAGGCGGTGGAGATTATCACCATCAAGAGTGTTGCAGTATGGTTATACCACATTGGAAACACAACTTCTTCTGGCACCTCTTTTGCTTGCCACCACAAAGACAGGAAAGTAAATGAGTTTTGTTTAATGTAACGCACTGGCTCCTTCCAATGAGCCACGAATGAGTTGGGCAACAGGATCCATGTTAAAAACCATAGGGCTGACAGGACTCCTGATACCACTCTCCTGGTGTGCGCGCTACAAGATTGGACAAGCACCCCCTGGAAGACAGCTGCAAGTATACTTAACCCCAGAAACATGCCTTGACTCCAAGACAAGGTTTAGAGGGAGGCAATAGCCCTTCCAAACTCACTCTCAAAGTTCAATCCTTGTTGATTTAAGTCAAACATGGCTGCATTTAAGCAATATCTTTAAAATAAACCCAAATTATAAATATATGAATTTTAGGTTCTTTTATTTAATATTTAACCAAGTTGATAGAAAACAGAACTGAGGAGCCTCTAGCTCCCAGTTCCTTCCCTATATACACATGCTAAAAGCTAAAATAAAATATAATATAATATAAGCTTATGGTGCCATTGCCAACTTGAATGATGTTTGGTGTAAACTTTACAGCAGGATCGCGGAATCTTTACTCAATGGTTCTGGGCCAGTTCTGATCCTCAACGGTTCCACGCCAGTTCCATTTCAAATCCCGATTGAACCGCGAAACTCCCAAGCACCTGTTTCATTCCACTCTCAATTTGAATCCAAATTGAATCTCGAAACTAACCATTTTACTCATTTTCCGTTTTGTTCCGACTTGGACGCCCATCTTGCTCCTTGGCCTACTCCAAGCTCTGGCCCCTTAGGCGTCCTTTCCAGAACTAACGCCCCCTCCTCCTCCATACATACAGACACAGCCTGCCCTGTCTTACCAAAGATCAGGGCAATGTGATGCTGAGGATAGACCTTAACCGTCACACAAAGTACCAAGGAAAGAGTTGGGCTTCATCTAGGGTACTCAAATATTTAAAATAGCATGCATAGTCCACATGGTATCGCTGTTCTGAGAATTCACAGTTAGGTTTTGTTATAGGGCAGATGAGGGAGGCTTGATTAGTGAAGTTTAATCCAATTCTGACCACAAAACTGCGAATCTTCGCAATTTTGCCAATGCCTTTTGTGAGTATTTGGGCTACTTGGACTGGTTGGGAGCAGCTGCAATTGCCTTTCTTGGTGGAAGTCAGGTCCTCGGCCAGGTTTGGCCTTGATGCACACTTGACAATGGACTACTATTGCCGCTGTGTCTTTGACTCTGACTTTGCTTCTATACTTACTGATCTCCCAATCTATCATGTAATTTTATAATATGATCTTGGTACAGCAGATTGAAGGAAATTTATGAGTGGTCAGTTCTTGATAAGTATTTGCAAAAGTGTGCTCTTAATCGATTATTAAGTGCCAATATTCTTTGAAGTGTATTTCTTGTGTCTCCCTCAGATGAGGGATGCTAATACTAAAGCATGAAGGAGTGGGTACCACCATCACCAAGTCATTGAGTGGGGACCCTTCATAGGTTGCGTAGATTTTGTTGAAGGGTCAGAATCTCTAAAGATTTTAATTTTCATACACGTTTTTCTGATTTGGAGTATTATTTTGATTTAATAAGCAATTCAAAATAACCCAGTTCTACAATAGTCAGAGTACTTGGCATTTTGGGGGAAGAGGACGCGTGTCTTTCAAGTATCTATTAAAATAGTAGTCAAAAATTAATTCTCAAGAAAAACATGCTGTTGCCATATGGTTTGACTAACCATTTGAACTTAATTATATTTTTTTTTTGCTTTTTTAAAAAACTTTACCCTATAACTAGAAGAGGGTTTCCATCCCTCAATTCTGACGCCAGTGCTGATATTTAGAATTAAGTTAGTATAATTACCTTGCCCCGCCCGTGTTTATATCAATATCCATCAATCTACCACTAGATATCCCACTGTCCCCTTTTAAGCCAAATTTAAACAAAAACTTATTAATATAATCCTAAAATTCTGGATAATTGACTACTATATGTTTTCCATATGTATCTTTAGTTCCCTAAACCATCTCCATTCCCCTTGATCATAATCACCAGTATTACTCAGCTAAATCTGTAATAAGTATCCCCACTGACCAAAAACTCAAAAGGTGCCCTATGTTGAACAAATGCTTACCAAGTCATACTTGACATTAAACAAGCAAAAATACGTCTCAGAAGGATTATCCACAGCCTATTATCCAATCATAAGTAGGAAACCCTAAAAAACTTTGGAGTAAAGGAAAGGCTGACTTACTAAAGTCCAAGGTATAAATTGGTTGGCATTGTAATGTAATAAGGGACAAATTCTCATAATGTAATTTTTGCTAATGAGTTTATCAGAAGAATGCTGGTTTGCCATTACGCCATATCCTTCAGCGCCGAAAACACACAACAAAACTATAGTGACTTGAAGTATATAACTAATGGCTTAACTTTTATCCCACTTATAAATTTTTTTATATTCTTGCTTTATAGTGTCTTCAACCAGGAATACCTGTTTAAATGCACCGTTACCTGTAAAAACTCGACCAGTTGCAAATCAAAAATTTTTCAAAACTTGGTGCTCTTTACAAAGGGAACTTTCTAAACTTTATATTATATCAAAACCACACCTATGTTCCCACGTTTCTGTAACAGCCTGTATGTCTAGGGGAGCGTCCCCTTCACTTGGACTGGGTGGCGTTTCCATTCCCATTAAAAAGGGTCTGAGAAGCCAGCTTCCCCTCTCATCTCCCAGGGTGACCTTGCCCATGTGGTAGAAGAGCGATGGATAACAGCTTACTCTTTATAAGACCCCGCCACCTATCCCATTAATAATGTCAGCCAAATGGATACTTTCAATTAAGAGAATTTTTTATAAGCCTTCAGTGAGTTGGCAATCTCATGGGGTGAAAACTTCTCATAAAATCATTAGCAATGAGCTTTTGGCATCAAGGCCTGAGAGCCCCAAACCATTGGCACAAAGCCTTACAGGTGCGTACTTTTGGCAAACAAAGCGTCTAATGTCAAATTGTTGGCAAAGCTCGCCAATGGCATAAGGCCATTGGCGAATGTTGCCAACTGTTCAATAGCTCTTGGAAGCATTGAAAATTTTCATCCATTAATATACCGCTTGGTTAGACTGGACCCAAAGCAACTGGGTGTGGATGGGTTAGCGCCCCAAACCTGTTCCTAACCTCTTGGGACCGCCCCTATGTGGGGTAGCCTTGGGAGGTACCCGTTGCTCATTGGGAAAGACTCTGTAACGCTAATAATTAGAACTGTGGTAAATCTGCTAATTGCGTCCATGGACAAACTGACAGAAACTCAGCTTGCTGCCAATCATTTTGGAGTCAATAAAAATGTGTTCATTTTTCTTCCCCCTTGCTCAAACTTTTCCTGGTTAGGTCAAATCTTGAGCTCCAATCTCAAGCTATCCTAAGCTACTCCCAGATTTATGCCTTTTTAAGAAGTCATAACACACTGAAGAAATTGACGGTAAATATATAATATTAAATCCAATAAGAAATCTATTCACACACAGATAATTTAAAAAGTTTATTTTTTGGCAAACCTCTGTGACTTCTGCAATGTGGGCCCGCAGTATGCATATTGACTGGGTTGTCTCAGTCATATCATTAGCTTTTATCCCCACCATAGTCACTTGGGCCTATCATTTCAAGGCCTTTATGGATTTTCCCTGGTCCCATAGCTCCTTATGACATGTCTCATGGCCCTGGGGTTGTAACAGCCCGGGGATTACTGAGCAGCTTCTTACATTGGCAGCCCATCAGCACTCCACTATTAATTATTGCTCAACCTATTTAAACGTTGTTAGGTGGCAATGCCCTGGTATTCTGGTTCGCCCTTTGGGGGCTTCTGCATCCAAACTGGCAGGCCATTCCAAATTCAATATTCCATATCCCTGACATAATTGACCGTCCATTGATTCAGGCCATTTTCCCCTTCTCATCGAGATGAGTATAGCAGTGATTACCATCTTTCATATGAACGTTCAGTCTGTAGCCTACCTTCTGTTGTTTGTCTGGTCAATAGTCGATTTTATAAGCATCTCATGGATGGCTTTGAAAAATTTCCTTCATGGTCAAATTGTTCCATTACCCTCTACTTTTCCCTCAGTCTGCTCACAAGATGGGAACTTCATGATTGGTTTTGCCAACTTTGCCTCAGGTTTGTGACTGATGTTGAATCAGTATCCATATTGACTCCAGGCCCTCACGCCGTCCCAGCGCTCAAGTTGGTTTGCTCAAGCTCACATGTTCGCAATTCAACGGAAGTCCAGCTGAATAGGACGGGATTCAACCTGTGATCGCCCAAATTTTGACCCTATAAAGGGACCAGCTATTCCCCCTAATTTAGTTACAATCTTTGGTGTCAGCAGAGATGACCGCAACTGCCAATTAACAGAATTACGCTTACTTTTTATTATCAATAAAAATTTGTATTGAAGAACACCAGGTGTCTATCATGGCCTTTGATGGCACTTGAGCAGCGGGCAACTTTATGAGTCTGTAGTTAGCTCAGAAGTGTTGGTCAGCTTGTTGGCTTCCCAGCTATTCTATAAAGTATGGCGCCCAGTACCTTTCTCAGTCCATCAATTTAGTCTTTGTAATCACCACTTTTTGATGACTAACTTCTTGTGCCTGGTGATTTAGAGTGTTTTTGGTGGCGTCAGCAGCAATTGCAAATCCACTTGGACTCTAACACAATGACATTTTCCAATGATCAGGTGGAGGTCAAGTTCCCTTTATTGGATACCCTTAACAAGACTCAAAGCCATGTATTGATTACAAACCTTGTATCTCCCGTAGGTCATCTGATAGATAATCGCTCTGCATTGATGGCCTATCAGAGCATTTCTAATTCTGAAAAGGTTAACTGCCTCCCCCACATACAGAATTAAATTTAAAGTTTCAGACTGCGGTAAAGATGTTGAACATAATATTCCCACAGTACCTACGCACAGCGTATGAGGAGGCTACCCTCAATGCCTAGTTGGATGAAATGCTCAAGAAAGGTTGGTTGTTCAAAGATACATCCCATGTTGCCTCTCCCATTTTCTTTACCAAGAAAGCATATAATACCCTTCGTCCTTGTGTAAAATATGGACACCTTAACAAAATCATGTTCCACTACTCCTACACACTGCCATTAGAACAGACAATCAACCAAGCAATTGCAAGTCAGCGTGTTCTCAAAACTCAATCTAGTTAACGCCTTTAATCTAATTCAGGTGATGGAAGGTCAGGAGTAACTTAGAGCTATCTGGACAAATCGTATCATATTACAATTTTGAGGGATGCCTTTTGGGCTTAAGAATTCACCTGCAACATTTCAAAGGATGATTGATAGTGTGCTGGGTGATCCCTGGTTCACCTGTATGTTGCATATATTGATGATATCCTGGTACGCTTTCCCTCTCCCAAACAACATGCAAAGGATTTGGTGGCGGTAATGTCTGTCTTACATAATAAGGGTATGTTTGTAAGCCATCAAAATGCGACTTTATATTGGGATGAAGTCATATTATTAAGTAATCTTATCTTAAAAGATGGGTACTTCATTCAGTTTAGGGAATTGAATGCCATCCAAAAATTGTCAACTCCAACAACCCAAGAGCAATTGCTAAGCTTTTTAAGCACTATTATATTCAAAAAAATTCTCTACCACACTATTACAGTTATCCGTCACACTCTATATGCTCACTGGTAAGAACGCTACCTCTCAATAAACGCCTGAGTGCCAGCAGGCATTTGATTCGGCTAAGGATATGTTTTTATTTCCTCTTATCCCTAAGCACATGGATCTCTCCAAACCCTATATCATAGCTTGTGATGCATCTTCCGTTGCAGTAAGGGCTGTTTTGCTCCAAAAGCACAATGGGTTAGAACACCTGGTCACTTATTTTTCATGCAAGTTCTCTTCCACTGACCAATCCTGGGCCATCTACAACATGGAGCTGGCAGCCGCAAAGTGGCCTTGACCCACTGGTGGTATTTCTTGAAGGGCGTTCAGCATGAGTTGCTTTGAGAATGGACCACCAAGCTCTTCTTTATTTCCTGCAAGCCACTGAAGTTGGCACACATGTAGGCTCAAACCTATCAGGATTTGTGCAGTTTAGACTTCAAATATGAGTTTGTGAAAGGAGCATTAAAAGACCTTCACAATTTTCTAAGCTGCAAACCCGCACTTTGTCCAGTGGACTCAGATGAGACGGATCTTATCAATGTCATTCCTCTAACCCAAATTTTGGTCATCATCCCACCCATGGTTTTGACTGCAGATTTAGCTCCAGATGTGACCTTGATTTCGCAGGACTTAGCAGCACAAATGGCATGTGCAAAGGGGTGGACCTTATGGAGCGGTTGCCCTCATAACTTCAAAAAATTTCTTTTATTCTCTGGCTGAGGGGCTCATTCAATTTCAGTCATGGGTGTGGGTCCCTCCACTCCTATGAGCTGAAGTAAAACAGACTCACCACGATCCTCCCACAGTTGGTCACCCAGGGAATAAGAAAGCATTGATTGAATCAATTATACCTTAATTGGCTGGGCTTGTCAAAAATGTACCAGCGTGTATCGCAGACTGTGTAGCTTGCTCATGGGCCAAATCAGACATGTCTGCCATATATGGTCTCTTACATCCCTTACAACAGGCAGAGGGTCCATGGGCATCAGTGTCCATGGACTTTATTATTGAGCTTGTTGGCTCTAAGTAATTTACAGCAGTTATGGTGGTCGTAGGCCACTTCACTAAATTCTTCTTTTTTATTAATGCCCCTCCATCACTTCTGAAGGAACATCACGCTTGTTTGTGCAACATGTATTTTTATTGTTTGGTCTCCCACAAGAAAGTATCTCCAAATGTGGGACCCAATTTACGTCATGGTTTTGGAACAAACTCTTGGCAATCTTAAAGATTATGCCCTGTCGCTCCAATGAGTACCATAGTTGAATTGCCAAACTGAACTTGTCAATCAAATCTTGGAAAAGTATATGTGGTTCTACGCTTCTGCGCTCAGGATACCTGAGCTGATGACCTTCCCCTCACTCAGTTTGTGCATAATAATGGTATGCATGCATTCACTGGCTTTTCTCCATACAAAGCAACCTTGTGGCATAGTCCCTCATTTTCAGTTATCCCATGCCTTCGCCCTGAGGTACCAGCTGCAGCCAACCACGCACAGCATATTTGAATCACACAGTACCTGGTTTCAGAGCATTTAACTAAGGCTTTAAGTGATTTACAAACGATTTGTAGATTGGAAGCAACTTCTGGCTCACAAAATAAAGGTGCGTTCAAACGTCATGCTTGACATATGCCACTTGCAGATGCCAGTGTCCTCGCGAAAGTTTGCAAGTAAATGCTTGAGTCCCCATTTGGTGGAACAAGACTTAGGAGATGGCGCCTTCCATCTGAAATTGCCGCATCACTGGAAGCAACATTTGGTATTTCATGTCCCTCAGCTGTCCCCGTTCAAGGGGGCGATTCCTTTGGAACCAGAGCTCATTGTGATCAAGGGCGTGGAGGAAGCTGAAATTGAGGGCATCCTGGCTTCCCGCCAACCACGCCACTCAGTACAATATTTAGTTGCGTGGAAAGGTTATCTGGATTACAAGAATAGTTGGATTGACATGCAGGATTATGCCAACTGCCAGAGCTCGTCAAGGCTTTCCATGTCATTCACCCAGATGCTCCATGTACTCCCCCAAATATAACTATGCTAATGGCGATTAATTTGCTTAAGGCCAATAAGAATGTGTCCTCACCCAATTCCCTGGTTGTGGTGTCCCCCTTTAGGAAAAGGGAATGGTAATGTAAGTCCAGGGAAGCACCTCTCCATTTAAACTGGGTGGCATTCCTGTTCCAATCAAAAAGTCTGAGAAGGCCAGCTGCCCCTCTCATCTCCCATGGTGACCTTGACCATGTGGTAGAAGAGCGTTATATAACAATTTACCCTTTAAGGACACCGCTACCCATTCCATTATTAACTTCAGTTGAATTAATACTGAAAAAAAAGAGAAATTGTGCCAAGCCTTCAGTGAGTCGGCAACCTCATGGGGTGAAAAGTTCAATTAAAGTTATTTGCAATGAGCCTTTGGCAACAAGGCCCAAGAGCCCCAAACCATTGGCAACAAAACCCCACAGGCGCGTATTTTTGGCAAACAAAGCGTCAAATGTCAAATTGTTGGCAAAGATCGCAAAAGGCATAAGATTATTGGGAAATGTTGTCAATAATTCAAAAACCTCCTGGAAGCACAAAATCATCATCCATTGAATCCCGCTTGGCTAAACTGGGCTAGAGCAACTGGGTGTGGATGGGCTAGGCGCCCCAAACCTGTTCCTAACCTCTTGGGACCGCCCCTCTGTGGGGTGGCCTTGGGAGGTTCCTATTGCCCATCAGGCAAGATGCCATTGCTCTAAGTGTTGGAAGCGTGGTAAATCTGTTATTAGGGCATCTCTGGAAAGACTGACAGCGACTCAGACTACCACCAATTCTCTTAGAGCCGGTTCAAATTAAGTTCATATTTCTCCCCCTCGCTCAAACTCTCCAGGTTAGGCAAAACTTTGCTCCAAGCCCAAGCTATCCTAAGATATTCCCAAATTGCTTGCCTTTTTAAGCAGTTGTAACACACTGAAGAAATTGAAGGTCAATTTGCTAATATTAAATACAATAAAAATCTTCCCGCGCTTGAATTTACATATATAAAGTTTGAATTTTTGCCAAACCCCTGAGACATCTGCAATGTGGCCCGCAGCCTGCATATTGACTGGGTTGTCTCAGTCATATCATTAGCTTTGATCCCCACCATAGTCACTTAAGCATATTGTGTCAAGGCCTTTATAGATTTCCCCAGTCCTGCAACCCCTTATGCCCCAGCTCATGAGGCCTGAGGTTATAACAGCCTGGTTTTTCACCTGGTTGGTTCTTACATTGGTGGCCATTGCAAACTGCTTTTTTATGCTCAGCCTATATAAAAAGTCATTTGAGAGGCAATGCCCATGGCATTCTGGCTCGCCCTTTAGGGGCTTCTGCATTCTGACAGTCAGGCTAGTATAAATTTTAATCTGCCGTCTCCCTGACACAGCCCCAATTTGTCCAAGGAAGGGGAATTATATTACATCGCTAGCCTCTATCAGGCATTTAACACCTTAAAAAACTTGGTCATAACCCAAGGACTGGAGATAGAGGATTTAAAATCTTATCTAGTAGAGTCCAACAGAAAACATGAACAAGCTGAGCTTCAATTCCAGGCATACTGACACCATTTTTCATTTTAGTTTATTAACACCACAAGATATCAAGAAGGCCACTTGTATATGTAAGCCTGACCATGACCAGGATTGACCCTGAGCTCTGACCCAGAATATAGTATAAACCTGTTGTAACCAGCCTCCCAGCTACGTTGACTTTCTTACCCAGGCCAGCCACTTTTCTTAGCACTGATCGAATTCCACTACAAACCCAGTTGCCATATTAAAGGCATCTACTAACTACTCCCCCTCTGCCACTAATTATGATTGTTATGTTAACATTACAGGATACACCAGTTAACTTGACAAATTTAATGAAAAGAAAATATTCACATTTCATGCATTTACTTGAAATCACCAATGGGAACTCAAATGACAGAGCTAAATGGCCATATTGGTGAATCTGTTGTATCCTGCCAATCAAGGGCTGGTAATGGCAAATCTGTAATAATTGATGATTGTACTTTATTATTATACTGGGACTTAGAAAATCCGCTATGAGACGGTTTCAATACCAATTTTTTAATTTGACTTAATTGCTTAATTGAGGTATTTTGGGTTTTTTAAAATTATTTATATTTCTGGCAGATTTCTGAAAGATTATTTTCCTCAATCTATCAGCGAATGAAGGTCATGAAAACGAAAAATTTTGTCAGCTTTGACAGCACCTAAACATATTAATCTGCGTAGCTCTTGTAGGAATACTATTTATCTAGTGATGATGCTTTCTTTTTCTCACTTTAAATTTCTATGTATTTTGGCGCACTTCTTGCAAACATAATCCCAATCTCTTATAAACAGCGCCGCTATGGATTTAATTATTTATATTATTCTAAATGAGAATCTTAGGCTGTGATAAGTCAAGATCAGGGAGGATGATCCAGCAACCTGGATTGCTGCAAGGGTGGCTACACAACATGAACGGAGTTGTGACAGTTTAGTTTTACATCCTTGATGGCGCAGCCTTGTGAAGCCTGTTGAATGACAGAGGCTGGCAGCATATAAAGCATCTTCCACACCTTGCCTGACAAGGTTATAATCTATGTAATAGTATCACTCAGAGTGCAATGTCTAGAACCTTTAAATGATACAGAATCTAAATTTGCTGTTGGGTATCATTCAAGTCATGGGGATCTACATTCTAACACAACCTAGCAGCCTGAGGATTGAGGTGACTCTCCTCTGGCGTAGGTTTGCATATATTGAGGTGGCAAACAGAGTCTTAGGATTCTCGCTTGTTACAAAAGCTATGTGTAGCTGGCCTGTCTTATAAAAATGCTAAAATCCTATTAATAAGGTTTTCAGGGCAGACCTGATGATAGTGCAGAAGGTACTTTCATTTCCATCACCTTTAAACCTAACAAAGAAGTTTTAGCCTTCAATTTAAAATTTAGACATGTGGCTCAGGTAATTTATGAGGGCAAGGTTCTGAGTCATTATGATACCCAGATTGCTTTCTGCCAAGCCTGAGAGCCTTTAAATGAATAAAATAAGTCTATATTACTTATTTCAAATTCCAAATCACCATAACTTAATAAGTGAGTTAGCTCGGCCGTTGTACCCTCATTTTTGATTCATTGAGCCCAGCATAAGTAAAAAAATTCTTTAGTTTTTAGTGATTGAATTATATAACCAAGCAGTAAAAAGTGGCCTCAATATACTACTAGCAAACTTGGTATAATAATTTGACGTCAACTATAAAAAATTTGTGTGATAAAAGCCTTGGTGGAGTAGAAAAGGTATACTTTACTTTTTCCAAAAGTTTAGAAAATCCCATCTAGAGAATGGACCAATAACAAGCGCTTCCATGGCTGAATTTCCAAAAAGATCCTAGTAAAAGAGTTTGCTATACCTTGGTAGTCAAAATGACCATTGACTAAATTCTCTTACCTGAGCCAATTGGAAAGTCTTGACATTGCTATACTTACTGGCTCAGACTGTTATTCCAAGTGTGATTGCATTGATATCAGCATAAATGCCGTCATAACAATTGTAGACAGCGAGGCAAACCTCAACATAATTTACTTGAAGATAATTTAAAAATTTGGGATTACTCATGATAATGCCTATTGCAATATTATGGAACCGTGAGATTTTTTTCACTACCTCACTAGGAGCGTATAGCTCCTTTTTTAGCACTAGGTGGTCCCAACCTAAAGGAGGGATACACCAATCTGAGCGTATAGCTCCTTGCTGCTGCAGTTAGTACTAAAGAGTTGTTCACTCCAGCAATAAATTAACCGCATTACAGCTATGATATACTTGTTGGTACCTTGTTTATGAGGAAATATAAAATAAAAGCTAACAAAAAACCAATACGTTGGACATAGGGGGACAGCACTTCTCACTTTATTATACTAATATGGAATCACTAGATAAAAAGTGATATCATGTCGTGGTACCAAGAGCTCTAATGACTCAACTATTTTAAATTTGAAAACGTTTGATGATACTGTCAGGATTCAGGCGCATATTTAGGATATGAGTCAAGCTAATATCGAAATTAAAACCTGAATAAAAGATTTAGGTGAAACATTTTTGAGTAATTCGTATTTACTTTATCAAAACCTCATGAATTGTGGTTTGACCCTGACTTATGCAATCAAATACTGTTTGACATAAGTCTCGCTATAACAATGACCAACCCCAAATAATGTGATCATTTAATATTCAACAGAAGTAACCAGAATGACATAGAACCTCTGGTTACAGTAAAATATAAGATATGCTTTGAAAAGCTTGAAGAATTTATCTAAGAGTTTTTTTCCTTATATCTTATAATTTTCAGTTTGAAAAAAACAAAAATTGCATTATATTTTACTGATTAATTTTGGGTAACATTAATTTATTAGCAAAAGATACTAGGATTTACCAAATAAAATTGTTTTCCTTAGTTGAAGACATTAACCTGTTATATTATAGTATCTATATTTAATATCTTTGTGCATGGGGCTTCAGTTGTCTGATTTAATTAGATTGAAGTAATACCTTCACCTTTGTCCGACAAAACTGTTTCTCCCTACCAGGTCATTTAAAGCTCCTGAAAAACCATTCATATATTAAACTAAATTTTTGATTATTCTATCCTTTTTTTATAAGGGTTATAATTTACAAGTGCTGCCAAAAAAGCACCTTCAATTTGAGCTTTAGGACGCTATGACCAGTTTTTAAACTAAAGTAAAACAGCTGACCCAGCTCTTTGCCACCACAACAGCACTTCAGGTCGCCTAAGAGTGAGTAGATCTACCTTTCAAAAGTGTAAACCACCTTTTTGACGCACAGAGGCCCTCATATTCAAGATATTCAGGAAATACTGTTTCCTCTTTATCAGAAGTGTTACATCCGATGTCAGTCCATGTTATTAGGCCATTGACCCCAACCAGTACCAAGTTCAAACCTTCCTTCAAGGACAAGTATGTCAGATGGAAGGAGGCAGCTTCGCCTTTTGTACGCGTTGAAAGTGCAATGGAGGAAGCTACAATCACAAACGGCTCAGACGTTTAATCAACTGCCTTAGTCGCCTATATTTAGGATATAGTGGTACGCCTTTTAATGATCTGTTGCACCTGAGAAGAGGTAAGATCTGTATTGATTAAGGAGCTTGGGAGTGATTTACCCTAGCCAACCATAAACAGGCATTTATGGGATAAGGTTTTTGGGGGAGAATTTTATTGAGTTTGCCCACAGATTTTTCTTGATGCCAGACTTTAGTTGCTGGAAAATGCCTAAAGCTATATGAAGATTTCTCCACTTCTTTATTAGGCTTCAATACCAGTCCTGACGTCCAACTTTACCTTATAGCGTTGAAGCCTCACCTTAATCCCTCCTACATTCAAAGAGGCCATTATGGAGATTTCTGGAAACTAGTTATCTCCCTGGGTTACCCAGTCCTAACATTAAGCCGCAGTCTCAGGTTTTAGTGGCAACAATTTCTGAATCTCCCACTTCCACTTTTATTGTCCTTTTGTAAAGGAATCACCTATACTGCAAATTTCTGTTATCATTTTCACCATAAGCGCAAAATATTGGTCAGCATAGGACAAGAGGCTTCTTCTGTTGACAAGATTCAAGCACCTCTACAACACCATTCTATGCCTAGTATCTTGAGTTTCTTATTTATTAGCTTCTCCTGCAGAAATCAACGTGAATCCTACTATCCCAGGCAATAGAGACCTTAAGCTGCTCTGTTTGTATATCAATCAATTACCCAATAACACCCTTACCATAACTCCTCTAGCAAGAGCCAAGCATTACCAATAAAAAATTCCAATAAATCAATAATCACAGAGCTTGACCAAAACAAAATCTTTAATTACCTCACTAAAATTACCTACTATAATAAATTAGACTTTATTTACATTCTAGATCTTCAATGGTATGAATAGAGGTAGTCATTCACAAAGTAAAATTACTGTCTATAATTGATACCGGCTCTCCAGTCAACATTATATCCTCCCACTTTCTTTAAAAAAATTAAAATGTCTCATCTAGTGATACACAAAGCTGAATATGGGACAGCGGGGAATCATTCTACTACAGAGATCAGAGCATATTCTGCCTTACCCCTCTAATTCAGAAAACTGTTAATTACCACTGCTGCTATTGCGTTATGATTTGGTATATAATTGCTTATTTAAGTACAATCAATGCAAGAGTCAAATTATATAAATCATAAAGAAAATATCTCTCTTAGGATATTAGATACCATTCATATTCATTCTCACAACCAAAGGTAAATGGTGCTTCTAAAAAACGAACAAACCTCATTAATATCTCACCTCTATTTGCATAGTAGAGTACCAAAACATGGTGAAAAACTAAGTTACCACCCAAGGCTGTGGATGCTGAAGACGGTATACCTCTATATGCTCCCAATTCCATTAATATACCATTTGCCTTGAGTTATTGTGGATTCAGGTTTAAGATTTACATATCTTCAACAAAGTTTTGGAGATATGGACGTCCTAACCTTGCTATCAAAGAAGCGTTGACCTGTCCTGGAATTTTGGATCCCACTTATGTGAAGTCTATCTTTATTTTATTAGGACATCTGATGAAGCAAACCCTCCAAGTTTCTCAATATATCCTCATCGCTTAATAAAGAATAAATTATATTCAAAATATTGCCGATGTGAGCAGTTTCAGTTCCCTACAAGATTTAATGTTTGATCCAACTACCCACAATACCTCAGGTAGAAATATAGGAGACAACCTCACTTTAATGAGTATCAGAATATCAAATTCCTCTGAGGAATATAGCAATATTTTCTCATCAGTATGGGTGATTAAGAAAAATGTGGGAGTTATTCACCAAGTCAAAACTAAAGATCACCCACATTTAAATCTTAAGACTACCAAAAATTTAAAGGTGAGGAGTTCAAGTAGCTCTAGAACTAAGGCAACTTGTTAAGGCTGAGCTACTTGTGCCATCCAAAAGCCCAAGAGCTTATTTACTTTCATTATTTTGTAAAAAGAATGGCAGGCACTAAGTGATTATGGATTATTGCTGAAAAAATTCTATTACCCATTCTGATAGTTTTTTATATCATATTGATGATTCTTTATGCTTAATAATGAGATCCTTTTTTGGCAATAGATCTTGTCAGTGGCTATTAGCAAATTAATTTATCTACCAAAGACCACGAAAAATGCGTCCTCATTTCTAAAGAAGAGTTATTTGAGCCTACTCAAATGCTGCAGGGTTATGCAACGCCCTACCACCTTCCAAAGTGCCTTGGACAGATACTATTGAGATTTAAAACTCTCTTGCGTGTTAGGTATCACAACTTTTTTAACCGTCCATTTTTGTGAACTTTTTAATGAACACCTAGCGCACCTAAGTGAGATTTTACAACAATTAAACCAATCTTTTTTATTGCCAAAGCATCAATCGTTCTTTTTTTCAAAGCGAAATGAGTTAAAGTGCCATAAAGTAAGTAAGGCTGAAATATCCTCAATGGATGCTGTTGGAATTCAAGTTGTGATTGTGCTCTCTGATTCGTTTTACACCTGATTTTAACAATTTTTGGGTAGGAGAATTAATACTCTCAACTGCTGGATAAATATAACAGGGTATTTTCTATTGCTTAAATTTATATATGAAAACCATTAACAAATACTGAAAGTTGGGTTTTTATAATGATTTTATTGGGACAGTGATAGGGTAAAAAGCAAACCCTATTCATAAATCGTAGCCTAGTATTTAAACATGTCAAGTCTCAAAGTGAGGGATGTAAAAAATCTAGATTAGGCGAAAAGTAGCTTAATTGGGTGATATTCACTTTTTGTTTATTGAATCTCTCAAGATCTGCCTCGCTTCAACGTGAGGGAAGATGGTGGGTTGATAGTGGGCAAGACAAACCCGTTTGGGAAAAGATTTTATACATTTAAAAACAATCAGATGGTGGGACCTCAACATGGCTTACCTAATTTCGCCGCAGGATTGACACAAATTGACTACCAACAATCAAGCATTTTTGGCTGATAAGAGTGATTAAAAGTATTACCCCAATTTGTGGGGTTAACTGAGAATTGGCCAGGGTTTTTGGTTAATGTTATACATATCAAGACTTGGAGTACTTTTATTGCTACATTGGACTTGTAATTGCATGACAGATGACAAATCCTTGGCCTTGTCTAAAAATTCACCCTAAATCTTTACGTCATGTAAAGGTCTTTTTAGGGTTGTTGGGATATTACCTCTAGCTTATTCTAATTTTGGTAATACATATGAGCCTTTAGTATACCCTTTGAAGAGAAGGGATACATTACAGTGGAAAGAGGAGCAAAAACAGACCTTTGACCTAATAAGCGTAGCTCTCTCATTCTACTGTACTTATACATACATGAGTTTGACAAACCAATTTTACTCTTCACAGAAGCTAGAGATATAGATATCAGAGCTATATTACCCAGCACAACAAAACTTTAATGGATTATTTCATTGCTTATTATAGCAAAACTCTGTCAAAATCTGACTGCAACTTTAAAGTAGCAGAGTGAAAGTGTTTGTTGGTACTACTTGCTGTTAAGCATTTTTGGCCTTATCTAAATGGGATTTATTTTACCATAATTACTGACCATTCATCGTCACATTGGTTTCAACAGATAAAGGATCCTGACATGAGTTTATCCCAATAGGCTTCATTAAAGCAAAAATTTGATTTTTCCATTATTTATTGTCCATGACCATACATCAGAATTTGATTTATTTATTCAGCTGTTGAAAATTTTTATTCTCAAGTAATTTGGACTCCATTAGTGTGCCAGTACAAACTGTATGAAGACTGCTGGCCCTTATCTTTCACTATATTTGGTGATCTTCTTGCTATAAATTTTAGGGAAACTGTCAGGCAAACAGCAAGTAAGAATTAAACCGGCCTGCCAGCTTAGGTGCTGGAGCACCCAAATGGCAAAACAGAATGTAAAAGGCACTGCTGCTGGTAAAACGGATATGAGACTGGAAAGGAGTTTCACCATTAACTACTAGTGAGCCAGAATCTTGTACAGGCACATAAAAGAATACCAGACAAATACAACCATTAGCCCTGAGGGGTGTGTGAGTGTTGACGGAAATGCGTTTTATTTTTAACATAAAAGACTAAATTTTGGGGAAGGTTTTTAATGAAAAATTTAAGGAAGAAAAATCTACCAACAATTTTCTAAGTGCTATGTGACTTATTAAATAGGGGTTGATTGGAGAGGAAACAAGCCAGGATCGGGTCTCTCAAGTATGAACTAACCAGCGAATTATTCAGGAATGGGGACTGATAAGTTCACTGGGAACTGACATTGAAGGAGTCAGCGGCAGGCTGAGACACTGTCAGTTCAACCTTGAACACCTGAACTGAGACTCAACTGCATTTATGGCAGTTAGAGTGAAGGCATCTATCCTGATGAGCAATGGGAATCCCCAAGCCACCCCACATAGGGGCGGTCCCAATTGGTTGGGAATGGGTTTGAGATACCCAACCCACCCATGCCCAGTCGCTGGGGGATTTGTTCAGTTAAAAGTGTTGTGTCAGCCACAACGCCTGATTGGCCAGAAGGGAGCTTTGAACTATCATCAAGGGTGTTTGATGCTACTACCTGCACATTGGGGATCATCACTGACGATTTTGGCAGGGGTTTAATCTTGAAGATCGAGGTGTCAACCAAATCAAAACCTGTCGGCAATTCTGGCTGATGGGTCAATCTTCATTCCTTTTTGACTATGTGGATCCCAATCATTGTGCTTGTTTCCACTCATTTTTGGACTAAACAACTTCATTTTGGCAATTTCAGCGCAAATTTCCCTTATCAGGCATACAAGTTCAAGAGAGGTAAATGTGGGCACTAGAGGAGGGATTCAAAGAGGGAGAGATGTTATCCAGTGCTTGTCTACCACGTGGGCGAGATCACCCTAGGTGACGAGGGGTACAGCCACCTCTTCAGAGCCTTTTTGCTTGGAAACGGGAAGAGGACTCAATCAACGCACAGGGGACGTTCCCCTGGACTTACATTCCCATTTCCTTTTTTCCCAAGGAAGGGCACCACCACCAGGAAACTGCACCAGGGCGACATTTTTTGCCTTGGGTAATTTGATCGCCATGACAATTGCGACTTTTTGGGGGGATGGGGGCGTTGGGGTAAGATTTGTGAACCGCATCAACAAGCTCCTTGCGGTTATAGCAATTGTGAACCTTAACCCAACTATTCTCATAAGCCAGATACCCTTTCCAAGCCACGAGATACTGGATTGACTGTTGGGATTTGCGAGATGCCAAGATGTTTTCCACCTCTGCTTCCTCCGCATCCTCTATCACAATAGGTTTAGGTTCCACGGGGATGATACCCTTGAATGAGGACAACAGAGACACATGGAAGATGAGATGATGTTTCCAATGAGCCAGCAGTTTCAACCAAAAAGCGCCATTGCCCAGCTCTTCTCCACCAGGTGGGGACCCAAACGTTTGCTTGCAACTTTCAGTATGGTACCAGCATCTTTAGATAGCGGGTGTCCAACATGACGTGAGAGCCTACTGCAATATTGTAACATGGATGCTGTTTGTGATCCACAAACCATTTATAATCATCGAAAGCCTTTGTGAGGTACTCCCATACTAAGGACTGGGTCAACCGGATAAGCTCAATGTGTTCTGCGGCAGCAGGAACCTCTGGGCATACACAAGGACTGACTGAAAAAGAGGGGTTATAACCGAACGTTGCCTCATAAGGAGAAAACCCAGTAGAGGTGTGAGTACAGTTGTTATAGGTGAACTGAGCGAGAGGGAGGTCATTGGCCTAAGTATCCTGGGCGGCTGAAACGTAACAGCGCAAATACTGTTCCAAAATTTGGTTGACCCGCTCAGTCTGCCCATCAGACTGGGGGTGGTAAGTGGTGGAGTGACAGGGGTGATTTTTAGGATGGATTTAAGCTCATTTGCAAAATCGCACTGTAAATCGGAGTTCACAATCACTGATGATCTCCTGTGGGAGGCCAAACATCGAGAACACATGGCGTACAAAGAGATGGCGGTCTCTTCAGATGTGATCTCAGAAGCACAGGGAATAAAAAGGGAAAATTTAGTGAAGCGATCAACCACCACCATCGCTGCCGTAAACCCATTAAAATAGGGGAGTTTGATAATAAAGTACACAGACACCGACATCCATGGACCCTCCACCTGTTGTAATGGGTGAAGGAGTCCCTTCCTTCCTGAGCGGTCTGACTTTGCATGAGCACAGGTAACGAAATTGGCAATCCAAATAAGGAATTCATTTGGTAAGTCCACCAAGTTATAGGTTCACTTTATCAGTTCAATGCATTTTTTGTTACCCAGATGGCCGATTGTGGGAGGGTCATGATGCGCACAAAATACCTCAGCTCAGAAAAGAGGGGGAATCCAAATTCGCAACCTAAAATAGATGAGTCCCTCCACCAAGGAGTACAGAGAGTGTTTATGATTTTGAAGAGTCAATTGCTCAAATAACTCTACCCCTTTGGGGCAGGTCATTTGGCTGGCTAAGACCTGATCAACAAGTGGGGCGTCAGGAACAAGGGCGGCGGAAGAGATGACAGGGGGAACAATTGACAAAAAGTTGAGCAGTGGGAATCACATTATTGAGGTCCACTTCTTCCAAATCCATTGGACAGTGGACGGGGTTTCAGCTGAGAAAATTGGGAAGTATGTTAAGCGCACCTTTTACAAATTCGTATTTTAAAATTGAAACTGCACAAGTCCCAATAGGGTTGAGCTTGTCAATGTGCCAATTTTTGAGGTTTACAGAAATACAAGAGAGCTTGGTGATCCGTGCAAATAGTTAACTCATTTAGACCACCCTGTAACAGGTATCGCCAATGAGTCAATGCCCATGCTACGGCTGCCAACTCTTTATTGTAAATGGCCCAGGATTGCTCCATAGACATAAACTTATGGGAAAAATAGGCAACTGGATGTTCCAAGCCCTCATGCTCTTGGAGCAGCACTGCCCCTACTACCACTGAGGAGGCATCGCATGTGACAATATACAGTTTTCAGGATCACATGTTTTAGGATGGGCGGATAAAAGCACTTCCTTGATTGACTCAAATGCCTGCTGGCATTCAGGCGTCCAACAAAATGGTACATTATTGCCGGTGAGGGGTGAAGCAGGACCGCCAACTGGGAAAGGGCCAGGGAAAACTTCTTTAGGAAAATAATGGTTCCCAAGAGACTCCATAATTGTTTCTGGATTATTGGGGTAGGCCATTCCAAAATAGCATCTAACTTAGTAGGGAGAATCATGTAGCCATCCTTAAAAACGAGGTTCCTGAAAAACATAACTTCCTCCTTATAGAACTCGCATTTGGAAGGATTAACAAATAAGACCGCCTTATGCAAAGCAGCCACGACCACTTCCAAGTATATAGCATGTTGTTCTGGAGTCATGGAGTGAACCAGAATGTCATTGATATAAGCGACCGCGCAAGTAAACCAGAGACCACCAGTACACTGTCAATCAGACGTTGAAACATAGTGGGAGCATTCTTCAGCCCAAAGGGCATTACGCGGAATTGGAAATGCCATGCTTCATCCAGTTCGCTGTTAACCATTCTTGCCCTTCCATTATCTGAATCTAGTTAAAGGCGTTGATGAGATACAGCTTAGAGAGCACCCAAGATTTGGCGATTACTTGGCTAATTTCTTGCTCTAAAGGCAGGGGGTAGGGATCATGAACCCTGGATTTGTTTAAGTGTCTGTAATCCATGCAGGGATGGAGGGAACCATCGGCTTTTCTAGAAAAGACAATGGGAGACACTACTGGCGATGTCTACTTAAACAACCAACCCCTTTTCAGCATATTGTCCAACCAATTGTTGAGCGCAACCTCATCCTCTGCTGTGTGGGGATACTACAGGCAGTTGACATTCACCAACTGTACTATTGTACTGAATCCACAGTCAAATTTGGTGTGAGGGGGGAGACAATCCACCTTTTTGAAATTAAAAAGTCTCCGATAGTGCATCAATTCATCAGGAAAATTGGACGGGAGGCCTGAAGGGGAAACAAGGGAAGTTATGGAACTACGACCTTGGCTTCCTTGAGAGTATTAACTAAAGGGAATTCTCCCTCAGTTTGATAATTGGCAAAAGACAACGTATTTGACTCTAGATTAATCTTAACATGTTGCCAACGCCACCAACCAACTCCTAAGATAACTGGTATTACCAGGCTCGGCATTGCTGAGAACTGATCACAAAAGGTGAACTGATGTATTGAGAATGTAACTGGTCGGCGAACCAGGTATGAGGCTTGGGAGGATGACAACGCAACCATCACTGAAGAGTCTACATACAGGTCAAGTTTCAATTGTTGGGCCAGTTCAACACTCATAAAATTGCCCAAGGCTCTGGTATCAACCAGGGCCTCGAAGGAGACGTGATGGGACCCAACACTAATCTTCATGGGTAATAAGAAGTAAGCGATGTTCTCTTTATTGGTAGTTGTGGATGAACTAATGATACCGAAGAGATAGTAGTGGGGTCAGGGAAACTGCTAGGGTCAACATGGGCACAATAGCTGCGGAAACTATGTGGGTGTATTTTACATTTTGAGTGGAACTTGGCTATTATGGACAGGAGAAATTTTCTCCACAACCTGGTTCAGCTGCAAAGAAGGGACCATTGCTAGGCCAATATCTATGAGAAAGGCGGAAATGGTTAGGAATAATGGTTGGTTGATTATGTCAGGTAAACAGCAAGTTAAAATTAGACCAGCCTGCCATCCTAGGTGTCAGAGCACCTGAATGGAAAACCAGAATGCCAAAGGCACTGCTGCTGGTATGACAGATATGAAACTGGAAAGGAGTTTCACCAATAACTGCCGGTGAGCCAGAATCTCATTCAGGCACATAATGAAATAACAGATGAATATGACTGTTAGCCCCAAGGGGTGTGTGAGTGTTGGCAGAAAAGGTGGTTTATTTTTCAACATAAAAACCTAAATTTTGGGGAAGGTTTTTATGGAAAATTTAAGGAAGAAAAATCGACCAGCAATTTTCTAAGTGCTAAGTGACTTATTAAATAGTGGTTGATTGGAGAGGAAACAAGCCAGGATCGGGTCCCTCAAGTATGAACTAACCAGCGAATTATTCAGGAATGGGGACTGATAAGTTCACTGGGAACTGACATTGAAGGAGTTGGTGGCAGGCTGAGTCATAATTGGTTCAACCTCAAACGCCTGAACTGAGACTTGACTGCATTCCTGGCAGTTGGCACAATGGTGTCTAGCCCAATGAGCAACAGGAATCCCAAAGGCCACCTCACGTAGGGGCAGTCCCGATTGGTTGGGAATGGGTTTGGGATACCCAACCTGCCCATGCCCAGTTGCTGGGCCATTCATTCAGTTAAAAGTGTTGTGTCAGCTACAACGCCTGATCGGCTGGAGGTGTAACGGTCAAGGCGTTGCCTGACCATCACATTGCCCTAATCTTCCCTAGGGCGATAGTCAGGGCTAGGGGAGTGGGGCTCAACCGCACCAATTATTGTAAATGGCAATCTGACAAATCAAAAAGTGAAATAAAAGGCTGACAGGGAAGGGAAGCCTCAGAAATGGCGCTCTGGCCAACCAGATGCTGCTAAATCCAATATTACTAAAAGTGGCAATGAGGGATTGGACCCTCAGATGCAAATTTCCAGCCAATCAGGTGTGGCTGAGCCCATCATTCAGGGGAGTATCAACAAGGATGAAAATCGTTGCAAACGGCGCTCTGGCCAACCAGATGCCACCAAACAAAATATTCCCAAAAGAGGCAATGAACCAATATCAGGAAATACAGGCGAAGGGAATGGCCTGGGCTTTGAGAGCAAATCGAAGCCAAAATAAAAAAACAGAAAAGTTTCTGCAACCCCAAGGGTACCCAGCCCGAGTTTGAGAATGGGCCTCGATGCCAGAATTGAGGGTCTAAATTCTTGAATAGGGCCTGCTGTTGGGAAGATGCCCATGGACTTCGCGGGGAACAGGACCAGCTCTTCCCCACTAAGCTCAGTATAAATCTGAGAAGGCGAAACTGTGTAAAGCAGTTTTATCTTCTATAAATTTAAATAAAACTTAATATATTTGAAGTTAAGTTTTGCACATTTGCAAATCAGTTTGTTAAGAAAACCCAAAACCCCACATGAACAGCAGTTCAGACTTTGACAGGGCCATCCAGTCCTTGTACGCCCTCTCAGGGGGTCAGGCCCTCCTTCTGAGCGCCAGCATTGTCTTGACTGTGGCCCAAACTTTCGTGGTAAAGTGGTTTCCGCATAGTCAGATTTAGGACCTCTCCACAGCAGGGCTATCCTGCCTATGGGCACTCGCTTGGGCACTCTTGTCTAACTGCTTTGTAGCAGTTTTCAGAGACCCCGTACATCACAGAAGGGAGCTTTGAACTATTATAAAAGGTATCTGATGCTACTACCTGCACATTGGGGATCATCACTGACAATTTTGGCAGGGTGTTAATTTTGATGATTGAGGTGTTGACCAAATCAAAACTGTCAGTAATTCTGGCTGATAAGTCAATCTTCACTCCTTTTTGACTATGTGGATCACAATCATTGGGCTCGTTTCCACTCAAATTTTGGACTGATCAACTTCATTTTAGCAATTTCAGTGCAAAATTCCCTGATCAGGCGTACAAGTTTGGGAAAGGTGAATGTGGGCACCAGGGGAGGGATCCAAAGAGGGAGAGCTGTTACCCAGCGCTCATCTACCACGTGGGCAAGATCACCCTGGGTGAAGAGGGGTTCAGCCACCCTCTTCAGAGCCTTTTTCTTGGAAACAGGAAGAAGGCCCTATTGACACACAGGGGATGTTCACCTGGACTTACAGAAACCCACCAATCTGGCAGACTAACAATTTCACCATCTGAGACTTGACCACTCATAATGGCTCAGAGGTCCTCTCCTGTACTTGTCCAACGTTTGTGGTTCAGCGCCTCCATTGCATACCTCAGGGTTTCTCATTTACATTTTTTCTGGTCCATCATTGTTGCTGCTAGTTGCCAAATTAGCATGGGGTTTTGATCCAGTTCAAGGCTTAAAGCTAGTTGCGCCAACCACAACAGGTGTTTTTACAGCACCTAACATCTGTAATTCTTCCATCCCACTTCTACTAGCAAGCTAAACTCTGTCAACTAAAAAGTAGCAAAGGTAGGAAAACCAACGATTAATTAAAGAAGTAGGGTTGAAATATAAAGATAATCTTATAAGGGGGAGTATCAATTATTTATTAGCGTTTCACAGCCTTTAATCATATAATTTATTGCCATTCTTCAATAGTTAGCACTAAAACTTTTCTTTCTCGTTGCAATCACTTTTGCAACCTATTCAATTCAAGACTGAATCTAGTTTTAGATAATCTCACAGAGGAGATTAGTCTGCACCCATGTCAGGGAGCAGTTGGGCAAGTAAGGTAAGAGGAGCAGGTGGAAGGCCTGCAGCCTCCAATGTTTGAAAACGCCCCGGAGAAACCGGTGGAATAGACAAAAATTTTAAAAAACTGGCGGTCACTATTTCCCCAGAGATACTCGCATGGCAAGCATGATGCAACCAGTACATCAACACGCCACACTCTCAGCCACTTTCGTCAGTGGAATTTGGAGTCTGCGTGTTTCTGGACATCCAACAAATGGCCTTATGGGAAAAATTTTGTGAAGATGTGCACACAATTTTCCCAACTGTGGTGTACGTCGCACCTCACTCCATGTCACGCAGTTGGCTGGACCTAGGTTTCAAAAGCAAAGAGGCAGCAGACAAGGTTGCGGCGGTGCACATAATGGTTGACCTCCCCAAAGGGCAACGGGTCATCAAAACCAAATGCACCAGATGGACAAAATCAAACCAAATTTTCCTCACGTTTGACTTTTTGCCTACTTTGGTAAAACGTGACATCTTGGAACAACACCTGAAAGATGGTCTCACCATATATGGTGAAGTACAATCTTTCAAATTACAATGCTTCATGCTGATGCCACACCTGTGCACTGGTAAAGCCATCGCAGTCTTGACCCAAACCGAGGAGATCATGAAGGACTTAACCCAGATCCTGCACTCCACTTTTATTGATATCACAGGGCATACCACCCACCCATTCTGGGTGACCGTGGACAGCGCGCCCCCCATTTGCACCCACTGTGACGTGTTCAGCCATAAGGCGCACACATGCCCCACAAAGGAGGGCGTCACATTCCAAGAGGACCCCTCAGCGGCCATGGCCAGCGGAGAGGTGTACTAAGAACCAACCGCAAGCACCAAAGAGGCTTTATCGTGGGGAGCACAAGGCTGCTACCTACTGGTAAAGCCTATCTCCTCGCAAGAGTGGAAGAAGGCCAAGCAGGCCCGCAGGGCCGCGGCCAAGGAAGCGGCCAAAGCCACCACCACTATCCCACACTCACAATTCCAGGAGGACATGGAAACCTTCGCGGTGGAAGCAACTCAGGAATCCATCAACCAATGAGATTGGGAAGCCCATGCCAAGTGGGCCACTCAATCTGAGGATCCGATGGGGGATTCAATCTCACCCAATCGTTGCACCCAAGCTCCAGTCAAAACTGACTTGGGACCCATCCCAACTGAAGATTTTTTTTGTCCCACTCAACGGTTCACCAAACTCATCTGCACCGCAAAAAATTCGTCTAACGTCAGGAAAACAAAAAGTGAAGGCTAAAGCCAACACAACACTTTCCACAAAAATTAACAAAAACCCCAATAGCGTTGCTGCTAACACTCGTGCTGCTGTGAAGGCCCGTGGGGATCTAGAGGAGGCTGGTGGGCCCAGGTGCCCACCCCCTCACACCTAAGGTGTGATAGGGGAAACCTTCACTTTAGGAACGTTGAATATTTCTGGACTCAAGGCCTCCCCATCCCGGGCTAGGAAACTGAGTTTTTTACAACACAATTTACCCATGGATATTCTGGCCATCCAGGAGTCCCACTGTCCACGAGGTTCCGAGGAAGCTTGGAAAACAATGCTCCTCCCATCCATATCCTTTTGGTTGAAGCACTGTGTGGTGCTAATTTGAAAAAATAATTTTTTCATATTTTTATCCTCAGAAACATTCCTAAATGGCCAAGTGCTTGTTGTCACTTTCTCGTGGGCTGATGTAGCGCATGCAATCATCAACATCTATGCCCCAAATGGTGCATGCGAGCGTCAGGAATTTTTTTCATCAGTCAAATCCCTCCCACTACCCCCAGACTCTTTCCTAGTCAGCGACATGAACTGTTGGCTAAACACACCAACGGACCAGTGGCCTTCCTCACCCCACACCCCCCAGGGTCACGTAGAACTGCGCGTTCTAAAGGCCACCCTCAGGTTAATGTATGTGCTACCGTGACATGCCCCGCTGCTTGAAAACATGACGTGTCCCCACATCCACAACGGCCAATTAAGGTCCATGACCCGCATTGACCTTATCCTAATGCCAGCGAAATTCCAACCCCACATCTCCCACTTCAAAACAACAAAAATGAAATTCTCTGACCATCGACTGGTCTCACTAACCTACCACCTACCTGTCACAGCTGCTAAGGCCCCACATTGGTGCAAAATCTGCCCCTCCAAGCTCGCGTTGCCAGGATCTTTCAATGGGTGGAAGCGGCAACTTTGGCAAAAAAGTTTGTTGCACTTTTTGCGCGGACCCCATTTCTACATGGGCAACTTTCAAAGATGACACCATCCGCCACTCTCGCCATCTCTCCTCCAGATGCTCATGAGCCACATCGGCGTTCATTTTCGCGCTCTGGCAGAGTTGGCACACCTGGAGTCCAACATCCCAGCTACAGGATACAGCTCTGCATGGGGCCAGAAGTGGGCGGAGGCAGCCGCCCACATCAACGCACTCAAAAGGCAACACAAACATCGGGTTTGTGTTTAGTACAGGGCCACATGCATCACAAAGGTGACAAGTGCACCGCACATTTCTTTAAAAAAATTTGCACCATGCCAGAGTGTGGCCTGCACACAGGTGCAAAGATCGGATGATTCCATTGCGGATACGCCAGCCAAAGTGGCAATCGAAATACAAAAGTATTACTCCAAGTTGTACCAATCTGATCCAATTCAGCTGGCCAAAGTGGCGGAATTTCTCGACTGAGCCCACATCCGCACCATTTTCTGATACCCAGAAATAATGAATTTGATTACTCTGACTGAATTATGGACAGCCATTCGCAGTGCGCCAAACTGAAAATTCCCAGGCCCAGATGGCATTCCATATGAGTTCTACAAAAAGTATTTCAAATATATATACCCATTGCTGCCCGCCTCACTTAACCAAAGCCTGTTGGAAACGCGCCTCCTACCAGGAAGACAGGAGGCCATTACCGTCACACTCTTCAAGAAAGGGGATAAGCTAGACTTAGCCAACTGACGCCCCATTTCTTTAACAAACACAGAAACTAAAATTTTAACAAAAATCATGGCTAACCGTTTAGGGACTGTAGCATCTACCACCATCTCCCCAGAACAATTCGGTTTCATACCCAGAAGGTCGATTTGGGATAACGTGCACTCTGTGGCTAATATATGTCAATTCACAGCCTCTGGGGCACTTGTATTCTTGAACCAACAGAAGGCCTATGATAGAGCAAACTGGGAATACCTCAGGG
The DNA here is from genome assembly GCA_022478985.1 of Massospora cicadina. Classification (NCBI taxonomy): domain Eukaryota; kingdom Fungi; phylum Entomophthoromycota; class Entomophthoromycetes; order Entomophthorales; family Entomophthoraceae; genus Massospora; species Massospora cicadina. Next base: position 149,773 of record JAKSZP010007905.1, read on the forward strand.
CCTGCCTCCATCAATTCCGCCTACCCCCTCACTTCATCAACTGGTTGATGCTGCTCATGGAATCTGCAACAATGGCAGTATGTGGCCCTGGCTTCCTAACAGAAGTAGTCCGCCCTCAAAGGGGCTTGCGACAAGGGGACCCCCTCATCCCACTCTTATACAACTTCATCCTTGACCCACTACTGCGAAATGTGAATGCCCAACTCACTGGGGTCCATGTGCCAGGCCAAGCCCCAGTCAAGATAATGGCGTTTGCAGATGATTGTGTGGTTGAGGTGTCTAATAATCAAGATTCACGCGCGTTGAAGCTCTCATCCAGGAGTATTCCCAGGTAAGCAACGCGGCACTGAACACTTCCAAAACCGAAATCATCCTCCTTGGTCGGTTTCAGAACTGCTGGACCCCAGCAATTAGTTCCCAACCCGGCCCATCTGCTCGCCCACGTCCATGCCCTACTAACTCAACACACCGCCCCACTGGTGCTCCCCTTTGTGCCACGTCCCACCATAGGGCCAGTCCGCCATCTGGGCGTGTGGGTGGAGGCAGGCGGGTATGCATCAGCAGTAATGGAGAGTCGTATTCTAGACAACGTGATGAAGCGCATCGCCTCTCTCAGAGCCCACCCTACTTCCCTTACTGGCAGCGTTGTTTTAGCCAACTCTATGCTCCTCTCCAAAGTCTGGTTCGGAGCCCACGTCATCCCCTTCTTCCCAAGCTTCTTCAAATCCTTGTATGCCTTGCTGCAAGGATGGCTTTGGTCAGGCCGCCCTCCACCAGTACAGCTAGAGGTCATGTTTGGCCCTCATCATCATGGTGACATGGGCCTTCTTTACTTCAAAGCCCATGCTGCCAAGATCCTGGGCACCTGGATTGCGGCTGTCACCGCCCCTACACTCCCCTCCCAACACTGGTCCCGCGCAGCCCGCTCCAGCTTCTCCCGCGCCTTGGGCCTCAACAATCCATTGAACCCCCACACCCTGATGAAATACCTCACATCACATACATTGGCCACAGGTCCTTATGGGACTAAAACCCACTACAAACGAATCCTCCTCTCCATGCGGAGCGCTGAGTGGAGAATTCATATTAGTGGACATACAACCCAAAGAGGCCGCCCCTCTCCTCAGTTCACACAAGAGGTACAGGGGCTACCCATCCATGATGGCGTGATCCCCATTCGGCCCCAAGTCCTATCCAGGGTGGACTACCTGGACATGATGGACATCCCTTACTCCATTGAGACCCAAAAAAATCTGGAAATACGTACACCATCCTCTGTTGCAGCCTCAAGTCCGCTCCCATGTGTGGCGCTGCCTGAGGTGGGTGTATCATACAGCTGAGCGCTCTAACGCTTTACACTCATCCTGTGTCGTGTGTGGCCAGTATGGAACGCTGTTCCACCGCCTGGAGAAGTGCCATACCTTTAAAGTGATAAGGCGCGAAGTTCAACGTCTGCTGGGCCAGGATCAAACGCATCCCTTCAGTCTGTCAAGAGAAATGTTTGCTTTATCAATGGCCTCCTCTCTTCCACCCTCCCTCCATGCTTTGGTGGTTGCAATCGCCATGTGGACCATCCACACAATTGTCTTAGATGCCATCGCAGGCTCCACCCCCACCCTCCCAGAAGCTGTCCACAGATTCCAGTCTCATTTGGTGGACCACTTTCAAGCGTGGATGTTTGGATACCTCATACCACATCGCTGACAGCTGGTCTCCTCCTGGTTCCCAGTTTGGTTCATCAAATCAGACCCGTTCCTCCACACATGTTCAGTTGTGGCTACGGCCCCTCCACACGTTCCCTCCCCCTCCCCATAAGTGGCGTTCCCGCTGGCAACAAGAGATAGCATCGCTTCTCTGGTGTGCCTTCCCTGGTACTAAGTTTTGTCTCTTCTGAGTCATATTTGGAAGTGTTGTCCCATGGTTGGCCTTCCCCGCAATAAATTTAAATTCAATAGTTAGCACTCTCACAGTCATTTCCAATCATCAGCTCTTTGGCTGTCAATCATACCTTGAAATTCATTGTTCACCACATATATTATATGTTGACTAATCTTTAGTATAAGTTGTAATTCATCATTATAATTTCTTATTATAAATTGCAGATGGCGGATTATCCCTATCACGCTTGACTTCTAGATCATCAGCACCATAACCAGTCAACAGTTCATCCTAAATTTAATTCGCCAGCTTATCTTAAAATAATTTAATAATTGGGTCATTGTTAGCCTCAGTCGCCAGTGACCAAAACTTGATGTCAAGCCACCAATTTGGTGTAACTACAAATTAATTATTATAAATTATGCGTCAACATACTCAGCCTCAGTATCTGGTGTCATGATTGGTCCAATTTGGAACCAGGGATAATATCCAATGATTTCTCAAAGAAGGTAGGATATTGACTTAATTAATTAATAATGAATGACTTGACACCCATAGTGTCAGTCGCTGGTGTCAAAATTGCCAAAAACTATTGAGATCAATCCCAAATTTATCCTAGCGTCAAAAAAGTAATTGACCGTCCTAATTGGTGATATAAATCATTTTGACATCCTGATCCTCAGTTGCAAGTGTTGTAACGCTGCAATTACATGGTGGAAGTAATTCATAACATTTCATGATCCAGCTGATCAAGCCAGCTCAACCAATTAAATGGGAGCAAAATTGGGGTTTTATATCATTAAATGTAACATCAAAACTCATTAATAAATCGAAATCTTTCTAAACTTATATATATGCAAAATTTTATTATAAAGAAATGTAGCAGTTAAAAATCTCTACAACAGGTTACCCATATTAACTTTAACCAAGCTTTAGAAAAATAAAATCCATGATCTATTAACACAACTGCATTTAGAAGAAAAAGAGTTCCTGACTATTCAAAAAGAATCATCAAAAAGGTTGACACATATCCAGGTTAAAATGGTAATTGGTACAAATTTGTAACATAAAAATGGTTACTATATGTGAGAAATTTATATATGACCATATTATCCAGCTTTGGGAGTATTTAAGCTATAATTTACTTAATTATTGATTCATATATTTAATTTAGATTTTTTAAGCTTTAAGATGATAATTTAATTATGTCATATATTCAGTGATAATAATTGCTTGAATAGATATTTTTTTAGAGAGTATTATCCAATGTAAGTTATGATTACTATATTGTCAGTTGTTGCTATTAATGAGGATATTTTTAAGTTAGCTTAAAGTGAGCAAATGCTTATAGGAGATCGTCAAATTTAGTAGCAAAATGTTGGCTGATTCAAATGTTAATTTAAAAATTCTATTCATCAGGTAAGTCACCTGGATTTTTCTTAATAAAAAACTAAATCCCTTTCCTTTTTCTAGGCGTTCCAAGATTATTATGGTTGCTACTATTACCCTAACACATGTCCCCATATCTATTGTCTATAAATGATCCTTAATTGTCTTAATAATAAACACCTTAGAACTGATAATACTTTATTGCTATAAATAGTTATTGTTTACTTTGAGTTATTACTGTATAGAGCCACTTATTTTCTAAGTGTCAACTTCCAAGCGAGGCTGAAGTCACTCGAATATTAACTTATTGCCAAACTGAGGCCAAAGTAACTTATCTTATCTTATCCACCAGAGTATGGCTAGATTTACTTAATAATCAATATTTGACTAGACTAGTTGCCATACGGCCAGCAAAGTTTACAGTTATTTCATAGTCTAAAGCTAAGCAATACTGTGCATCAGTGAATTACCCCATATTATTTACACTTGGTGCTCACTTAAGGGGTCAAGTCAAGTAGATTAAAATATATAATGTGAATTATATAACTAATACGGAGAACAGAAGAAAACAGGAGGAGTGATAGTCAACAGACCACCAGGGAAATATCCAATTATAAAGTGGGTATGCTGGATGATCCCTAATACAATCACCTATTGACTATTGGAGTAAACAAAAATGCCGTGACCATATATGAACCGCCCTCAGAGTAAATCCATTATAATTCACCTTGGTTAAGTGGTATCCTGATGAGAGTGTCATATTTTGTCCAACAGTAAATTAAATCAATCTGTGGTTTATATCACCATACAACAAAAAGTAAGAGAAAATATTGCATTTCAAACACTTTCATTTATATGAATATTTCAACCCTTTTGGCATATATACGTAAGATTGGTAACATTGGATATTATGTTATCAAGCATGTGCAGCCAACTATTAAAAACATGAGAATGAACCAATTCTGATAGCAGGCAGTGATCACCAATATGGTTGTATACACTCAGTATACTACTGTACAACAGCAGGCCTTAATGTGCCAATTGGATGCCAGCTTTTTAACAGATCCGCGCCAGCATGGACTCTACAACACAGTGTGTTCAGCAGTTAAATACATCAAAAGAAAATATTTCGGTAGCTGAGTTACATATAAACTTGAGGGATAGTCAAAAAATTATTAACTAGCTTTGTGACGCATTGGCTCCTTCCTGTGAGCCACGAATGAATTGGGAAGCAGGGCCCAATTCAATGACCAAAGGGTAGACAAGGTCCCTGAGACCATTCTCCTAGTGCGTGTGCTACAGGAGCCACAGATAAACACCCCTTGGAGGGCAGTTGTTAGTATGCTTACCCCCAGCAACATGCCCTGAATCCTAGACAAGGTGTATAAAGAGGTGATAGCCTTCCCAATCTCGCTCTCAAAGTCCAACTCCTGTTTGTATAGGCCAAACATGGCCGCTGTTAGAATAAATAATCAATATAAACCTCGGAAGAAAGTAATAAGAATAGATAAGGCTTAGGAACAGCTTTATTTGATATATAGGCAAGTTGATAGAAAATGGAACTAGAGAACCTCCCATTCTCAAGTACTATCTCTTATAGCTCTCTGCTGCAAGCATAGATCAAGCTCATTCGCCATACCTTACATTATGTCTTTTGAAACATGCCATAAGCAAACCCAAATTGTTTTAGGACAGATTGAATTCCTTAGTGGCTGAACCACCATACCCAAGAATTGTTCCAATTCTGATTCGAATCCGCCTTTTAAGCTAGAAACCACCCACTTCAAAACCATTTGGTTCGACCCCAGGCCTGATGAAACATATAACCATCATCCTTCCCCAATCTTAGTCTCAACCTGGGGTCTAGCCAAGACTAATGATCTCTCACTCCCTCTATCTTCCACACTAGCTTGTCCTACCTTATCAAAGATCAGGGCAATGTGATGTTGAGGATAAACCTCAACCTTAACATCACCCCCCTAAACAAGAAGAACTCTTGGATCTTCCCAGGACACCGGGTGCAATCTCTGGACGTCTGCCATGTGGCCTCCTCAACTGGATTACCTTTCCACTGGACCAAAAATGACCTACGACCCCACACCACCTCTGTGTCCAGGATCTCCTCCACCTCATACTCCTCGGCCCCCCTTCAGCTGGAAAAAGAGGGGAGGCCTTCTCAGGCGGAGCTCTAATAATGGTTTGAGCTGTGACACATGCAACACTGGATGAGCCGTGACCCCTCTGGCAACTTCAGCTCAAACGCCACCTCGTTCACCGCCCTCACTATTGGATATGGGCCCAACGCCACCAGTCCCAACTTATGGCTCCTTACAGTTATGGCATAGTTCCGAGCATTTACTAAGACCTAATCGCCATTCTTGAAAATGCTCCCTCTGCCAATGCCTATCTGCTTTCCTCTTCTGAGCCACAACTGCTGCCTCTAGATTCCTTCTCAGGAGCCTCAAGGTATCCCAAGCCTCATGTGACAGCTCATCTGCTGCTGGATTCTGACCCTGGTCCTGAGGACCCATACCCTCTGGGTGCTGTCCATGGTTTGCGAAAAATGGGGTCATCCTGTGGAATAATGCTTGTGGCTGTTATATGCAAATTGCGCCAACTTCACCCAACTAACCCAATCATCCTGCCGCCCTGAGAAATAGCACCTCAAATACTGTTCTAATATTTGATTTAATCTTTCAGTTTGGCCATCTGATTGGGGATGGTAAGCTGATGAACGGGAGGCCTTTATCTTCAACTTTCCTAACAGATGTAACCAGAACCGAGATATGAACTGTGGACCTCAGTTTGACACAATCTACTCTGGTACCCCATGTTAGAAAAAGACCTCATTCATAAAGACCTGACCTGCTATCTTTGCAGAGATGGTTGACCAACAAAAATTTAACTCTGCATACTTTGTCAGGCGATCCACCACAACCATTAGTGCGTCCATCCCCTAGGACTTGGGCAACCCTGTGATTAAATCCACACTCACAGAGGCCCATGGCCATGACGAATCTGAAGCAGCATCAATTTTCCTCCTGGCGCCATATGGCGGGGCTTTGATCTGGCACACACCACACATCGCTCCACATACTTCTGTACTGCAGCACCCACTCCCCTCCATGAATACTGGCGACTAACTAAATCCAGTGTCTTTTTCCTGTTGGATGTCCAGCCAAAGGATGATCGTGGTTAACTGCTAACACCACCTGCTGCAAACTCATTCCTGGAACCAAGATCCTTCCTTCATGCCGGATAAGACCTCCCTGTACTGAGAACCCCACAAGTTTCTTGCTCGCCTCCTCTTCTCTTGTCTCATCCAAGATCCTTGGCCAAACTCACTCCTCCGCTGGGAAGTCTAAATTCTTCCTGAATTTCCTTCTCTCTAACTTCAGATAAGTGCAAACAAACTCAGTGGCAACAATGTAACGGTGTTAGACTTCCTCAACTCCTCCTCAGAGAACACCAACCCTTAATCACGACTCAGAAAATCTGGTAAGATATTCTGTTTTCCTGGCTTATACTCAATCCTTAAGTTATACTGAACCAAATCTAAGTGCCACCGGACCTGTTTCTGATTCATCAGACGTGGGGACTTATAATATTCTAAGGCTCGATGATCAGTCCAGATCACAACTGGATGCCTGGCGTACAACAGGTGGTGTTGCCACTCCCCTAGTGCCGTTACTATTGCCATAAGTTCCTTTAGTAGACTGGGTAATTTTTTCTCAGCGGGCACCATTTTCCTGCTGAAGTAACAAACAGGGTGCTCAACCCCATCTTTATCCTCCTGCAATAGCACCGCTCCAAGTGCAAAGTTTGACGCATCTGTCTCTACCACAAACGGTCTGTTGGGGTCAGGATGGGCCAGAACTGGGGCTGTCAACAGACTGGTCTTCACCCGCTGGAAAGACCTTTCCTCAGTCTCCCCAAAAACGAAAGGTACATTCCCAGTCAACCTTGTCAGTGGCACGGCCCACTCAGCTAAATTCTTGAAGAACCTCCTTACAAAGCTTACCACTCCAAAAAAAATCCGCACTTCAGTCCAATTACTGGGGCCTTCCATTCCTTCACTGCTCGAAGTTTATTAGGACATATCGCTAACCCCCCTGGAAAACCACATTTTCTCAGGAAAGACACCGAGTCCTTATTAAACTCACACTTGAATGGCTTCAACTTTAGGCCCGCCTTGCTTACCAGCTCCAGAACACTCCTTACATCCCTCACGTGATCTTGCATCGACCTGAAAATATCAGAATATCATCCATATAGGCAATGCAACACTTACCCACCAAATCCCCCAATACACAATCAATCATGCGTTGGAAAACTGTGGGGGCATTACGCAGCCCAAATGGCATAACCTGATACTCAAAAATTCCTCAAGTGACACTTAGATTGCGTTATACTTCTGGTGCTCTGGCCGCACTGAAATCTGATTGAACGCGTAAACTAGATCCAATTTAGTAGACACCACACACCCCGAGATCATAGGTAGAATGTCTTCCAGTAGTGGCATTGGATAAGGGTCAGGCTCTGTCACCACATTGAGGCGCCAGAAATCCACACAAGGACGTAGCTCCCCACTCGCTTTTGGCACCAGCAACACTGGTGAAACCACAGACGATTTGGACGGCACAATCAAACTCAAACCTTGCATCTTATGGACGTATTCATCAAGAGCCTTTCGAGCATGGGGATTCAATGGATAAACTGGACATCCCCTTGGAAATTCAGAGTCCTCTTTGAACCGGAAAATAAATGCAAAGTCCCCTGTAGGTGGGAAGGATGCCTCACCCTAGGGTTCAAACACTAATGCAAACTCCTGGTACTCCTCTGGAAAACCCTCCAATGGCGCGACTGAAGATATTCCCACTATTCGTTTCACTGATGACCCCTGGGACTGGAACTCCCACTCCCACAAATCTGAGCCTTCAGGCGACAAGAGCACTTTCCCCTTCATCATATTAAATTGCGGATGGAATTGATGCCACCACCTCATCCATAGTACCATTGGGTGAGGCAAATGAGCCACAGCATAAAACTCTCACTCAAACTCATTTGAGCCTAGTCTCAACAGGATATTGGCCTGAACCTTCTAGACCGCAGTCATCTTGGTGGCATCCGCCAAAAACACAAATCCATCCTCCTGCAACGTTAATACACATCTTATTGCTCACTTTTCATCCACATAATTTTTATTAGCCCCAGTGTCCACCAGGGCCAGGACCTTTCCACACTCCTTCTTTCTAGGACCTTCCTGCACTTCTACGGGTAGAAAAAAATAAGAGTAAAGCGAAGAAAGCAATTTAATCTGGGACACTGGCTTCACTGACTTCCTACAGAAGTCATAAGGAGCATTCTTCTTCTTCTTTAGGGCCTCAGGGACCTGATTGGGGCCTCAACCATTGCCACCCACAGAAATTCGCCTCCCTTTCAAGACTTTCCGTGACCCTTTCCTTCCTCCTCCACATACCTGAACCCCTTTTGACTGGACACAGTCTCTGAACTTGCTCGTCTCATTGCCTCCTTCCCATGGAAACCACTTGGGAGCCACATCAACTCTTGGCGATCCTGGGCCAAGGCCACCTGCCGCTCCACCTGCAAGGCCAAGGCCACCTCTTTCTATAACGTCGCTGCAGGCCGCACTGCTGATATTGCCAATAACAAATCAGCATGCAAATTCTGACGGAACATGTGAGGAAGCTGGGACTCTGGTGCCTTGGCTGCTTTAGCCAGTGCCTGGAACATCTGACCTAATTCCTCTATAAACTTCTTCCCCTGACTGCACTGCAGTAAAGCTGACCAAGCTGAATCTTGTGCCTCATCTGGACATGCTGCTCGGTCAATCAAGTCCAAACACTCTCCTCAGCTGAGTCATTCAGACCCGCCTGCTACTCCAAAATTTCATGTACCCACTTGAAAGCTTCATGGGCAAGGTCACTCTGGAAGCTTTGAATTACACTTCCAATAGGGCATATTTAATCTCAAAGTTACACTGGGCGGATTCTCCAAAAAGCTGATAAATTTTAAATGATAAATACAGGTTATAATTCGACCTAATTTTTATTTTTGAAAAGAGTGAATATTTATAGGCTTTTTTATGGTTTGTAATCTATCAGAGCGAATTGATCTCTGTGCAATCAAATCTTCAATCAATTGATCAGGATTAGATTGATTGTCAACCTTGATAGATTGAGATATATTGCTCGCTCCTTCTGATGATGTTGGGGGAATTGATGAAGTGGATTTTTCAAAGATATGAGAATTTGGTGAATTCCAATACTTCCCCCTCAAGATTTGATTGCGGTGGAGGATGACTTCTTAAAAACTAGGATGAATACGATTTACCACTAAACCAGTATCAATATGAACAATTAAATACTTTATCCTTTCAAAATAACTCTATAGGGGCCAGACCAATTAGTTACCAACTTTTCAGTCTGCCCACCAGGCCAAGAATGATAGTACATAACGTAATCCCCAATCTGGTATTCAGGTAAGACAAGTTTGGGTTGATTGCTTCTTTGATTCTCTTTTTGAGTGGTTGTTTCATTCAAATTCATTGCTTGAGCCTGAAGACGGATAATCTCATCTGACAAATTCCTCATAATTAAATCGGAATTTTCTGGGATGCTTTTTGAAGGATTTTATGAACACTAGAAGGGACTGAAGGATCCCGCCCATACATACACTTAAATGAGGACATCTTGATAATGCGGTGGTAGCTTATCCAATAAGCAAACAGGGCACTAGGAAGATAAAAAATCCACTGATTTGGGTCAGTGGATGCCATCTTTATTGAAATCGAGACCAGGGTCCCATTAACTCGTTCAATGGCCCCATTTGTAGATGGATTATATGGGACAATAAATCGCTGAGTAGTGTTCAATAATTTGGATAACTCCTATGTAAGTTGTGAGGTGAAGTTAGTCACATTATCTGACATAAGTACCTTGGGACACCCATTCTGAGAAATAATATGCTGATATAGGAATAACGCTGTAGTCATAGCTGAAGGGGTAGCAATGGAAATGGCCTCAAACCATTTGGTTAAATGGTCAACAGCCATAATGATATACTGATGGCCATGCAATCCCCAAGGAAAAGGACCTACAACATCAATGCTGACCACCTCAAACGCCTTAGTTGGGGGAAAAACTTGATGTTGATATGTAGGGTTGGTAGTTCCATGGCTTTTACAGATAAGACATGATTCAAGGGTCTCTCAAATGAACTCAGTCTTGTTGTTCCAATAGTATCGAGTCTTCAACCATTCTTGAGTCTTCTTTAACCCACTATGGCCTGCTTGCTCATTTCCTTCCATGACAGCATGAAATCTAGAGTTGGGATGCAGAAAGGGCAACCACTTGGATTTGACTTTCTTATACAAAGCCCCATTTTGAATCATAGTATCTTTGGTAATTGAATTTTAGAAAGGCTCGATCCTCTTCAGCTTCTTGATCCCATAAATCAGGTCGTCCAATAGGATTGTATAAGCGTTCTTCCTTTTCTGGTTTCAGGGTCAGAATAGGCAGTCGGGACAGCCCATAAGCATTTTGATGCTGAGCCCCTGAGCGATGAACAATGGAGAAATCATAATTTTGCACCTTAAAGCCCAGCGGGCCAACCTCCCATCAGAATCCTTCATGTTCTGCAACCATTGTAAGGAGGAATGGTCGGTAATAACAGTGAAATGGTTACCATATAAGAAGGGACAAAGTGCTTGATTTCTAGAATTAATGCTTAACATTCCCACTCAGTACACTATAATTTTTGTTCAGCCTTCGACAAAGTTTTGCTATAGAAAGCAATAAGATGATTATTCTTCTCTTCATCACACTGAGTAAGGTAGCGTAATAGCGACATTGCTTGCATCAGTATGTAAAAAGAAAGGCTTATCAAATTGAGGATGATTTAGAACAGGTGCCTTGATCAAGGAGGTATGCAGAGAATTAAATAACTGTTCTTGAGCTGACCCCCACTCGAAGGACACTCCTTTTTGCAATAGGTGAAATTAGGTTTCAGCCATATCAGCAAAGTTGGGAATAAATTGCCTGTAATACCCAACCATGCCAAGAAAGACTTGAATATCCCATAAAGAAGAGGGAGGAGCATTCGTTGGATGGCTTGAACTTTGTCTGAGAGGGGTCAAATCCCTTTGCTGAAACCTGATATCCTAAAAAGTCCATTTTGTTTTGAAAGAATGAGCATTTGGAGGGTTCGAGTTTTAAGGAAGAGCCCCAAAGTTGGCTGAAAACTTCTTTTAGATGGTCTAAATGCTCGGTAAAAGTTTTGGATAACACAGTAATATTGATTAGATATACCAGAACACAAGTAAGCTTTAGATCCCGTAGCATACTATCCATGGCCTTTTGGAAAGTTGCTGGGGCATTACTTAATCCTTAAGGCATAAGAGTTGGTTCAAACAACCCTTCACTCGATATCAGGGCACGCTTGGCACAATCTTCTGGTGATAACTCAATTTTGCCAGTATCCACTGGCTAAGTCCTTGGCCGAAAAATAGGTGGATCCAGCTAACAACCTAAGAGAATCATCATTCCTAGGTAAGGGATAACAATCCCATTGAGTAATAGCATTCAGTTGACAATAATCCATCACAACACGGTGGGAACAATCTTTCTTCTTAACCAATAACAATGGGGAGGCCCAAGGACTATTGGAGGGTTTCAATAATCCAGCCTCCAACAATTGATGCAACTCCTTGGTAACCTGGGCTTCTTCTACTTTAGATTTATGATAGGGCTTCGCATGAATAGGAAGGTGATCACCAGTTTCAACAAAGTGAATTACTCCTTTCATCCTCCCAAAATCGTAAGTATGCTTAGCAAAGATTTCGGGATATTCATCTAACAATTGAAGCACTTGTTTCTCTCGTTCACTATTGAGATGTTTTCCAATAGCAGGTCCCATAGTAAGGATTTCCTGATCACCTTCCAATCCAAAGTCTTGTAGACTCCCAAAGGGTTTAACATCATAGATATGAGATAAGGGTAGTAACTTGACATAAGCAATTGGATGCCCTCAATCTACCAGTTTCGCTCATTGGTAAGGTTCGCCAGTAATACAGATAATGATCCTGAATAAGCATAATCCAATACTCCAGGATAAGGCAAGAGCTCTTTAGCAGAAGGATTTACAGTGCCTTGAACTTGTAACAAATGTCCTTTGGAAATCGAAAAATGCAAAGAAGTGTTAACAATTACTTGTGATTTTGCGGAATAACTAATTTATCAGGGGAGAAAATAGGCATTCCCTCTTTAATATCATCCAAAGTAGGAGGTAATTTTACATGAGGATCTTAAACGTGATATTGAAGTGAATAAGACCTTATTGTTCCTTCTAGAAGCCATAACCAACATCATGTAGAAGAATGATCGGATAAAAGTAAAGAAACTCTATACCCCAAGAGAGACAACGTTGAGTCAGGGTAATTGATATTTCCGTCAAATTCTTGTAAAAATTGAGTCCCTACAAGTAGGTCATAACTCAAGTTATCAAGTACAATGGCAGGGATTGTAAGAGTTAATTTCCCCATTTTCAGGGGAAGGGATGAAAAAGCTCCAATAGACTGAGTACTCTGAGGTCTGGCCGTGCCATATTTTTCATAATGATAAATATCTGGTGTTAATGTGATCCGTTTGACCAATTTTGATGAGACAACACTCACCGGGGATCCAGTATCTAATGATAGCTTTGGCATTGACTTTATTCACTCGAAAGTCAATATGGGTAATAGTGCTTCCAAACTGAGAAGACAATGCCAATAAAGAGGGCAGGGAATAAGAAGAATAATTGTTTTTATTATACTCAATCGAACTTTGATGCTCATGCTGCGCAATCATATCATTATCAAGGTAGAGAATCTTATTAGGCTTATCTCTTTTATTCTTCTCATCTGCTTCCTATTTAAAATATTGATCCTCAGTATGGAAATAGCAATGACAGTACTTACACTGGATCGCCCTAGTGTTCTCAGGCATGGCGTAGACTTTGGGGCGACTAGGTCTAGGAGACTCATAAACTTGGGGTTTTTTGGAGAATTGAGGAGGCAATTCCAATAAGGCTGCCTTAATGTCCAAAATTTTTCGAAAAATTCTTTTTTACACTAATTAGATAGACTTGCATTTGAGTCCTGGAAGTAAAAGCTTATAGAACTGCAGTAATTGAATCGTCCAAGTTTAACCAACCACAGGCTACTAGAGTTTGAGCTTCCCTATAGAACCAATGAGTAAAGTCTTTTTATAGATTCATTTTAGTGGGGCTGAATACCCATAAAAGCCTGCTTTTGCGAGGATAAGGTTTGCTCACTCCCAGATTCTAAAATCAACGCTTCTTTGACTTGAGACCAAGTGGAGCTAGTCATTAAGTGGGGAACCATAACATCCTAAGCCAATCGAGTAAGGCAATTAGGCAAATAATTCATCTTTTGGTGATCCATGGCCTCACATAATGCATTTTCATAAAGATAGAGAAAGGAGATAATGCTGCCTTCCCCGGGGGAGTATTTGTCCTTGAATACTGGCTTGAAACTTATGGGAGCATTGGTGGTCAAAAAATGCACTCCAGGTTGTTCTGATTGAGTGGAAACATAAGAGGTGGAATCAGAAACTTGAAAAGAAAATTGAGGGTAAGGACCAATAGCTTCAGTACAAACTTCATTAATCCGATGATTCAGATTAGCATGCCCTATTTTCTCATCTAATCAGCGAGATAGCTCAAAAATCTGTTCCTGCTGTGCATTGTACTTGAGTTCCAGTGTCTCAATTTTCGCTTGGAGCAGTTCCCCTTTTGATTCACAAGCGTGTAGTAAGATATTGGTGTCCCTGGCCCATTTTCCCAGATTGTTTAATTTGTCAGATTATGACTGAAGTGACAAGAGAGGATCAATTAGTACCCAATTGGGGGTTAGGTTAAACTCCTTGGTCAATTTAGAGAATTGTTCACGCAAGTGGTTATCATGCTTAAGAGAGTCAATTTGCTGGAAAGATCCTGAATGTACATTAGCACCTGGAGGTCCCCAAGGTTCTACACTCTCTGGGGGTCCACGGGGTCCATCAGCTCCAGGAGGTCCACGTGGTCCTACAAACCCAGGTGGGCTACGAGGTCCTTCAACCCCAGGAGGACCCATATTTCCAAAGGCTTTCTCTACTTCATTAATGAGTAATTGAATTCCTGAGTACATTTGTTCCAATTGAAAGAGATGGGTTCTAATTTCCTCCTCCATTGATTGACTACGCTCAGAGAGTTGGGAAAAACCCTCTCTCCATTCTCTCTAAATCTCCTGAACTTGTTTGGGGATTTGTAAATCAACAAAATTGGACATCCCATAATCGACCTGAAAGAGCTGCTGATGGACTTTGTTGAGGAAGGCCTAATTACTAATGATAGCATCATAATTATCTCGGCTAAACTCAGAGGCTAACTTGAAAAATTTTAGAAATATAATTATTCAAGGATTGGAGTCCTTCTAGTAAGTTGAGCATCCCTTGTTGGTTCATTCCAACTACAGATAATAAATGGTATAATGTAGGATGTACGAGTTAATGCAAATATTGATTGGGCCAATTCCTAGCATTTGAGAGGTTTTCAGCACTTCCCACAATATAGAAGATACAGCATTAGATTGAGATCGGGTATAATGGATTCCAGGGATTAGGGCCCATTTAAGAAATTGATCAATAATATTTTGTAAAGCCTCAGGCGGTATTTGAAAGTCTGAGGTAAAACTTAAGTTTGGACCATAAAATTCCAAGTTGGCCCAAAATTACAACGTGGAAGGTAATCTTGGGATTTGGGCTCCAGTTGAACGGACCCATCATAGAATGCTGCCATGCTCTTGGTCTTGAGATTAGTTAGGCAAAAAATGAGTATCCATAGTAGTGATAGACATTGTCAATAGTGTAACTCAGAGTGCCTCTGTAGTGAGCACCAGTCTGGAAGTTTTGAATTATACTTTCAATTGGGCAGGCTTAATCTTAAAGTTACACTTGGCAGATTCTCCAAAAAGGTGATAAATTTAAATGAAAAATACAGGTTATATTTTGACCTAATTTATATTTTCGAAAAGAGTGAATATTTATAGGCTTTTTTTATGGTTTGTAATCTATCAGAGCAAATGAATCTCTGTGCGATTGAATCTTCAATCAATTGATTGGGATTACATTAATTGTCAACCTTGATAGATTAAAAATATGTTGCTCACTCCTTCTGATGATGTTGGGGAATTGATGAAGTGGATTTTTTTGGATATATGAGAATTTGGTGAAATCCTGACAGCCACAAAAAGTTGCTTCAACTGTAAAGCAAACGAGTCCTCACCTCCTGAAGCCTTTGTCAACTTCCCTTAGAACTGAACCTGGTTAAAAGTTTGATGGATCAGCTCCAACTCCTCTGAGCTTAGCATTGATGGAATCTTCCCTCCGGTCTTCACTGGTCCTACCACTTTCCCACCAAACTGGGGCACACACTCAAGCACCTGGTATACCTCATGAAGCAAAACCACTGTGGAAAATATCACCATTAGAAGCGTTGCGGTATGATGATACCACACAGGGAACACTTTGCTTTTGGCTCCTAATTTGGTTGTCACCACAATGACAGGAAAGTAAATGAGTTCCGTTTGATGTAATGCACTGGATCCTTCCAGTGAGCCATGAATGAATTGGGAAGCAGGGCCCAATTCAATGACCAAAGGGTAGACAAGGTCCCTGAGACCATTCTCCTAGTGCATGTGCTACAGGAGCCACAGATAAACACCCCTTGGAGGGCAGTTGTTAGTATGCTTACCCCCAGCAACATGCCCTGAATCCTAGACAAGGTGTATAAAGAGGCGATAGCCTTCCCAATCTCGCTCTCAAAGTCCAACTCCTGTTTGTATAGGCCAAACATGGCCGCTGTTAGAATAAATAATCAATATTTACCTTGGAAGAAAGTAATAAGAATATATAAGGCTTAGGAACAGCTTTATTTGATATTTAGGCAAGTTGATAGAAAATGGAACTAGAGAACCTCCCATTCTCAAGTACTATCTCTTATGGCTCTCTGCTGCAAGCATAGATCAAGCTCATTCGCCATACCTTAAATTATGTCTTTTGAAACATGCCACAAGCAAACCTAAATTGTTTTAGGACAGATTGAATTCCGTAGTGGCTGAACCACCATACCCAAGAATTGTTCCAATTCTGATTCGAATCCACCTTTAACCTAGAAACCACCCACTTCAAAACCATTTGGTTCGACCCCAGGCCTGATGAAACATATAACCATCATCCTTCCCCAATCTTAGTCTCAACCTGGGGTCTAGCCAAGACTAATGCTCTCTCACTCCCTCTATCTTCCACACTAGCTTGTCCTGTCTTATCAAAGATCAGGGCAATGTGATGTTAAGGATAAACCCCAACTGTCACAAGCTTGGGTTCAATCATTGGTGGAAACACGATGCGGATAAACACTTTTGATTGTCAGAATCTAATATCACCAATTTGATCTGATCCTAAGCTACATCTGAGCCAATGGTTGCCACCAGCACCAAAACATACACCATTATTCTTAGAGTTTAATTAGAGTAGATGGAAAATTATGTGAACATTGATGATATGGAGAGACAATTTGAGAAACTTTACAAGGAGATATTATCCAAAATCAGTAACTTTGCATGGAAGTAGAAATTGTTAAAAAACGCTTTAGAGTCTTTGACTCAATCTGAATTAGACTCGTTGAAGCTCCAAGTCATTAAGTTAGATGCCAAAATGTTTACTTATTATAATGAAAATTGAAGTTATATGACCATTTTTGATGTGCAGAAAAAAGAGGCTTTTCTTTAGAAGTAACTCAAAACATTGATAGAGACTCTTAAAGAGGAAGTAGAGATAATTGAAAACTTTAGGAAAATGACAGGAAACGCTTGGCTTGAGAGAAAAAAGTCTCTAGATGATTGGATGACCTCAAAAAATTCTAAGTGTACCTGCT
The DNA here is from genome assembly GCA_022478985.1 of Massospora cicadina. NCBI lineage: Eukaryota > Fungi > Entomophthoromycota > Entomophthoromycetes > Entomophthorales > Entomophthoraceae > Massospora > Massospora cicadina. Next base: position 167,035 of record JAKSZP010007905.1, read on the forward strand.
CTCAGGATGAGTACCATGAGTTAAAGTTATTTGAGGAGGAATCATCGTCTATCAAAATAGAAAGTTGCACTGAAAGCACATTAGTCTTTTAAATCAAATGTCTCACAAAATTGCGGCACTTCTTGAATAACGCCCAAAGTGACTCCAGCATACATTTAAATCCAATAAGAAGTACTACATTATCCATCGTTTGCTATTTCAAAGTTATTTTCAAGTTACCTGTTTCCCACTGGGATAATGTGCCTGCTTTTTTCTGTTTTACTAAGATGACTATGAAGAGTTACAGTGACCATCAGAAATCTGTCAATGTCATAAATTGCCTTGATACATCATGCCAAATTCTAGCTTGCCCTACCTTTGCAGGAAAATTAGGGCTAAAAGGAGGCAAAGGAATTAGTACTGAAGGAATATGAGAGCCCAATAAGATTTCAGCTTGGAAGCAAGATTCGTGGGATTTCAGTTCATGAAAGACGAAAAATTGGGTGTGTTCACAATCATATTTATAAGGAAGCGCAGATCCTTAATGGAGCTAATATGACAACCAATTAAGATGGAAGATTGCTAAGCTGACGTTAAGTATCTTTACTGAAATTTTCACTTAATGATGGCGTCGTCTCTTACTAGAAAATACAGCATTTCTCAAATAATAGAATATATAATATTACTGTCAGCAAAAAGACGCACCCAATTTAGCCTACAATCTGAACAATTAGTCAAACTTAATAAGGGTTCAGGATGATTCCCCGCCAAATCCAGAGATTACAATAATCATGGGAATCAAGACAAGCAGTTTATGCCATCTAGTAAAAAAAGACAAGCAGTTTAAGGGAAATAAAACCCCAATAAAGCCAGTTTGACTTGTAATAAGTGTGGCCAACCTGGACAATTTGCCAACAATTGCGGACTTAAAAGCCAAAGGACCAGTTAGTTTTAGTCAAGCTCAAGGAGAAAAGGGAAACTTCTAAAGGGCAGGGAAAAGATCATGCAATCTAGACGAGGGACAGTCTAGGACCATAGGTGATCAAGTTCCACCATATAAACCATATGAATTTGTCAAGTCATAACTATTTGTTATGAGCCTGAGTTAGATCCTCTTCATCAAGTAGATTTATCAAGATGTAAACGCATCAATAGATCAGATTTGAAGTGGATGTCTATAAAATCATGAAGGAGGTAGCTCGCCCATATGCCTGACAAAAGTTGAGAAGTTCCAAATGGCAAAGAGAAATCTGACCTATCAATGCCAGATCTAGATGAGTCAACTTATCAATTCCAATTGGTACCACTAGAGAAACGTTCACCAATATTTCAGCTCAATTAATATACACCATGGATTCAGCAAATGAATCCATCATAAATTCAGTAAATAACAGTCTTTTTTATTTTTCAAGTGCAGGGCTATGTATTTTGGTAAACTGAGCCCCTGTCAGGGCAATAATCGATAGTGGAGAGCCATTTAATATTGTCTAAACTAAATTTTTCAAGATATTTGAAGGCCACACCAGATTTGAAGCATAAGAAGCAGTACAGGAAAGCTGGTCCTGAATCTATCACTTTTTGCAGGGCCAATAGCGCTCTACCGCTACAGTTTTGATCCTTGGTAATATTGGTTTTAGGAAAATTCCTGGATAACCATAATTACAATTTTTCATTGGCACTGACTTCATGTGTAAGTATGGGGTCAGATATGACTACAAGGAAGTTATCTTGCTGATTCTGGGGTCAAAAATGCCACTGATAATATAGGTGAGATGGGAAGGCGCCCATCAGCAAGAGTGATAATTCAATCATTCTGGTATATATGGATAAAATATTACCTTTCAGTTACAGATTGGTCAGGAAAAAAGTCCCGAAGTCACCTAAATATGTCTGAAAACTGTGGATTTTGATCTGAACTAAGGAAGATGCTATAAAACAGCCAGGAATGCAGAAAAATCGTAAAAACCAGACTTACATTGTAGATACTGGAGCAGCTATATGTGGAAGTCAAAGCTCCTTGGCACCAATCAAGCATTGAGCCTTGTGTAACCCATGGATTTTGATACCCCAGTCATGAGGAGACTTGGATTCATTTAACTAATCTGGAAATACTCTGATGAGGGTTAAATGGCACCATGTAGGTGCATTCTCCTAGTTGAATCTTATTTTGCAGATTTGTTTCTTCCACAAGTTGGACAATTAGATGAGTTGGGACTAGCTAGATAAACTGACAGGATTATTCATATGTTAATTGAAAGAGATTGGTTATCTGGATTGATAGAGGCCATAAGGACGAAGTTTTGGCCTTTTCAAGAAACAAGTTATTTTTGTGCAAGCTGAGCATGATCTTAGGTGCACAAAGTATGTATTAGTCGAGTCAAAATAGGAAATACAGAACCAATTAAGTGAAAACTATTTGGATTTCTAGGGAACCAGAGGAAGTTGTTGCCAAAGAAATTGAGAATATCTTAGAGCATGTAATTCTCATACCATCATCTAGCCCATAGGCAAGTCCTATACTGATTGTTTAGAAAGATAGATGAAATCAATAAAGTCATAGTTGTTTACCATCAGTTGAACAAAATCACAGAAAAGGCTCCATATTCTTTGCATAAAATTGACAATGTTCTATATTGATTGAGAGGAGCTAAGTTTTTCTCCAATATAGATTTGATATCCAGCTATGGGCAGATAGATATGCCTTCAGAAAATCAAGAGAAGTGTGATATTATCATGGCACGGGGTTGTACAGCTGACAATAATTCTTTAAGGCTTTTGAAACGCCACCGCAGTGTTCCAGCGGGCAATGGACACGATTTTTAATCTGAAGTTGTCTTTTGTCCTTGTCTATCTGGACAATATTAATGTGTTTAACCAAAAGTCTAAGGATCATCTACAACACCTAAAGGAAGTGTTCAAGTAACTGGCTTACGCAAATCCTAAGATAATGCCAAGAAAATGCTATTTTTTAAGGAGTAACTAAAATACTTGGGATTTGTGATTAACGCTGAATAAACTTAAGCTCCAAATCTAGAAGCTGAAAGCAATAAAATGGGTGTTGGTCTTTTAGGAGCATTTTCTATAACAAGTTTGTTCTTGGAACTTTCTGCTATTATTGGCGATTCATTAAGGATCTTGTGAAGAAGGCTGATCCACTTTTACATCACTTGAAAGATCTGAAAAAGGATTCATATAAAATGATGAAGCTCAGGCCACATTCAATGAACTGAGGAGATATTTGACATCTAGTCTGATTCTTAAGTGTCCAAATTTTGAAAAAACGTTCATTATTTAGTTGGATGCATTGCTGACAGCAATAGGAGCCGTTCTAAGTCAGTTTGATGAAAGCTGAGATGAATTCCAATGGCATATGTCAGCAGGACCTAAACAAAGGCTAAAAGGACTTACACGGTCATGGAGCATAAATGTCTTGCAGTTAATTATGACTGCAGGTAATTTTTCGTCTAGATCCATAAAACACAATCCAAGGTATTGACCAACCACGCCTCTATCTGATGGCTTCAGAATATCAAAGAAAAAGAGGGGAGATTGGTGTGAAGAGCTATGAAGTTGTAAGCCTACAACTTTATTATAGAGCATCAAGCAAGAGATAATAATCAGAACGCCAAAGGGTTATTGAGATTACCAGCCGTTCTTGCTGTGCAAGATCACGCTGATAACCTCTTTAATAGAATGGTTTGCGGGGAGTCACTAAAAAACCAACTAAAATTTTTACATCACTGAAAAAAGCCAAGAAGAAGATGGAATTGGTCAATGGTCTTTTATTCAAAAAATAGACAACAAGAAACTTGTGTTTCCTAAACTACAGAACACACAGAATAAATTTGGGTTGCACACAAGGTTGTCAGTCATGGATGATTAAAAAACGCTTGAGAACATTATGCAATACTATGATTGGGAATTGCTAAGTTACGATGTTGCCAATTACATTGTCTGTTGAATGGAGGTCCAGCTCCACAAGCCGCATAAAAACATAATGAGTTACCAATTGGTAAATCCAGGATTTGCTTGGCACACAGTCTTAAACAACATCATGAAACCAATGAATGTGAGCATGTGTGGAGTACATTACATCGTAGTAGCAATTGACTACCTTATGAGATGGTTAGATCCCAAACATTAAGCTGAGTCAATGCACTAAGTGCCACCAAATTATTCCTGGAGCAAGTGGTATTGACACGGCAATACCCAGATATTGTTGAGTGATAATGGGACAAATTTCACCTCCTTAGTGAAACGCCACCTGAATGACCTGTCAAGGATCAAAGGGGTGGTGTCTTCACCATAATAACTGAAAACGAATGAGGTTGTCAAATGTGTCAATAGGATACTGGACACTATGCTAAGAAAACTAGTCTCAGGAAAGGCATAATCACGGGCATCTTATACAAGTTCAGTGACCTTTGCATACAATATTGGTTTCCATTTGGTAATGGGAAAAATGTTGTTCAAATTATTGTATGGTCTAAGGGCAGCATTATCACTCATCTTTATTCAGTGGTGGAATTGACTCCAGAGATGAGCATGGATAAATACCTGTACAGCTTGCAAACATAATAGTGGACCTCCAATATGTAGCTTGAAATATGACAATAAAAAGAAAATTATATGCTAAAAAGACTGATAGTAGATTTTGATATATCCTGAGGGAATTTTCTGTTGGATAATGAGTAGCTTCTTGTGTTACACATAGGTTTGGTCGCTAAAATAAGCTAGATGTATTATGTTCAGGACCAATTGAGATTATTATGAAAATTCAAATTATGCTGACATAAGCAAAAATTGTTTCCAATTGTCATGTGATTATCAGAGTACATAGCAAATTTCTACAAAATTGGAATTAATAAAACGAAAAAGAAAATTAAAAAGATTAAAATATAGAAAAAATATTGGAAAATAAGAAAAGATTAAAATTATATTTAATTTATTGAAAAAAAATATGCTATGGTAATTTTTTCGTCTTTATTTTATTCATTAGCCTTGGGTTGTGAGATGTAAGTCCTTTTTAACGCCTCTGGGGGAGAGAGGTTGAAGGACAATATTGGAGAAGACACTAATGAAGTTGATCTGGGATCAGACATTTTCAAGAATAAGAGCTACACAAAACCACATTTTTTGAACCTGAGGAGAATTCTGAGAATATGTAATGATTGGGAGCTTGATTGGAACATCCAAATTTGCAATACAAGAGGACCTGTATCATAGGAGGAAACAACAAATGGAGAGTAAAATGCAATTGGCAAACAAGTCCATGTAATCCCTATATGTCACAGGCATCAGGAGCTGTGTCTGGAGTGCTTGGCGATGAGCTTTGTCTATTACGCTCGCCATGTTGGAGAACAACAAACAAGGATGTTGAGCGAGTGGTTGTCATACCATACACAAGTATTACCATGGGGGATTATACCGCCAAGTAAACTCAGCTGTGAAGTAGTCATGCAGGCAATATACTGCATCTTGGAGGCAGTGACTGCTTGCCACCAGGAAGCGGAAGGGGAAGGACCAGTGGAAATTTGGCAATGCAGAGAGTTCGGTAGACCATATGCAAATAACTTATCCTGCATTGGAGCGTGTATACCGAGGAATCTCAATTGAGGACGTGAGTAAGATCATAAGGGGTGAAGGAAATACTGAGGGCTTTGGTTAGTCTCCCTCAATGTTCTTGATATGGAATCTCAACATGATCATCATTACCAATTGTCATTTCAGTCAACAAAATTGTTGGCTTATAATACTGCCTGATTTGAAATAAAAACTCAGGGAGTGAATCCAACTCAAAGAGGAACAGCTGGTCCAAATTGGGGAGAGCTGCTTCATGTGTCTTGAGGGCTATTGCTTAATTTAGAACAGATGGAGAGCATCCAGTAATGACTCAAAGTCAAGTTCAATGATGGGAGAAAGAGTAACTAATAAGCGTGAATTAAAATAAGGAAAATCCAACCCTGTTTCCTCTTCAGATGTAGGTACCATTGTAAGGACTAAGGAAGGAATTATTAAATATTTTTAAATTATTGTTCTGGTTCTAGTTATTCTGGAGAAAATACTTTTTTGGGCAGTTTGTGACATTGGCCAAAAAAGGTTGGCGTCCTTTTTCAGAAAAACCAGACAATTATTGCTCATACTGGGAAGTATCAAAGTAAATGACACTTTGACTGAATAAACTGATCAAGCAGGAAATGTGTCAAAATTTTATATAACCACATTATCCAACTTGGGTTTATTTAAGCTTTAATCTTTTTAATTATTGTTTCATATATATAATTCAGCTTAATTTAGAGCTTTGAGATAATAAATTTAATTATGTCATTTATTTCTCAATAATAACCTATCAAATGGATAATAGCAATTTACAGAGGATTATATCCATAATAAGTTATGATTACTATATTACCATAGATTGTTGCTATTATTGTGAATATGAATAAATAAGTTTGAAATGAGCAAATAATCAAGGGAAATCATTGGGTTTAGTAGCCAAAATGTCAGTTGTTTTGAATTGTGATTTAAATATGCTATTATCATGTAAGTCACCTGGTTTTTTCTTAAAAAAGAACTGATATCCCTTTTCAAGGGTTAGGCGTTCCAAGATTATTGTGCTTTCCACAAATACCCTAACACATGTCCCCCATTACTATTGCCTATAGATGTTCCTTAATTTTCCAATAATACACACCTTAGAACTGAGAATACTTTATTGTTATCAATAGTTTTTTGTTTACTTCAGGGTTAATGTCGTAGAGAAGCCACTTATTTTCTAAGTGTCAACTGGAAGAGTAAGGCTGAAGTCACTTGTATAATTAATTTTTGCCAGAGTGAGGATGTTGGGATTTTTTCCCATATTCCCAGCCTTCTAGTTTACCTGGTACCGCTAGGGGAAAATTTCCTAAGGCGAAGTGAATCAGAAATCAGTTGGCCCAAATTTTGGAGGAACTACGTTCTGGGGATTTTGGGATATTTGCCTGGTCGTATCCATCAGGGATTGATCTGGATGAATACTTAAGATCTCATCAGGTGGAGTTACTGACTTTATAGGGGCATCTGATAGTGATTAACTATCAGGTGTACCAATTGGGATCAGTCAGGTTTCATCACCAACTGATTGGGAATGAATAGCAAGTTGTGAGGTGAGTGATGCCGCCTGCAGCTAGTTAATCAATTGGTTGGTGAAGTGACCTGCCATAATGAGTAATAAGTCCCATTACCTAAGCAGGTCGCTAGCCAAATATGGTTAGTTCGCTTGGATAGAGAGGAAAACGTTAGGGACACGTTTTCTGACTTTTTCCATTTAAGGTCTTGAGGATGTCCAATGACGGAATCCTAGCCAGGATGGGGAAGACCATTGCTGCTGAGACAGGGGTGGGTGATTCAACAGCAATGGCTGCCATTTCATCGAAGAGGTGTCAACCAAGGGTTAGACAGCCAAATTCACCACTATATATTCCCTAGGATTTACTATAATATAAAACAGTAGAGTTTACAGTATTAGCATTAGTTACATTATCAATTTGGTGTATAGTTAGACTATCAGCTCCTATTGTGTTGTTCTATCTCAAGAATATTATTGCAGAGGGCAATAATTGGAGGACTATCAGAGAGAAGAATAAAGATTTGAATGGTGATATAGAGAAGAAGAAATCGCAATCAGGGATAGCTGCCAACTGTGTGCTGGGCTGACAGAGACATCACCGGGGTATCTCAGAGAAGATTGGGTGAACAAGAGCATAGGGAACAAGTTATATTATTACGACTTCATGAGTATTTAATCATAATTACTGGCCGAGTGTTAGGCCAAAAAATAATTTATACTCAACTACAGATAATAGTCTTCCATACTATTATCAATTAATAATACATTCTACTACACAACACAACAAAGTGCACGAGGAAACTGAACCTGTGCAGTTAAAAGGTTACTGGGTTGCTTTCTGATAACAACAATAAGTAAATTTTTACAGAGGCCAAAGAAACTTGTCTATTCCTTATCCACCAGAGTAGTGAAAAATTTACTTAACAATCAAGATTTGACTAGGTAGTTGTCTTCATGCAACCAACAAAAGTTCATATTTATTTCATAGTTTGGAGTTAAATAAAACTGTAAATTATTGAAAACCCCACAGTTTTTAAACCCTATACAGACCTTGAACTTTCATAGATGCTATATTAGAGGGACGTCTGCAAGTCAGCCATGGTGGATATGGAAAACTCAAAAGTGCTTAAGAATCAATGTTACTTGGAAGGGATGCTTTTCTCGATAAAGATGTATAGATTCCTTTCTGGTATGTAAAAGTCAAGCTGGACCTAATCCTAAGCCTCAACATCCATTGGTTTCACCCTGTGAACCCTTCCATACCTTAAGCATTATGCTGTGGGTCCACCCCTAAGCATCTAATGTACGTCAATTCTTAATTCTGGGTGTTGATAATTTAACCAAGTGAATTGAAGCTATATACATACCCTCCGCTTCAGCAAAAACTACTTCTATATTCCTATATAATTAAATAATCACCCGGCTTAAATGCTTAAAATAATTTCTATTTAAAAAAATCAGAATTATTTATCATTGCTGATGAATGTTTTAATCAAATTTTTCAGGTACACTCAAGTGTTTTCTACTCCTTGCCATCCTGTATTTAATGGAATGATGGAGTTTGTAATTGGTATATCAACCTCAACCCTCCAAAAAATGGCATAAACTACCCTCTACATAAGCCACAATATCTACCTATTGAAATCCTAGCCTGTACATAAAGGTATCATTCGATTATTAGGATGTCTACTTCCAAGCTTTATATGGAATAAGTACCCAGCTTCTATTTAAAGTGCAAACTAAAATAGATCAGACCTCCCCTTAAAGCCCCTGAAGTTACTATATTAAATATTAGTAACAATATTATCCACCTTTAGGACCTAGCTTCTGAAGATTTGTCTGCTACTACTATCAGAGAGACTATTCGGTTTTAACAATAAGCATGCTCCTCTCCATACCTTCCAAAAGGGTGAGTTTATTCCTTTTCAATCATCATTGACCTGGTAGATGAAATAACAAATTAGGACTAACTGTCAGACCCTACAAAGTTACTTATAAACGAGGACATGAACACTCTAGTATGGAGGCCGCTCAGGGAACGTTGATCAATCAAGTACACTGTAAATTTCAATGCCTTTCACCCCTACGCCAAAATCTAGAAGTTGGCTTTTCAGTATTTTAGCATGTACTAAGGACTTAGTCTGATGATGGGATTTAACTTGTTCCAAAAGATTTAGATGAAAACATTATCTGGGACAATCCCCAGTAAGCTTTATTGAAACCTCTTGACATCAGGGTTTGACACTGACCTATGCATTCATACCCTGTTTGACAGTAGCCTCCCATTATTAGGGCCCAAATGCAATTAATGCGATCGTCTACTGTTCAACAGAAGTAACCAGAATGTCAAAGTCTCCTAAGTTGCAGTATAGTATAGATCATAGATTGGAAAAACTTGAATATTTTCCCCTAGGAATAAATCCTTAATCCCCTATATATTTCAATTTGAAGAAATTAGATATTATGTTTTTACAATATATTTTGGACACCACTAAATAACTAGCGAAAGATACAAGGATTTACTAATTAATGATGTTTTCCCTTAGTAAGGATTAAATCTATTATATTAAAGTATATCTTTTTGATATCCTTATGCCTGGGGCTTTTGTTGCATGATTTTTGAATGGGTGAAATACCTATTCCTTCATCCCAACAGAGACTACAGCGTTTAGCCTATACAACAGTGTTGATCCTGTTGACCTCATTTTAGACTTCTATGAGCTTACCTTAAGTTTTCACCGTATACATGTTAATGATGTTGTTAAAATTTAAAGGCTTCAAACCTCATTCACTAATAATAAAATCTAATTGATAACTGCACAGGTTTAGTATATGCACTATATACGTGTCTGATGATATAAGATATTTTATTGATAATAGTATAAAGACTATTATCTATAGTTGAATAGATAACCAGTTCTGGTCCAACGCTAAACCTGTAATTCTCCTCGAAATACTCTTTATGTTTAATAAGGATTTATATTCTTATCCGCCAAGCCTGACTCTCCCTCAGATTTCAAGTTTATGCCTTTCTCTGGTGACACAAAGTCAGCAACTATTCCCATCTCAGTTAAACTTCTCTTCTAAGGACCTTGATTCTTACTCTTTATCTTACTAAAGAGTCCCCAATTAAAGCATACAGAAATAATTTCTTGAAGATGAATAGAAATAAAATCATTAGTAAATTCTGCTAAAAATGAAAAAAAATATTGTGAATTATCAGGTGAAATTATAAGGGAATTTTGGCATCCAACCCTAAGTTGGCGCCTCAGTCATGAAACAGCAGCTGTTATATTGAATTTCCCTTCATTGTCTCACCAGCGATGGTCTTCCATATCCTAATAGGATCCCTTCATTGGATATCCTTGAGACCTGAAATGGAAAGCGTCAGAAAACATGTCCCTAACGTTTTTCAATTTGATACCAGTAAAACAACCATTTTTGGTGAGTGAGATGCTTAGGTAATGGGACTCGTCACCCATTATTGCAAGTCACAAACCAACTAATCAATTTGCTAGTTGCAGACAGCATCGCTCACCGTGCAACTTGCTCCTTCAATTCCCAAATGGTAAGTTATGGAACCTGGCTGATCCCGCCCCCACCATTTTCGTCCTAAAAACGGTTATCTTTTTTATAAAAATATAATTAAATGGCAGTTAAAGCTGCAGAAGCTCCTGCCAACACCCTACTCCGCCAGCAACTCCATGGGGCAATAGAACCCTTTGTGGAGGGTATTCTTATCCCCAATTTCCCTCATAATTTTGAGAAAGATGAAAAATATAAAATTTGAGGAGCTTGCTTTTGGTGGGAGCCACTCTTACATCACCGTGTTAAAAACTTCTCTTTTTAACCCAATTATCTTGAAACCCACTGGTGCATCAAGTCTTTCTCTTGTGTTCCAGCTCTCATCACTTTCGCTGAGCATCAGCTTGCTCAATACATTGAGGTGAAGGACACCGCTGGCCTCATAAACAAAGAAAATCCACAACTATACCTCCTTATGCCTCAGGTCGCTGATGCTCCCAACCCAATGCTGTCCATCATGGTCCACCAGCTAAAGCGGGCGCCAGAAAAAAGTTTCCCCAAAGCTTCCTCTTCATCTGATATGGCTTATTAGGCTGTTAGCTGAGGTGCCCTACTTGGATTTTTTTATTTCTAATAATCCCTTTGTTTAGTCCATCTGCAAATGAAGATGCATAAAGCTCCCCCTTTTGGGTTGGGCAGAGCAAGTGCTAAAAACCTGACTGATCCCAATCAGTACATCTGGTAGATAATCATTGATCAACTATCAGTTGCCCCCATTTTTGGTGGCAACTCTGCCCAATGAGATTTTAAGCATTCACCCGAGGCAATCCCTAATGGATCTGAAGTAGGCAAATTACCTAAAATCTCTCAAACATTATTGACCCAAAATTGGGGTCAACCAATATCTAATTCACTCACATTAGGGATTTATTTAGTGATCCATGGTAATTTAAACGGCTAGAAAGAGGGGCAAAGATCCCAACACATCCCCCTCTTGCCTAGATTTCCAAGGAGAATAATATTGAGACAGGAGAATACCGCTTCAGACATGAGGTTAAGTACTTCTTGGGTTCTAGTAGAGCACAGTTGATCTGTACTCAGCGCTGCTCAAGAAAACCTTCAGCATGTGGTTCTATTCCTCTTTCTCCTTGCTAACGCCTTTTCAGAGCATGGTCCCACAACCCTCTGTCAACTGGGCTGATTGATTTACTCATGACAATACTAATCCTGGGATCCAGTTTACCCCCCATCTGGGCATATGACCTGCTGTCATATAAAATATCTTGGTCTGGCGTCCTTGAATCGTGATATTCCTCCTTTTCCTCGACTGGAGGTCATTAGTTCTGATGTTTTTGGTGGCACAATTAATAATGCTTATATATATATGCTCTGTTATTTTCTCATGATAACTTCTTGGTTCATATCATTCTTAATTCTTCTCTGAGACTTAGCTCATTAATTTTTCAATTAATTTCTTTAAAATTAGAGCTTAATTGATTTCAGAGTACATAATGTCAACTATTATAAAAGTCTGACATCCCCCTCTTGTCCAGCTCATATGTCAAAATTGGAATCTTGGTATCAATAACTGCTCAACAGCATGTCTGATAAAGACCTTCAGCTCTTCCAGCTGATGAGTGGATCTTCGTTCCAGAACCTCTTAGATGGACCTTCCAGGACTCATATTCCTAGTCAAGTACCCATAGCCAGTCCTTCCGTGGAATTACTGTAAACATAATCCAAAACTTAATGAAACCATGTTATAAATCATCTTGAACAAATCTTGACCAATCCTCCCTCTGTCATTGATTCTTGAGTTAGATTTTAAAACTCTCCTGTATTTGGCTTCATTCGCAGATAATCCTACAATCATCGTCAAACCTTCTGAAGAAATGCCTTATGCTCTTAATCAATCATTCCTAGCCAGATTTGACTTGCTTCTGGAGTTCCTTTTCCAATTTGACCAGTTTTACAAACCAACTGTTCTGTCAAACAGACTAGCCATGGAAACTGAGAACATTTTAAGTCCCCCCATGCAGAATTGAGGACCTGAGTAACCGACTCTATCCATACCTCTGAACCTTTCCAATCTTAAAATTATCCAAGATCAAGATGCTGCAGCCTATGTCATTTTCTTTGCTGGCCAAGTTCTTCAAAGTTGGGCCTAAAGATTCCAGACTCTTCCAGCTTCCATCGCTCATTCTTCTTGCGCTTCCATAGAAGCTCATAGTCATTGTCTGCAGGGTGCCATCCGCTCCCTACATGACTATCTCGTTACTGGTGCATCTTATGGGTACCTTCCCTAATTACTTTGATCTGGGCATGATTCAACAACCTCTGCCTAGTATCCCCTTCTTGATGATGGCTCATATGTCTAATGTTCTTGATGAAGCTCATCACCAGCCTCTCAAGACCAATCTTCCAGCTCTGGTGCCATATATGGATTACTTGGGGTTATTTGACGACTGCCTCTTTTTGTTCTGTCTCTTTCCTCCCTTATCTGGGGTATCACATCTGGCAAGTACCAATATTTCCATCTCTCTTCCCCTAATCACGTTCTCACAGGGATCAGCCTCCGCTCAATGAACTTGGCTTTGAGTAGGTCTAGACCTTGCTATCATCTGATCAAACATAGATTTTGACGATTTGTTCACTCCTACTGCAATACATCCTCCCTCCCCCAGGAGGCGACATAGGCAGAATCATCCCTGAGTCAAGGAAAACAAAAAAATCATAAATATATATCTTTTTCTGTGCGTTTTTAATGATTTATTTTCCGCTATATTCTTATAAATCTTTTTTTACTTCTTTTTTTATATGGGACATGACCTTACTCAGTTCATTGGTCAATCTTTTATCTATTCCCTAAACTGGTTCTGAGGTATACTTTGGATTATAAGTTTTCTATGGTTCAGATGCTTTATTTTTAAGACTTGACCATATATTTTGGTTCAGCAAACCTTTTTACAAGACTTAATCAAAACATCATTACATACCCATCTTAATGGATCAGCAGCTTTTTGAAAACACACTTTTTATTTTTTTTCATAATCCACTGCTTCAAATATTTAGCATGTACTCGATTCATAATCCTTCCATCCAAGAGGTCTCTAAGAAATAGTCGTCTATCACTACCTTGGCGATAATCTTGAATGGACCTGACCATAATGCATCTAACTTATTTCTTCTCCTGAAACCATGCTTATTGCAATAGGCAACTTCTTCGCCTATTAGGTATTCTGATAAGGCTGGTCAATTATTATCATTCATCGTTTTTGCCTTGATCTTTTCTTCAAGGTTGTATCAAATTCTTATGATTGCAAACTATCAGGATATTTGACAATAAGATCAGGTACTGCTCAGAACTCATCCCCAATGTTGGTTCAACCACCAAATATAGAATCAATGATAATGCGGCCTTCCTTCCATATAGTAACTCAAATAGCGTTTTTTACGCTTTTTTATGATGCTATATATTATATGCAAACATCACTGAACTGAGGTAAAAAATCCCTACGTTAGTTCTCCCCATGACCAGCTTCCTTAACGTCATGGGCAGTGTTCCATTGACTTGCTCTACCAGTCCTTTTGTCTCCAGCTGGTAAGGTACAGACATGATTCCTCGAATCTACAATATTTCATTTAATTTTGGGATCACATGGGACGTGAAATTCGTTCCATTATCAATTAACAAGACTTGCAGGCATCCACGGAGATATTCTACATGATCCATGATTAACCTTACAGTGCTTGTAGTTTCTAATTTAGCTAGAGCTTTTTTAGCCCATCTTTTCAGATAATCAATTGCAACTATAATGTAAGTGACTCCCCTGATACTCATGGTTAATGGTCCCATCACGTTAATGGATGCTGTATGCCAGGCAAATCCAGGGTGGACCAGTCAATATCTGTTAGGTTCTTATGAGGCTTTTGCAACTGGCACTCCACACAACAAGCCAGATAATCCACTACATTTTAGTTGATGGACTCCCAGTAATAATACTGCCAAATGTGATCAGTTGTCTTCCTCAGGATTTCATGCTTAACAACTTTATGTGCAGTTTGAACAATAGCCGCTCATTCCAATGGCTTTGGAAATAGTAATTGTTTCACATTAATCATCTTAAAAACCTGTCCATTCATGGTCTTGGTGTTTTCCATCACTTTTAAAAGTGCACCTTATATTTTATAGGTCTTATTCCTGATTTCTTCTACAACCATTCTTTGGAATAGCTCATCTGCTGCTGGTATACCGGTTGGACTATTGGTAACCTCAATAAGCCATCCGCATTCTGATGAGAAGCTCCAGCTCAGCGGACTATCTCAAAATCATAAGCCTGTAACTTCAATGCCCATTGGTCCAGTAATCCTTCCAGCTCTCTTAAATTATGTAGCTAACGCAACAAAGAGCGGTCTGTCACCAAAATGAAGTGAGTTCCAGAATATACTCCTAAACCTTTCTACATGTGTTAATTACCACAAAGCATTCATGATCAGTAACGGTGTAATTACTATAAGCTGATGATATATTGTCTGGATCACATATGCTACAGATGTTTGACTATGAGTTCATCCACTTGGTTCAAGACAGCGCCAATTGCCATTAATGAAATACCAGTCTGTATTATAAATTCTAAATCAAAATTTGGATATTTTAGTATTGGAGAATCTATCAAAAACTGGCGTAAATCATTTAAAGAGCTCTAGGCCTCTTCATTCCAAAAAATTCTTTTTCGGATCCTTCAGAAAATGAAAGATGGGCTTGGAGATTCTTGTGAAATCCCATATGAATCTTCAGTAGTATCCAACCATTCCAAGGAACAATTGACTATCTTGGACACTTTTTGGAACAGCCATTCAATTTATAACTTCATTTTTATTGTGCTTGCAGCTGAAGTCCACTAGAGTAGATAACGAATTTCAGATATTCCAGCTCTTACATAAAGAAGTGGCACTTCCTAAGCTTGATATTCAGATTTCTGGTGATAAACTCATGAAGACATCTTCCAAGTGGTGTTAATGATCGGTAAATGTCCTATTGAACACATTTATATTGTCCAAGTACATCAGGGCGCGTGACAACTTTAGGGCATTTAAATTGGTGTCCATGGCCATCTGGAACATCGCAGGCGCATTACATAGACCTTGGGGCAACCTCGTTGGTTGATACATCCCCTCCGTGGTAATGAGCGCGCATTTCTCTTGGTCTTCCGTTGGCATCTAGAATGCGAATATCCCAATATTAGATCCACCATATAGAAATACTTCTCTTCTCCCAATCGATCTAATGCATCATCAATTTGTGGTAGTGGATATGAATCCTTCTTCGTTATCTTATTCAACTTCCAATAATTGTCAACACTTGATCATTGCAATCCTTCTTCTTAATGATTAGGATAGGGCTTGTCCAGGGGCTTAATGACGGAACTAGAAGCCCATGCTTCACTAATTTATTTATTTATTCTTCCACTACCACTTTGGCTACCTTTAGCCTTTAAATTGATCTCTTTCTATTGACAAATTTTACCCAGAGATGACTTTGTGAGTTAAATCTCTCGCTCATCCCAAATTGTGTGCATCATGGGCAAATACTTCCCAATACTTGTCAAATAATTCAAGAACATCCTCCTGCTATCTGTCCGTCAGATCAGCAAGTTGCTCTTAGTTGACTAATAAATTAATACTTCTGGTCACCCATGCCAATAATCCCATCTCATTGAGGGTCCAAAAATCGTGGAATTTCCTCAATTAAGCCATCAGGATTAGATGAACAAATGAGATGATCTGATTATCCTCTATCTTCATTGGTCTTCCACTCAAATTTGCTAAGAGAATTTGAATTTCTCCATAGTTCAGCATAATTAATCAAGGAGTCACCCAAGACTCTACTCTGGACTACTTCCAGGGGCTTCTGACTTCTCATATCAGCAGCTCAGGTATCTCCAACATCTATACTGTGTTGACTATGCTCTGCGATCCCAGCGGTATGATCCTTAAACTCTTGATTTTCAACGGAATTCACCAATTTTCAGGATTTCTGTTGTTTTTTTCATCACTTTAATCCATCTAGTTGATAACAAATTGGGACAATGATGTCATTGTAGATCAGATTGAAAAATTATTTTTCCTGGTCAGTGGAGCTTCCCCATTATTTCTGATAAACAAATGGTAACGTCTGACCCAATATGGTCAACGTTTTACTTTGAAGTTACATTTAACTCTGTACTTTCGTAGAAATTCTATATAACTATAATATCTTAGTTTTAATTGGATAAACGTATTTTTGGGGCAGATACCACTAAAGATCCAAATTGGAGTGGCAGAGAGAAATAGGCTTCACAGGAGATGATGTTATTTGGCCCAGTTGTCTCATATTCTTTCTTGTGTTCTAGATCAGGCAAGATTCTCATCTTCTTGACCAGCTTTGTTGAGACAATATTGATAGGTGCTCCACTGCAAACTATCACCCATACCAATACTCAATTAACTAGTATACCTATATATGCACACTCAGAGTATTGTAAAATGGTATTAACTTAGTGTGTAGTTGTGTTATTCACTAAACTTAAGGGTGTGAGCTATTTGTGCCAATAGATCAAGAAACAATTCCATCGATCATGCTATGGGGGATAGACAGGGTTGCCTCATCTAATTTGACATTGGTAAATGCTTCCAGATTCTCTGCAACTTGAATCTTATCCACTAGTTGTCATGCATATGGGTAAGCAACTTCCTTAATTATTTTGGTATTGATCCGCTATGACCTAGATCTGGTTACTTCATTATATCCAAATTGACCACTAGATATAATTGATCCTGCGCGTCATCATTGAAAAACAGATCGATAATTTCAATTTCTTCATGCAAGATAACTTGGGGAATGGGTTTATCTGAAGCTTTATACTGTTCACCATCTTATCCGTGGCACTTTTCCTGACATCTGTGCAGGTTTGGACTCTTTTACCTGGACTACATTGTTATGTTCCTTAAGCTTCTTGCATAGAACAGCAGAGTGGCCTTTTACACTGCACTGGTAAAAAACGTTTTTCTTTTTGCAATCCGCTTGAACTCTTTATGCTTGTTTCCTGTCACGGTTTGATTATTGGATTCCTTGTCTCTATCAGTCCCCTTTGTAGGATTTGAATTTTTTTACTGGAAACGGTTTGAAGCTTTTATTAGGGCATTAAATGTAGCTCCTGAATTCTTCAAATGATCCATCATCTGTGAGGTGGTAATCAGAGTAGTGAACATGGAAGACATTATTCATTGTAAATAGCAATAGGGCCAAAGGATGCTTGCAACGCAATCCGTGCATTAAAATTGTCCAGTACCTTTTCTTTGATCAAAATCTGCAATTCTTGGTAGAAACGATTGACAAAAATGCTAAAGATTCATACTTCTGAAATTTGGATTTCTATGAACTCCTGTTTGCGCTTTGACATATGCATGGGACTTCCAAATTCTTTCATGATGGCCGCCTTGGCTTCTGAGTATGACCAGCTGTCCCCCTCTAGATGTGACAACACTAGGTTCTGACAATCACTATCCAATAGTACATCACCATCAAAGCCTTTTAAAAATAGCTGTACCCATACATTGTCATGTCAAATAATTGAAATAATGCACGGGCGATATCTGATGGAATTTGGGTATTTTTGACATACTCAAAATTAATCTAAAGTTTGTATAGCCACCACTTTTGGTTTGGCTACATGACTAACTTGAGGAGTGATTTCAGGAGTCATCTCCAAATTGGCTGTGAATGCGGTTGCATATTTTGTGTAATAGTCAACTTCCCAATTGGAGTACTTGGGGTCCTTTTTTCAGCATCAGTCGCCACATAGGGCTCACATTCGAATCTATGAGTCTTCAACTCTTCAACTTGATTCATCAGTTGCTCTTTATCTGCTCTGAATACCCATAATTGAACACAATCCACTCCACATTCAGTTTTCATAATAAAACCTCACAAACTAGATCTCATTCCTATTTCTTTAATGACGTTACTTTCCCTAGTAACACATTGCAAAAATTAGAGACATTTCGACTCCTTTATTTAATTTGGTAACTCTCTCCTCCAAGGCAGCAAATTCTTGATGATAGATGTCTGAATTCTAGGCGTTCTTGTTAATGATTGCCAACTCCATCCAAAGTTTTCTTACCTCATCCTTATACAACATCTTGTACTAGTGTATCCTACTCATCTACAATTCTTTGTAGTGAGCACCAATTATTAAAATTTAGGGATTTTACTTCTTGTTCATGACTAATATTCCCAAATTGATAAACGCACAGGTTCAGTATGTGCACTCTTTGCATTATCTGATAATATGATATTTGATTGCTAACAGTATGAATATTATTATCCATAGCTAAATAGATAACCAGTTCTGGTTCAACGCTCAAACTGTATTTCTCCTCAAAATACTCTCTATGTTTAGTAAGGATTTATACCTTTTATATGGCTGAACTTGATCCCCGCTCAGATTTCTAATTTATGGCTTTTCCTCTGGTGACATGAAGTCGGCAGCAATTCCCATCTCAGCTCAGCTTCTCTTCTATAAATCCTTGATACTTACTCTTTATCCTACTAAAGAGTCCCCAATTAAATCCACAGCAATAATTTCCTGAAGATGAATAGAAATAAAACCATTAATGAATTCTGCTAAAAATGAACATTTCTTTATTGTGAATTATAAGGTGAATTTATAGAAGGAATTTGGCATCCAACCATAAGTTGGTGCCATACCCATGAAATGCCAGCTGTTGCCGTTGAATTTTCTTTGTTGTCTCACCAGCGATGGCCTTCCCTATATTGGTTAGGATTCCTTTGTCAGATATCCTTGAGACCTAGAATGGAATGAGTCAGAAAACATGTCCATAACGTTTTCCACTTGATCCCAGCAAACCAATCATAGTTGGTATGCGAGTTGCATAGTAATGGGACTTGTTGCCCATTATGGCAAGTCACAAAACAATTAATTGATTAGCTAGTTGTGGGTGGCATCACTTGCCTCACACTATTTCCTTGAATTCCAATCAGTCAGTAATGAAACTTGATTAACTCAAATGATATATCTGATAGTTAATCATCAATCAAATTTTAGATGCCCAATTTGTCTGCAACTCTGCCCAACGAGATCTTATGCATTCACCTGGATTGATCCTTAACAGATCTGAACCAGGCGAATACTTTAATATTTCTCAAACATTATTAACCCCAAAACATGGACAAACAATATCTAATTCGCTCGCCATAGGGAATTACCCCTAGCTATTCATGGTAATCTAGACAGCTGAAAAGGTGAGAAAAATCTAAACAGATGTGTATACTGTGCCCTCACAGCTTCCAAAGCCAGAGGAGGTTGGATCTACCTCCCAATTTAAACTCAAACATTAAGCTCCCATAACTGTGGATGTTGATTCTAGTAAAGAAACTATACTCATTGGATACTGTAAAGGCCACTAATGCAATTTAAATTTACCCTGGCATACATTAAAGTCCAACAAGATTTCGCTCCAAACTTTATGAAGATGTACTTTGAACTGGGCCATCAAGCCCTCACTAGAACGGATATACTTTAACATTACACATTATTATATGGTAAACTCATTACACCACTTATTCAGTTCCAAAGCAGATCCCATTGCTGCCTCTAGGGTTTTTATCTTAACTAGTTGCAAATTAGATATTCATTTAAAACATTACTCCTACCAAGTACATATCAAAAAAGCATTTTCACGGATGAGTCTGTAATTAGTTCATTAGGTCATTATTCAACCAGTGGAATGACTAGAGTTCACCCCCAAATCAGTGTATGTACAAGAGACCACCACACCACAGATGGGGCTGAATGAGGCTCTTTTATAGATTCTAGAGGTATAATTCTTTTTGCCATTATTGGAACAATATCATGTGAAATAATTCATGCCATAATGAGTCAGAATATTTAATATTTAAGAATGATAAAGTCACCCAAAATCAGCACAAAAAAGACCATCTTTTATACCTTTGGGGGCTGAAATTTTCTTCATTCCGCGATGATGTGAGGATTATCAGACCAAGTTTACACTGTACCTTAGCTTTTAAAATTTAAAAATGAATTTTACCAAATTTTTCAGTCAACCAAATTTGAGAGTCACTAAAAACCATAACGTGAGGTGCATCTTATGAGCGCATTTACTTGACACTGAAGTTGACCATACTATTACCAAATTTTTTAAAAGTATCAGAAGAGAATAGAATAGCCCAAAACCAATAATCAGGGACTAGTGAATGGGCCCCTGGACATCTATGTTCAGGATTACCAGAGCGAGAAGGAGCTCATAAATACAGGAATTGGTTCAAGTAGATATAGCTGCTATACCAGCAGTTAGACGCCACATCTAGCTAGGGGATTTTGAAAATCTCCCTTTGAGATGTATAAAGGCAGTGTACTCAATTTTCCTTAGTAAATAGCACCAGGTGTAGATTTTTGGCTACGTGGCTCTCTTTAACTCTCCATTATACTGCACAGGTTCTAATATGTGCAGTTAATAACTGTTCATATGATAATCTGATATTATATAAGGATATGTGTGGGTGGTGATACTAGTACGAAGACAAGAATCCAGTAAGATTTTTAGAACCAAATAAATCTCCATTGTCCATGTTTCTCCTTGGAAAAGGTACTGGAAAGCTTCTTTCAACCCACCGTAAAATTACTAATAAGATCTCCAGACTAAAAAAATTTATCCTTTCAAATCCTCCTCTGTAGTTGACAACTTCTGGTTTACAATAAAGCTTATCCTAGTAATATCTCTCTTGATTTGGATAGTTTTTTTAATCAAGTTCTAATTTTAAAAATTACTCCTGACTGCCTCTCAAAATGCCAAAACCTTGCCTAAGTCAAAAAATTGACGCCTGCTGTCCTCACGTGGGGCGGCGGTGTGCCACCCCTGGCATTAATCAGCCAACGATGAAACTCCCCAGGCAGCACAGTGGCCCCACAAATAATAAAAATCACTATATCCTGCCTCAGGACCTAGTCTAACACCTCTCACGCTCCCAGGTGGTGCTCAGAAGCCCCCTGGTGCTCCCTTGGAACAACATGCATTTTGGACTTTGGGTTGAGTATGGGAACCTCATCCCCTTACATGAGCGTGGCCATCATTGAGATGGCCACAGCAGTCTACAAACTTGCAGGCTTATTAATTCCTGACATTTAAGAGGTACTTTTATTTTGGTTTCTCTTGTGAAGCCAACGCCATAACAGCATAGCTAACATTGAATTATAAAGATACATTAATACTAACTATAAGAAGTTGCTTGGCAGATGAGGGCACACTGGTGGTCCATTTCACCATCTTGCTGCCCACCTCTCCCCCAAACGCCTCCACCATATGTTCATAAAGGGCTTTTATCTCTACAGCGCTGACCATGGACTGCAGTTTATGGTAACAAATAGCATAAATTATCTCACTGGGCCTCGCGCATTTGTGAGAACCCGCCCTTTCTGTAATAACACTTGGCTTGAGATATTTCCTATGTTCTGTAATCCGATTAACCCTGATCATCCCTTCTGGGGACATGTCAAAGATGGACGCGTCATTTTCCCAATGTTCTTTAATCTCATCCACTCAAAGCGCAAGTTCCCACGCTTTCCGGCAAAGCTGCCTTCATCACTCCTCCTCTGGCGTAAGCCTCACTACTGATATCACTAAATTTTTCACATGAGGATCAGTTCTCACCCCACCCTTGACCACTGCAAGTATTGCTGTCACTACTCAGCCCCAACAAGTTTAAACTCCTAAACTATTCATGAGAAGATTGCTGCTTTTGTGCTAGTAGAATTGCCGTTGTCCACTGTGAGTGGAAAATCAGCTCCTACTACCCCACTAATTCATGTTGCTGTCTTAGAGTTGGACACGTCAGATCCGCTTTGATGCTCTTGAATAGATTGACAATGATGAAATAACTTATAGACTTAAGAATGACTTCGCTTAGTTGGATTTTTTCAACCCAACCCCTAATTCAACTCCCTGCCACCGTTTCCATCCTAGTAGAGGTTTCAATGTTTACAAAACAAATTATCAATAGGGTGTTGATGAAGCCGCTGCCCCCATCAAATCCCTCCTCCACCAAGCCCTCCATATAGTGATCAAGCCACTTTGCAAGGGCCTTCCTTTACCCAATTTCCATACAGATTTCCACAAAAACGCCAAATTCAACATTGAAGAGTTAGCTTTTGCAGCTGGGCATGTGTGCGCTGATGCATCAAAATCTTTAATTTATGACCCCAACTATCCTCAAATCCTCTGCTGCATCAAATCCTTTGTTAGTGTTTCCAAACTCATAAAATTTTCTGACTTTATTTTTGAAGCACTAGTGGTGCCCAGCCCAAAAGAGGGAGCCACTACACATCTTCATTTGTGAATGAGCCAAATAAAGGATTATGAGAAATAAAAAATTTCATAATATAGCCCTATGTTATAAGCCTATGAAAGCCATATCAGAATGTGAGAAAGCATTGATGAAACATTTGTCCATCGCCCGCTTAAGCAGGTATACCATGTCAGTCAAACTAGGGGTTATAGAATTAGCAACATGAGGCATAAGGAGGTATAATTTGGGTTTCCTTTATTAATATTGCCGGCGGTGTGGTTGCCTCAATGTATTGAGAAAGTTGATGCTCAGCAAAAGTAATAAGAGCAGTCACACAAGTGAAAGACTTGATGAGCTTGCGCGTTTGGGGATAATTGGGGTCAAAAAGAGAGGTTTTACTGCATCAATGCAGACATGGCTCACTCCAAAAGTGAAATCCTCAATTTAATACTTTGCATCCTCATCAAAATCATGGGGGAAATTTGGTATGGGTATACCCTCAACAAGGGGTTCCATCGCCACATGCAGATGTTGGCGGAGAGAGGGTGTTTTCAGTAGTAGCTTCTGCTTCTAACGCCATTTTATTAATATTTCTATGCAGGAACCGTTATTAGAGTAAAAACAGTGGGAACGAGAATTGTGAGGATTTACAAAAAATTCCTCCAAGGCAAAATCGGGCTTAACATTGTAAGGCGATCTATATCATCAATCCATTTAGTGCTTCAAATGGATTTAAATCAGCTAATGCCAGGCAAGCAACTGGATTTGGTGCAGTGGAAGATCCTGATTAGCTGTGAACAGTTGACCACAGCAGCTCAGCCAAAACAGCCTCAGCCATCAGCTCAGGATTCCATAAAACCATTAGATGTTTAAAAAATTCAAATATTTTATTGCCTGCTGCTTTGGAAGCAGCGCCAGAAATAGCCAAGGTAGGGGGCGTGATTCTCCCGCCCCATTAATTTTTTTTGGTGAAGCAGCAGCTGGCCTGAACATTTTCTGAATTTTAAATTGGCCAATACATTGAGGCAAAGCATACCGCTGGCCTCATTGGTGAAGAGTACCCTTGCCTCTTTCTCCTTCGTCTGCATCGTGATGCTCCACTCCTTTTTTTCTGACTGTTCCTGCCACCTGAATCCACACCTTTTAAAAATCCCTCCCAACCCCTCTTCCCCTTCTAGAATGGATGCTTAAGCTGACGGTTTTGTGCCATTATATGAATTATTTATCTATCCCTTTGTTTAGCTTAAGTAAATAAAGATACTTGGAGGTCTCACCTCTAGGGTTGGGCACCACTAGCACTAAAAATAGAACTTAACCTAGTGACAGTAGATTAATCATCCTTAAGGGAACTTCCACTTTTAAGTCTTACCCACTAATTCTAGCACAGAGGCCCTCTCCTAGGACTTATCCAACAATTATGGCTTAGTGCCTTCCTGTTTAAACTTAGGTTTCTTCCTCTTTTGACGCAGGACCCATGGAGAATATGAAAGTAATATCAAGCCAAAAGACATCTGATCCCTCAACTTTAATCCAAAGAGAAATAATATAATAAATGTACAATAGAAAAGATATATATGAGAGTAATAAGATTCTACTTTAATTAATAAAACTAAGGTAATACATAAGGGAACTCAGCGCCTACTCTTTCATTGGCGCCCTAATTGGATATGCAAGCTATTAACACTTAATTAAACCTCTATGAATTTCTCAATGGCAAATGAGTTTCTGCCTATCTATCACCTACTCAGGATCCACCACCAAAAAAACAACAATATTCTATGGGTTGAATTTAGAGGTAGCATTTCCCAACGCCCTCATCTTACCCCAGCAGATTAACCCCATTCATCTAGCAACCTGCTTAGGTAATATGACATTCTACCCATTATCATGTCGCATTTCTATAAAGATTAAACTGCAAGTTGCTGTCACCAAAAGCGTTGCCAATGCCATAAAACTAACTAATATATCCTTAGTCAATTGGCGACAAGCTCCTGATTGACTCCTACAAATATATTTATTTATCATTTGAAACTCAATAACCAAACTACTTGATTAATGTCTTGGTTTATCCCCAACAACACATCAGTAACCTGGCAGGATCAAAATCTGGTGGATTAGTTTATGTCAATAGGGATATTTTGTTAAACAATAGTAACATATGGAATGATAACTCCCACATCAACTAGAGGGCCTCATCTCCTAGTGGATAAGCAGATATATTTATAATCTGATCTTGAGGGATAATATAGTCATATTACAAGCCCCAACTTATCCCTCCACTTGATCAGATTATCCATCAGAAGGTAGAAAATTTTTGGATGGATGCCGCCTCAGGCCATGGTCATAATTTGCAATCATACTTCGATATGGCTATAGTGATTTATAGTCTTCTATTCACTAATGTGTCTCATGCCATGCTCAGCAACACAGTTCCTCATCTTTATCTCCTCCTTGCTGCTGCCTCCTCAGAGTGCAGTTCACACAGCCTCATACCATGTCAGACTATATTGGTTATGTCAGACTATATTGGTTATTCTTGCTGATAATATGTTCTGGAAAGCCTGCACTACCCCAGGGTGGGCTTATTCGACCCTTTATCAATTAAAGGATATTATCAGGTGGTGTTAGAATTTGGAATGACCACATTATCCAACATATTGACAAATTTATAAATTAATGATTAGTTACAATTGTAAAGTAATGGCAACAGTCGCTGACAGATTAGAAAATTGTCAGGGATCATCCTCAATGATATTGAGCACAAATTTAATGAGGGAATAACACTTAATAGTCACATTATTGAGAAGCATTCAGAGCAGAATGAATGGGGATTTATCAGAAAATAACCCAAGAGTTTTAATGCCAGAGTTAGAGAGTAGGGTCATCATCGGCCAAACAATTGGGTTTGAGACCCTAATATCAATTGTTTGGTCACCAAACACCTGAGGGTTACGCTGCCTAATAGACTCAAGTCTGTGTGATAACTTAAAAGATTTGGTGCCTAACACTTGAGGGTCAAACCAGCATAGGAGCACATTTAATTACCAGCGGACAGATGAAGAGTTTTGTGTGATTTTAACTATAAAACCCCCTAAAAATCCTTAATAAAAATAAGTGAAAACTTTATAACAACTTAGCTGTTTTACATTGGTTGTTTAACATTACTCTTAAGTGAAGGGTGCAAGGATCAGATATCCTTATGTTGGTTTTATTAATTCTTCGCTTGGCTCTGCGTGAAGAGAATAGTGAATTGTTCCCTACCAGTACCAGAAAATTATTGAAACAAAGAAGCACCTGTCTATCGTTGGACAATTGAATCAACGTGGCTTTTGGGCATTCTTCTTTAATAATAGTCTTCATACTATTATTGCCCTAGTTAATCTTTTTTGATCAAATTAATGCAAGTATCCACGAACCTGTGCAGTTAAACCTAGGTCCAGAAGCGAGCAACCACCAAGCGCCAAGATTTTAACAATGGATGCACACTATAGATGGTAGTTGAGTTGACAAAAGCCAATTTAAACCGCGATGTCTTAAAAGGAAGAGCTTCAGAAGCTCTAAGCGGAACTACAGGCCATTAATCAAAATGTGCTTATCTCGGCATCTCAAGCTGACGTTAGTGCCTTAGAGGAGTGAATAAACAAGGCGAAAGAGATGCTCAAACAATTAGTAATGGTGAATAGCTACATTTGTGAAAAGGTTGCCTCTAAGAAGTTGAAAGTGGGCGAACTTTTTAAAGAAATTTTATACAAAAACCAAATGTGAAGCAGATTGAGAACGCATCTGGCAGTTTCATAAAGAGATGGAGAAAATGACAAAGTGTATTGAGAAAATTGGAAAATCATAAATGTGATTGTGCGCAAAAAAATTTTCTTTCTCGTTGCAAACACTTTTGCAACCCATTCAATTCAAGACTAAATCTATTTTGATAATCTCATAGAGGGATTAGTCTGCGCCCATCTCTGGGAGCAGTTGGGCAAGCAAGGCAAGAGGAGCAGGCGGAAGGCCCGCGGCCTCTAACATTCAAAAACGCCCTGGAGAATCTGGCGGAATAGAAAAATCTAAAAAAACTGGCGGTCACAATTTCCCTGGAGATACTCGCGTGGCAAGCACGATGCAACCAGTACATCAATATGCCACATTCCCAGCCACTTTCGTCGGTGGAATTCAGAGTCCACGTGTATCTGGACATCCAAAAAATGGCCCTATGGGAAAAATTTTGTGAAGATGTACACAAAATTTTCCTGACTGTGGTGTATGTTGCACCTCACTCCATGTTGCGCGGTTGGCTGGACCTAGGTTTTGAAAGCAAAATAGCATCAGATGAGGCTGCAGCGGTGCGCATAGTGGTCGACCTCCCTGAAGGGCAACGGGTCATCGAAACTAAATGCACCAGATGGACAAAATCAAACCAAATTTTCCTCACATTTGACTTTTTGCCTACTACGGTAAAACGTGACATTTTGGAGCAACACCTGAAAGATGGTCTCGCCATATATGGCGAAATACAATCTTTTGAAATGCAACATTTAATGCTGATGCCACACCTGTGCACTGGCAAAGCCATCGCAGTTCTGACCCCAACTGAGGAGATCGCGAAGGACCTAACCCAGATCCCGCACTCCACCTTTATTGACATTGCAGGGCACACCACCCACCCATTCCGGGTAACTGTGGACAGCGCGCCCCCCATTTGCACCCACTGTGACGTGTTTGGCCATAAGGCACACGCGTGCCCCATCAAAGAGGGCGTCACATTCCAAGAGCACCCCTTGGCGGCCATGGCCAGCGGAGAGGCACACTACAAACCAACTGCAAGCACCAAGGAGGCTTTCCCGTGGGGAGCACAAGGCTGCTACCTATTGGTAAAGCCCATCTCCCCGCAGGAGTGGAAGAAGGCTAAGCAGGCCCATAGGACCGCGGCCAAGGAAGTGGCCAAGGTCACCACCACCATCCCACACTCACAATGCCAGGAAGACATGGAGACCTTCGCGGCAGAAGCAACTCGGGAATCCATCACCCAATCAGATTAGGAGGCCCATGCTGAACGGGCCACTCAATCCGAGGATCTGATGGGAGATTGATCTCACCTAATCGCTGCACTTAAGCCCCAGTTGAAACTGACTTGGGACCTATCCCAACTGAAAAAAATTTTTTTTGCCCCACTCAACGGTGCACCAAACTTATCCACACCGCAAAAAATTTGTCCGACGTCGGGAAAACAAAAAGTGAAGGCCAAAGCCAACATGACTCTTTCTGCAAAAATTAACAAAAACCCCAATAGCATTGCTGCTAATACCCACGTTGCTGTGAAAGCCCGTGGGGACCTGGAAGAGGCTGGTGGGCCAGGGGGCCCACCCCTCACACCTAAGGTGTGATGGGGGAAACCTTCACTTTAGGGACGCTGAATATTGCCGGACTCAAGACCTCCCCATCCCAGGCTAGGAAACTGAGTTTTCTACAAAACAATTTACCCGTGGATATCCTGGCCAACCAGGAAACCCACTGTCCACGAGGTTCCAAGGAAGCTTGGAAAACAATGCTCCTACCATCCCTATCCTTTTGGTCGAAGCACTGTGGGGTGCTAATTCAGAAAAACAATTTTTTCAAATTTACATCTTCAGAAACATTCCTAAATGACTGAGTGCTCGTTGTCACCTTCTCATGGGCCGATGTTGCACACACAATTGTCAACTTCACGCCCCAAACGGTGC
The DNA here is from genome assembly GCA_022478985.1 of Massospora cicadina. Taxonomy (NCBI): domain Eukaryota; kingdom Fungi; phylum Entomophthoromycota; class Entomophthoromycetes; order Entomophthorales; family Entomophthoraceae; genus Massospora; species Massospora cicadina. The sequence continues at coordinate 195,725 of JAKSZP010007905.1, forward strand.
ACAAGAGCATCAGGAATTTTTCTCATCAGTCAAATCCCTCCCGCTACCCCGATTCTTTCCTAATTGGTGACATGAACTGTTGGCTAACCTCACCAATGGACCGGTGGCTGCCCTCACCCCACGCCCCACAGGGTCACGTAGAACTACGCGTTCTAAAAGCCACCCTTGGGTTAATGGATGTGCTGCCACGACATGCCTGACTGCTCGAAAACATGATGTGTCCCCATGTCCACAACGGCCAATTAAGGTCCATGACCCACATCGACCTTATTCTAGCACTGGCAAAATTCCAACCCCACATCTCCCACTTCAAAACAACAAAAATGGAATTATCTGACCACCGACTGGTCTTGATAACATACCACTTACCCGTCACAGTTGCAAAGGCCCCACATTGGTGCAAAATCTGCCCCCAGAGCTCGCGTCGCCAGGATTTTCCACGTGGGTGGAAGAGGCAACTTTGGCAAAATCGTTTGTTGCACCGTTTTGTGCGGACCCCATTTCCACATGGGCAACTTTCAAAGAAGACACCATCCGCCACTATTGCCATCTCTCATCCAGACGCTCACGAGCCACATCGGCAGTTATATCATGCGCGCTGGCAGAATTGGCCCACTTGGAGTCCAACATCCCAGCCTCAGGATATAGCCCTGCATGGGGCCAGAAGTGAATGAGGCAGCAGCCCACCTCAACGCACTTGAAAGGCAACACAAACATCGGGTTTGTGTCCAATACAGGGCCACACGCATCACTAAAGGCGACAAGTGCACCGCATATTTCTTCTAAAAAATTTTGCACCACACCAGAGCGTGGCCTGCACACAGGTGCGAAGATCAGATAATTCTATTGTGGATACACCAGCCGAAGTGGCAATTGAGATGCAAAGAAATTACTCCGAGTTATACCGAGCTGAACCAATTCAGCCAGCCAAAATGATGGAATTTCTTGACAGAGCTCATATCTGCACCATTTTCTGATACCCGGAAATAATGAACTTAATTACTCCGAATGAATTATGGACTACCATTCACAGTGCGCCAAACCAAAAATGCCCAGGCTCAGATAGCATTCCATATGAGTTCTACAAAAAATATTTTAAATATATATCCCCATTGCTGCTAGCCTCACTCAACCAAAGCCTGTTGGAAACGCGCCTCCTACCAGGAGGACATGAGGCCTTTACGGTCACACTCTTCAAGAAAGGGGATAGGCTAGACTTAGCCAACTGGCGCCCCATTTCTCTAACAAACACAGACACCAAAATTTTAACAAAAATCACGGCTAACCGTTTAGGGACTGTAGCATCTGCCACCATCTCTCCAGAACAATTTGGTTTCATCCCCAGAAGGTCGATTTGGGATAACATGCACTCTGTGGCTAATGTGTGTCAGTCCACAGCCTCTGGGGCACTTGTATTCTTGGATTAACAAAAGGCCTATGATAGAGTAAACTGGGAACACCTTAGGGCCTGCCTCCAACAATTCCGCCTACCCCCCCACTTCATAACTGGGTGATGCTGCTCACAGAATCTGCAACAATGGCAGTGCGCGGCCCAGGTTTCCTAACGGAAGTAGTCCATCCTCAAAGGGGCCTGCGACAAGGGACCCCCTGAGCCCACTCTTATACAACTTCAGCCTTGACCCACTACTGCAAAATGTGAATGCCCAACTCACTGGGGTCCATGTGCCAGTCCAAACCCCAGTCAAGATGATGGCATTTGCAGATGATTGCGTGGTGGGGGTGTCTAATAACAAAGATGCACGCGCGCTTGAAGCCCTCAACCAGGAATATTCCCGGGTAAGCAACGCGGCACTGAACGCCTCCAAAACCGAAATCATCCTCCTTGGTCGGTTTCAGAACTGCTGGGCCCCAGCAAGTAGTTCCCAACCTGGCCCATCTGCTCGCCCACGTCCACGCCTTACTAACTCAAAATACACCGCTCCACTGGTGCTCCCCTTTGTGCCACGACCTACCATAGGACTGGTACGCCATCTGGGCGTGTGGTTGGAGGCAGGTGGATACGCGTCAGCAGTAATGGAGTGCCATATACTGGACAACGTGATGAAGCGAATCGCCTCTCTCAGAGCCCACCCTACTACCCTCACTGGCAGAATTGTTCTTGTCAACTCTATGCTCCTATCCAAAGTCTGGTTCGGAGCCCACGCCATCCCCTTCTCCCCAAGCTTCTTCAAATCCCTGTATGCTTTGCTACAAGGTTGGCTTTAGTCAGGCCGCCCTCCACCAGTACGGCTAGAGGTCATGTTTGGCCCTCATCATCATGGTGGCATGGGCCTACTTGACTTCAAAGCCCATGCCGCCAAGATCCTGGGCACCTGGATTGTGGCCGTCACTGCTCCTACACTCCCATCCCAACACTGGTCCCGCGCGGCCCGCTCCAACTTCTCCCGAGCCTTGGGCCTCAACAATCCATCAAACCCCCACTCCCTGATGAAATACCTCGCATCACACACATCAGCCACAGGTCCTCACGGGACCAAAACCCACTACAAACGAATCCTACTCTCCATGCGAAGCGCAGAGTGGAGAATTCGTATTAGTGGACATACAACCTGAAGAGGCCGCCCCTATCCTCAGTTCACACAAGAGGTACAGGGGCTACCCATCCATGATAGCGTGATCCCCATTCGACCCCAAGTCCTATCCAGGGTGGACTACCTGGACATGATGGACATCCCTTATTCCACTGAGACCCAAAAGACTATCTGGAGATACGCACACCATCCTCTGTTGCAGCCTCAAATCCGCTCCCATGTGTGGCGCTGCCTGAGGCGGGTGTATCATACAGCTGAGCGCTCTAATGCTTTACACTCATCCTGTGTCGTGTGTGGCCAGTATGGAACGCTGTTTCACCGCCTGGAGAAGTGCCCCACCTCTAAAGTAATATGGCGCGAAGTCCAACGTCTGCTAGGCCAGGATCAAACACATCCCTTCAGTCTGTCAAGAGATATGTTTGCTTCATCAATGGCCTCCCCTCCCACCCTCCCTTCGTGCTCTGGTGGTTGCAATCGCCATGTGGACTATCCACATGATTGTCTTGGATGCCATCGCTGGATCCATCCCCACCCTCCCTGAAGCTGTCCACAGATTCCGGTCTCATTTGGTGGATCACTTTCAAGCGTGGATGTTTGGATATCTCCCACCACGTCGCCGACAGCTGGTCTCCTCCTGGTTCCCAGTCTGGTTCATCAAATCAGACACCCTCCTCCACACGTGCTCAATAGTGGCTACGCCCCCTACACACGTTCCCTCCCCCTTCCCATAAGTGGCGTTCCCGCTGGCAACAAGAGATAGCATCGCTTCACTGGGGTGCCTCCCTAGTACTAAGTTTTGTCTTGTCTGAGTCATATTCGGAAGTGTCCATCCCATGGTCGGCCTTCCCCGCAATAAATTTAAAACTTAAATGTGATTGTGCGCAATTTGAGGCAAATGATGTTAACGAAAAGTCATTTAAAGCTACTATTTAGGAAGCCTACCCGCACTGAGATCTGCCCAAAACATCTTCTGGTGTGTGAAAATGACTCCTAAATTCACTACTATGGCTACATTAGTAGCTGGGAAAAGACCTTCTATGAGTGGAGCGACTGAGGAATTTTAAAATATGCCAAGGTTGCTCACCTTTTACAAGGATAACTCCCCAGCATTTTTGGGCTCTTTGAGATGACTATGTTTGGATATGTGGACCATCAGAAATCGGTGACCTTAATGAACTGTCTCAGCACTGTTTGCCATTATCTGGTGCTACCCCACCTCAATGGGGACAACTGGTCATATACAAAAGCAAAAGCAGCAATTATTTTGGAGTTTGGGAGCCCTAATCAGATGTCAAATCATAAACAAGAGTTCATAGGTATACAAAATGCAAAGGTGAGAATCTGACTAGTTTTGCCGACTGGTTTTACCAAGATTCCCAGATCTTGGTAGGAGCAAATGTTCTGACTGACTTTGATGCATGAATAGCCATGCAGATGGCACTTAAGCCCTACTGAGAATTGCATTGTATTATGGGGTCAGTGCTAGTAACTCAAACAATGACCTCTAAGACGGTGGACCATATAAAGATGCTTACAGCCACGTTTGATGCTCCCAAAATCACTTTTTAAGTAAATCAAATGAGGACTCAAGATATAGTCAAATTCGCCAATCCATCTAAAGAATCAAAGAGTCAAATTGCGATGGGAAGTAAAACTGAAGTTCAAAAACAAGTGGATATTTCATCAATCCGTTATTTCCAATGTGGGAAGACAGGCAATGTAATTGCCCATTGTCAGTATAAAAAGCCAAAATATCAGAAATTAATCTTACACAGACCCAAGAAACTGGTTCAGATTTGGAAAAAGGGACAGCAGTCTAGAACTGGGACGTTTTGGTACTGCTGATAAACCTGTCCCGCCTGATATAATGAATGCCAAAATTGATATCTCTGGCTATCTGTGGGTGATGACTCGCCAGATCCACTCCATCAGGGGTTTAACATGGATGTTAACACAATAACTCAAGCCAAAGCGAAGAGGAGTGATCCTGAAACTATTAATGAGGTCACTCAACCCTACGCACAACTGTTAGCAGAGAAAGTTCTATCTGCTGAAAGCCCTGAAGATTTAGTCAAAGTAAAGTTGGATGAGGCAAACGTTTCTTTACCTATCAGCGCAATCAAGAAGTCATTCACTGATTTATCCACTCAAACTTTTCACATATTTGATTCAGCAAATAAGACCGCAATCCATTATGTAAGTACTTTATTGTAGTACTCAGAGTGTACCTATATAAATATTCTAGTCAATAGGATAAGAGTATGAGCAATAATTGATAGTGGAGCGCCAATCAACATTGTTTCCATTAAACTTAGTGAAACATATGAAGATCTTGCCAGACTTGGAGCATTGAAAAGATATGGAACAGCTGAACCTGACATTACTATCTCATGTGGAACCTACAGTACGCTACCACGTCTGTTTAGATTGCTTATGATGTCAGCTCCCACCATAGTGCTGGCCAATCCAAATTATGATATACTTATTGGTACAGTTTTTGTGAGTAAGTATGGGGTGAAATGTGATTTCAAAGAAAACACTCTGATGATATTGGGACAGAAATTACCGTTGGTGTACTAGTGAAAGGGAGAAATTCCGTTGACAAAGAGGAATAATTTTATCAACTTTAATTTATAGTGATGGTATAATACCCATTCACAATATATTAGTTGGATGGAAACGTAAAGAAATGCTGATGAAAATATGGAGAATCGTGGAATACCTCTAATGATGAATGCAACAAATATTATTTGCCAGGAGCCCAAATCATAGTTAACACTGGGTCAACGATGGATCATCCAGAACAGCTATATGGGGAAATTATCAATCCATCAGAAAATCGAGGGTCAAACATGTGTGGCACTAGGGATCTTAATGCCATGTCACAAAGAGATACAGGTGCTCTTAGCCAATCTAGGAGAGAAGCTAATGAAAATTGAAAAAAATCAGATCATTGCATTTCTACACTTGATTCTGAAGGTGGAACTTTATGCCTTTCATGAATTTGATCATTTTCTCAAATGGGATTGCTTGTAGAAATTGCCAAAAAGTCAACTTATCAATTGTCCGTGAGCAGCTAGCCAATCTGATTAAGAATCAGCAAGAAAATGTGCTCCAATTTATTTGAAAAATATTGGGAGATATTCGCTCAGAATGATCATGACTTGGGATGTGAAAAAATGTACTTAACAAAGTTGTAACTGGTCAATATCCTCTGATAAGAATGAGACCTGTTTAAAGGTCAAGAGCAGTGGAAGCAGAGGTCAGAAATAAAATTAGTAAGTTAGTGGAACATGGGTTACTCGTTCCTTCATCAAGCCCATGGGTGAGTCCAATCCTTTTGGTAAAAAAGAAGGATGGATCAAATCAAGTAGTGATTGACTATCACTGACTAAACAAGATCACTAGGAAAACTCCTATCCATTGCTTAAATTGATGATGCCCTTGATCGCCTGAGGGAGGCAAAATAGCTTTTGGCTACTTAACTGATTTCAGACTATTGGTAAATCAATTTGCCAAAAGAAGATCAGGAAAAATGTGCGATAATTACCGCGCAAGGACTATACCAGCAACTAGAATGTCCCAAGGTTTATGCAACGCACTGGTGACTTTCCAGCGTGCTATGGATTAAATACGTATTGACTTGGTACTAACCTTCGTGCTAGTATACTTAGACAATATCAACGCCTTCTTCAGGACCTTCTCAGATTATTTGGAGCATCTGGAGGATTTTTTCAATCGTTTGGAAATGGCAGATATAAGAATTAAGCTGAGAAAATGTCATTTTTTTCAAGAAAGAGCTTAAATACAAAGGGGTTTGTCATAAACTCTAATGGATTACAACTGCAACTCATGAAACTAGAAGCTATCAGGTGGATGTCAATCACCAAAAGTGTTTGGGATATTCAAGTTTTTTTGAAGATGTCAAGTACTATCGTTAATTCATCAAAGACTTTTCTGAAACCGCTGAGCCTTTATTTCACCTACTCAAGGATCCAAAAAAGGGACTCATGTGTAATGAAGAGGCACAGAAGTTGTTTGGTAAGTTCCACAAATATCTCATGAGCATCCCAGTGTTGAGATACCTGAATTTTTTAGGGATTTTTAATTCAAGCAGATGCCTCCTTAATGGCAATTGGAGCCATCCTAAATCAATTAGATGACAACGGAGATGAACATCCAGTAGCCTATGTGAGCAGAGCCCTGCCATCAGCAGAAAGAAACAATACCTTGATAGAGTAAGAGTGTTTGGCTTTTATCCTTTCCTATAAAAAATTTTGACTCTATATATATGGGCCGCATTTTAAAGTCATAACTGACCACTCATCTCAGCATTGGCTTCATAATCTGAAGGAACCAGAGGGCTGATTGGCACAATGGGCTTTAAAGCTGCAAGCATACAATTTCAAAATTATTCACAGGGCCAGAGTGGTACATCAGGATGCTGATGGATTATCTCAATTTCCAGTTGTTCATTTAATCTATCATCAGGCTGATGCACTGTTTCGGCGGATGACAAAGGAGATTTTGGGGATGAACTTCAAAAAATTTGGAATGTGTTACTAAAGGCCATGGAAAATACCAAATATTAAAACAAATATTCAAAATTATTGAAGAAAAATAGGTTTTATTTCCTAAACCATTGAAACAAGCAGAAATTATTTGAGCCACTCATAAGATTGTCAGCCACGGTGGCCTAAAGAAAACAGTAGATTATATTTACCAGTATTTTTACTGGGAATTGATCAGCTATGATGTCACAGATTATTTAGCCTGTTATGTGGAATGTCAACTTCACAAACCTCACAAGAACGTTGTAGGGTACTGGCTAGTACGCCCTGGTTTTGCATGGCACATGGTGTCCATAAACGTTATGGGACCATTGAGTGTCAGCATTGGAGGGGTGAAGTATATAATTGTCGCAATAGACCATTTAACCAAATGGGTTGAAACAAAAGCACTCAGCAAAGTAGATGCAATGAGTATGGCAAAATTTCTCTTGACCAAGTGATCTATCAGTACAGATGCCCCAAAGTTATCCTCAGTAACAACAGAACCAAATTTACTTCAAATGTGATTCCCAGGCTAAAAAAATTAATGGGAATCTGCAGTGTTGTATCTGTCCAAAATCATCCAGAAACAAACAGAATGGTGGAAAAAATTAACGCAACTCTAGCCTCAACATTACAAAAATTGGTCATGAGGGAAAACTTCCGCTTGGGGGGGGGGTATATCTGAGTTCAGTCACATTTGCTTATAATATCAGTTACCATTCGGTGACTGAGGAAGCGTAGCTCAAACTTTTGGTTGGGTGGAAAGCTGCATTGCTGCCAATATTGTATTCAACAGTGGAGCCATCCTTGGGGATGAGTGCCAAACAATATCTATCCTGACTGGCCAATATCCTGATTGAATTACAATCTCAAGAATTCAAAATGACAATGAAAAGAAAAATCAACGCAAAGAAAGTGGATGACCAGAATTGGCATACATTGAAAGAATACCATGCGGTCAATAGGGTAGCCTATTGCAATACCCATGGGTTTAGGAGGAAAAATAAGTTGGATGCTCTATGGATGGGATCATTTAAAATACTGCCAAGTTGGCAAATGATGCCTATATGATCAAGAATATTAAAATGGTTGCACAGTTAAAAAAGTTCATGAAAAATGTCTTAAACTATTGAGTAGATAGGATAAAATAATAATGAAAAGAAAAAAAAATAAAAAGATGGCAAAAATATTTAAAAACTATAAAATATTAAAAAAGCATTTTATTTTTTTAGCAGTGATTCATCTAGCTATATTCCAACCTACCAAGTGTGGAGGAAGGAAAACTAGTGACGGGAACAAGTACCAAGCGTTTTAAGATCAGAATGTGCTGAAACTAGATCCGCTGGAATAGTCCCTATCAACGAGATGCTGAAACCTGTCCTGGGGTTGGTACAGGTGGCAAGTGCCAATGAGACCCATCCTGGAGTTTGTACAGGTTGTCTATGGAGTCACAAAACCTATCCTGGGGTTAGTACATATTGTTTGGCAAAATTCCATTGGGAACCGTCCTGGTGTTTGTACAGGTGGGCCAGTTGATCTTTTAACAAGGATGAAAAGATGGGACTGGTGAAGCATGGTGTCGCAGGAATCGCGTTTGTGATGAGGTGGCAGTGGGTAGCAACCAAGGATAAGAAGTCTTCAAAACTGAGCAGAGAATATGGGCGTTGAGTGCAGATAGAGCTTCACTCTTCTGAAGACATAGAGATATGAAAAACCAAATCAGAGCACAAGCTGAGGTGGCTTCCATTTCTGAGGGCTCTAACTTCTATTGGATAATCTGGTCAAGAGGTAAAGATGTTGGAATTTGAGTTGACCACATTATACAACCTATAGACTGATTTTTTAATTTGACAATTAGTTACAATTGTAAAGTATCAGCAACAGTTGCTGATGGATGAGATTATTGTCAGGGATCATCCAGATGATATTGAGCTTGAATCTGATGAGGGAACAAAACCAGATAGTTAAATTATTAGGAATCAGTCAGAGTGGAATGGATAGAGAGTCTTTGGATACTACCCAAGTGCTCTAACGCTGATGGTAGAGAGTAGGATTGTCATTGGCCAAAACGATTGGGTTTGAGATCATAATACCTTTTGTTTGGTCAGCAAACACTCGAGGGTTACGCTGCATAATAGACTCAAGTCTGTGTGATAACTGAAAAGATTTGGTGCCTAACACTAGAGGGTCAAACCAGCATAGGAGCACAATTAATTCTCAGCGGACAGCTGAAAAGTTTTCTGTTAATTTTAACTATAAAACCCCATATGAAACCCTAATAAAGATAGATGAAAACTTTATAATAACTTAGTTGTTTTACATTAGTTGTTTAACATTACTCTTAAGAGAAGAGTGCAAGGATCAGATAGCCTTAGGTTGGTCTTATTGGGTCTCCACTTTGCTCTGCGTGAAGAGAATAGGGAATTGTTCCTTATCAGACCAGAACACCTTCAAAATGAAGAAATACCAGTCTGGCGTTGGATAATCCAATCAACGTGGCTTTTAGTCATTCTTTTTTATAAATAGTCTTCACACTATTTTTTCCCAGTCAATTAATTTTGATCAAAGACAAACGCAATTATTCACAAATCTGTGCAGTTAAAATCTAGGGCCATAATTGAGCAACCACCAAGCGCCAAGATTTTAACAGGTGGCTTTCCCAATTCCTAGTACCTCTACTCCCCCATGCTGAGCTCTCCATTTTAGATCAGAGCAGATCATCTTGAACTCCTTTTTCTTCAGATTCCTTCCAGTGGATCCAATTTCAACCCAGGCTGATCCTGAATAACATTATAATGGAATACTGCCAAATGATATGATGGCGGCAAAATATAAATCATTATTATACTTAATTATTACATTATTAAGATTTTCTTTGTTTTTTATCTTTTACCCTTTTTAATATTTGTATGCAATGTGACTTATATTATTAGTAGTTTCAAAAATCCATTTTTTCTTTACCCCTACTCTGGTTTAGAGGTTCATTTTTTTGAACTTAACCAGCCACCATGTTTCAGAGGTTTCTTTTAAGACTTAACCAACTATTTTGATTCACTGACTCTCTTGGAGCTTGCCCATATATTCTAGTTCAGTTGTTTCCTCTTGGGACATAACCAATACTTCTGGTTTTTAACCTAGTTTTTAGTAGGTTTAGCAGTCCCAGAAAAACATTGCAACGTTTTTCTCCAAGATTGATACTTCAAGTATTTAGTATGGACCCTATTCACTAAACAGGCATCAATGATGTTCTTCAGTGTATAGGAATCTCAATGACTGGCAATAGTCTCAAATGGTTCCATCCATTGTGCCTTCATTACCATTTTGTCACTGCTTTTGAAAAGTCCTAATTTCATTTTATCTAACACCAGCTGACACTAGTTTCTCCAATATCCCTGTATGCAACTTTTTTATCAATCCTCAGTTTTGTTTAAATATATTCAACTTTTTTCTTTTATTTAACTGAGGCAAGCTGACCAGGGGACAGGCATTACCAAAAGAAAGAAATGACATGAAACCTGAACAGGGTCAACTACGTCAAAGAAAGTTTTTCCACCTCTGGATCGGGACTCAAATTTTTCTGGTTACATCATAGGTAAGGTTTTCATGTTATTATACCTACTAACCACCAATAGCTTCCTTTGGCTGGCACCCTGATCGATGTGCTAAGGACGGGAATCAAACCTGCAACCTTCAGGTTGGTAGCTGTATGCCCTTACCAACTCGCCTTCCACCCCCTATATTCAACTTTTTTCTTAATACTTAGATTTTTAGCATACCTTCCATCCCAAACATTTTGATTAGGTCCGCTGACAGATATGCAAACAATCCATTAAATGAGTGGATTGGTATTGTAATGTTAACTTCATATAAACTTCAACTATAGTATTTAACATCCTTGACTTTCTTGACTTTTTTATTAATTAATACAAGGTCAAGCAATTTCCTCCACAATTTCTGAATCAAACACCTTCATTTCAACCCTTATCTTTTGATAGCATTTATTTTTGGCATTAAATCCTGATACTTTGGATCCTCTCTTAGGTCATCCACTAATAAATCTAAACATCTACTCTATCTGAGCAGATATCTGTTAAAGGTTTCGTTGCAGGGCTAGATTGCTATGCATCTAGAATGCTAGGTCTTTTCCCAAATCTTGAGCATTTCATCCTCCTCTTGAGCCAGCACAAGTTTCACACCTCTTCTTGACTTCTTCCCACAACCTTAGGGCATCAAATCGTCTAGTTGCATTACCTTTTCAAGTGTGGATTTTTTTTTATCTTTCCGTTTTGATACATCAGGTTTCTTCAACGTCAAATTTTTCTGCTGATCATTATATTTCTCTATAATTTCATGTTCAAATTCCACCTTAGATTGATTATCATAACTCAAATTTCCTTTATCCAATCAATTAGGTGCATTAAATGTCATGCATAATATCCATATAAATTTTACCATTAGTGATGTGGAAGTCTTATTTGTCAGGAATAAAACCATAACAATGTTTGGATTTCTGTAAGGCTAAATTACTGATTGCATTGCTATGCGTGCATCAAAGTATGTTAATACTATTTCTCCAGCTAAGATTTGAGATTTCTATTAAAATTAATCATCAAAAAACTGCTAGTGTTTCATTCTTTCTAAGCTGAATTTTCATAAACTCTTGTTTATGGGTAGCATCTGTAAAAGACTAACAAACTCAATACTTATACCCTTTTTGACGTCACTGTGCTTCCAATTATTCCTGTTGAGATGAATTAACACCAGATTTTGGCAATTGGTATGTAGGAAGTTCATCATGGGTACTGACTTCTGTTGGCACCATATCTGAACATTATCATTTTTAAATAGGCGTAACTTTTGTGATCTCCAAATTTACGCAAAAGATCTAAACATATCCCTCAGTGGTCCTACTTTGCCAACTAGTTTTTTGTGCATATTATTGTCAGCTTTGTTCGCCTCCATCTGAGAGCAATCACAATTGTGATTTTAAAGTTCTTCTATGCAGTTCAAAATATGTGCAAAAGCTCCATGAATCCAGCGGAAAGTTTTGTTATCCACTTCTTTAAGTCTTCTGAAATAAGATCCCCTTAATTAATTCAGTTTCTTTTTTCAAGGGTTATTTTCCCATAAAATCATTATTGAGTTTTCTTACTTGCCTAATATCCTCCTTGGCATGTTATTACCTGCTTCTCCAAAGCAGTGAGATCATCCTTTGACAATGATTCGACACATTATTGTTAACAGTTACTAGTTTCTATCAAAGCTTCCTAAGTTCGTTCTTATAGGACATCATTGGTTACTTCTTATATTCAATTTGGCTTAGAAACTCAAATACCCCTGTATTAAATTCTTTTATATATTTGGTCTGAAAACTATACTGCCCCTGTTATGAGCATCAAATTTATATATTTGGAAGCTGTGTATAAAATTAACCTTATTGATTAGAACAAATGTAGAATTTCTGGTTATGTGGCTCTAGTAAACCCCTTTCTACTGCACAGGTTTTAATATGCGCAATTATTAACTTTTGATTTAATAAACTGATAATATATAGGGAAATGTTGGGTGGGTTATAAGACTATAAGGACTATTATCTGAATAATATTCTCACAACCAGATACAAATCCCCTGCTAAAGTTTCTTCTTAAAGCAGGTACTGGAAGACTTCATTTAACCTATTTTAAAGATACTTAATATGTTTCCAGACAACAAGGGAATTCCTATCCCTCAAATCTCTCTGAAGTTACCTACTTCTGTATTATAATAAACCTTACCCTAGTGACAGTAGATTCACCAATTTATAAATGTTTTAATCTTCAAGATTATCCATTAAATTTGGCTCAGAGGACCTCTTATAAGACTTCAGAATTTATGGTTCAGTGGCCTTCTTGGTGAAACTTTTATAACTTCCTCTCTTGACGCAGAAGCTGCTGAGAACATGACATTAGTATCTAGCCAAAGGATATCTGATCCTTTAACTCTAATCCTAAAAGTAATAATAATACAACAATTGTACCAAAGACTAGTTAGTTTTAGGAGAACAAGTTGATGCTATATTTCATAAAATTTTAAGAAATATAGGGAAATTTAGCGCCCAAGTCTTTGTTGACAAATCAATTTGAAACAGCAGTTGGTGCTGCTTAATTAACCCTCCTCAACTCTTTCTATGATGAAAAAGGCTTCTGCACCCTAATCTACCAGCAACTCCATTGGGAGATGAAAGCCCTGGGTGAGGATATTTGTGGGATTCCAACCCAAATTGGAGATTTGGAAGAGGTAGATGATGGGAATCTAACTTGAGCTGGTAAAATATCTGAAACCATTATTGGGGATAATCCCTGACAAATTTCCAGTCTTTTTGATATTGGGGACAATCCTGGACTATGGTGGTCACATATTACTCACCCAAAACTCCTAATATCAGGGTTAAATCCTAATCTATGTGGCAAAGAAATCCTACTTGTCCGAGATGACTAAGCTTTCTACAGAATCCCTAATTTGTAGCAATTATATATCTTAGCTTGGACCGCTTGGAAATGGACTGGGTATCCTACCTGATCTCCCTTATACTTTTGGTTCTAAGCAATAATAGATTATTGTCTCTTCTTTGCCATTTTAAGTTAGATTGGCCTACCTCTATTACTTAGTTGATCTTATATCTAGGATTTACTACAACATACATAGTATCTGGAAAAAATTCTTTTTAACCAATAAAAGCAAAATGATATTTTCTAATACCCAGGAAGGTCCTCAGGCCTATAGATTACAATAGGACAAGAGGACAAACCCATGGTCATGACAGTATTCCTATCCCCAATTTTCCCTATGATTTTGAGGACAATGCAAAATATGAGATTAAGGAGCTCACTTTTGTTGCAAGCTGCACTTGCATCAATGCAGCTAAAACATCTATCCTTATCCCTCATTATCCTCAAACATGCCAGAACATTAAGTCTTTCAATTGTGTGCCTGCATTCATTACTTTTGCAGGGCATCAGCTTGCTCAATACGTTGAGGCGATGGCCACCTCTGGCTTCATTAATGAAGAAAACCCCCAACTATACCTCCTTATGCCTCATGTCATTGATGACCCAACTCCTATTCTATCCCACATGGTCCACCAGTTAAAGCAGGCACTGGACAAAAGTTTCCCTAAAGCTTCCTTACCATCTGATTTGGCTTCCTAGGCTGATAACTAAGGGGCTAATAGGAATTATTACTATGATTGTCCCTTTGTTTGGCTCATTTGCAAATAAAGTTAGTGGTGGCTCCCCCTTTTGATTTGGGCACCACTAGTTCTAAAAAGATGAATGAGGCTTCCGCTTATCCATCCATCTAATCAGGATCCATCATTAATCTTTAATAATCCAGGGATCTAGATAATGATTTCTGGAGCCTCCTTATGGATCAAATGGAGAAAGACAAGGAAATTTGGAAGAGTAGCAAACACCAGATCCTAGTGATGTGCACCAATAGGGTCCTGTAGTGTCTGAAAGGGGTGTGGGATAGTAATGATAAATTTTCCAACCTTTTCTCGCTGGTGTCTACCACTCCCTGAGGGGAGAAAATGATCAGGAAGGGGGGAATAGAATCTGGGTATGGTGCCTGCCAAATGGATTCCCCTGAGCTGGGGTTGCATGGGTACAGACCCCAGGACAAGGGTGGGCAATCCTGTTGGCTGCGCTCTAGTGCACCTGCCCACATTAAAAGCCACGGTTTGCCGAGTTGGCTAGAAGCTCAGCTAGCTGCTAGCTTGGTCAGCATGAGCAGCATGAGGCGAAAGTGATTATGCAAAAATAGCGCATGATCCAAAAGGACTCCAAGGCTTCCTGAACAAAAATGGGCTGGAGAGCATGACTCCATAAAAAAGCAGGTGATAAATAAAAGGGCTTATTTTCTCCCCCTCAGGGGCCTTAAACCTTGGAGTCATTGGGCTTTGTCACCCACAAGGGAAGTTAGAGGTATATCGCTTGTCCTGTCTGGTGCAGAAGGTCTGCCCGTACATAAATGGGACAGGCATATGACTTTTTTAAGGTAGTGCGATCTATACCCAAATCATGTTCAGGTCCACATTTTGCATGCTCAGATTCATGTAGCCCTAGTGCGGAGGGGAAGTACCCCAGGCCTATATCTCACAAAGTTGCCTGCACTAGAAGTCTTTCAGGGGCTTTTAAAGCTCAAAGATAACAATCCGCCATGCGTTGGATTTGGAGGTAGCTTGTCCCAATGCCCTAATCTAATCCCAGCGGATTAACTCTATTTAACTAGCAACCTGCTTAAAAATGGGACCTTTTATCCATTATCTTATGGTCGCATTGCCTAAAAGGTTAAACCTCAAATTGCTGTCATTAAAAGAGTTATAAATTCCTAGCAACTAATCAATATAGCCTAAGTCAGTCAGCGAAAAACCCTAATTGACTCCTACAAAAATAGTTATTTATCACTTGAAACTCAATAACCAAACTACTAGATTAATGTCGGATAATTCCTGACAAAATATCAGTAACCTGACAGGTTTAAAATCTGGCGTATTAGTTAATGTTCATTAAAGATACTTCGCTAAACATTAGTTATCATATGGAATGATAACTTCCACATCCACTAGTGGGCCTCGTCCTCAAGAGGTTAAGCAGCTATATTTATCATCTGATGAAGCAAAATAATATGGTCATATTAAACTCCCAATACTCATATTGACACCAATTTTCCTAATATTTCTTTATATTCTTTTTTTAGTACTAGATGGTTATTTCTTTATAATTTTACATTATCAATATCTTGATTTTCCCTTTGAAGTAAAAAAGCTTCGCTTTTCATCTTAATTTAAGTCTTCGCATAAAAATTCAGTTTTATCCTTTTATTTTTATTTATAGCGGCTTAAGTGAACTAATCACCAGTATCCAGTATGTTATTAATCAAGTATACAGAATGCAGTACCAGTCTGTTATCTGTTCTTTTTGAACAAGCATACTCTTTATCGCAGATTCTTTGGACCTGAGCTGCCAAGGGAGAGGTTAGATTGGTTTCCATTGATTCCTGAGGGCCAACGTTTAGCAAACATGTCTAAGAGTATCAACATGATTTTACATGGCCGCAAACAGTTTACCAAAGCATTTGATGCTAAAAAGGGTAGAATCAGAGGAGAATCTACAGTGTTAGATAATGAATTGTTTTAGAAGGTTGTCTGGTGCCTAAAATTCACGGAGTAGCACCTAGAGCAGCGAGTCAGGCTCACATGTGTTAGTGAGCCAAGATTAGCGAGCTGATTGTGGTGCTCACTACAGGGGTGGCACCATCAGGACCTATTGATGTTCATGAGAGTTCTTATGAGCAGTTTGATAATAAAGTGTTTATTGGGGTAGACCATGGAGAGGATTCCTCTGACCTCCTGGTGATGGAGGAGGATAAATACTGTTTAAGACTATACCTTTGAACTAGAATTGCACGATTTATGTAATGATATTAGCATGTAAAGGAGACCTCCAGAAGAGCACATATTGCCTCAATACCTATTGTGAGAAAACCATCTCCCTGCTATAAAACTTGAAACTTCTCGTAAGTTTCTAGATCAGTGACACATATCTTATAAAAGAGAAAATGGAAACCATTAAAGTTTTAATGAAATGGAGAGCGCGTGGAGCAACACAATAATATGTTGTTTGATATGGACAAGAGTATAGAAGACTTTAAGGCACAAATTTTTACTATACCTGAACCTACCTTTACTCGATCTATAACCTGATTGGAGGCAAATATATGTGTTGCGCAACAGTATTTCACAACTGGTCAGAACTGCTACACAACCGACCATGATACACGCCAAAACCATTGTAGAATATCACAACTTTAAATGTACTTTAAGACCATATATACACCTGAAAAAGGAAAAATGAGGGTTTCCTCCAGATGTATGAGAACAGCATGGATGGCGCTATTGATTGCCAATAGGCTTGTCATGTGCAAGGGTGTATGAGCCACGAGGCTCAGGAGACCCTTACCATAAGCCTATGACTTGCACTATCTTGCACTGAAGGGAAGAGTATCCTACTTTCATAGTTTGATATTGAACAGGACATCCCGAAGATGAAATAAAAGTTCTCTTTGGAGAAAATGGGGTAGAAATTGAGTTTATTGTAAGTTATGTCTCTTACTATCTCAAAGCTCAACAAGTGTGGACTATAGGAAGCTATGGATTTGCCTCCGCAAAAAACGTTTTTCTGTGTTCATTGTCAATGCATTAAAATATAAAAATTCATAAGACTCAAGTGGTAAGATCGCGACACCCCTCAAAGTGCTCCAGAGAGCATTATATGACTTATAAGGGACATATAACATTGAATACAAGTCCATGGTACCAACCTCTCCCCTTGACGAGCTGATAAGGCTGTCTATGTCACAAACGACAAGGGCTAAAATCTAAATGAAAATTGTTTTAAGTTGCCTGAACGCTTGCCTTGTCAAGAGTTAACCTGCAATAAGTGTCGTAAACATGGCAATATTATTGATCTTTTCTGTTACTAGTTGTGGAGTAAAAGTAAACAAATCCTTAAGAGGATACCACCAAAGCTATAAACTGGGTGTTACTCCATACTGAGGGTGAAGATGAACACAATGATATGATTTGGATAGTTCAGGATACCTCATGTTAGTGGCACCTAGCATGGTGGCTCTGCCTACTAGATTAAGAGTCCAAAGAACTGATAGCTCTAAATTGAGCAATAATTTTGGTTCAAGTGAATTAGCCTAAATAGCATCGATTTATTTGAGAAAGGAGATTAGTTAGTTGCGTCTACTTTCAAGAACTTGACACCAGATGGTGAGGTTACTGTTGAGGCTACTATGGCGCTACTGCTCTTAGACAGTTTAAGGAACTGATATGACGTATAAGCCACTTGAAACTTTTTGGCAAGAGTATAATAAAGATGGAAGTAATCATTCAGGAGGTGCGCGTTTTAGCAGCACATGGATACTGGGGCTCCAGTCAACATCATCTCATCCAAGCTCCCGAAGAAGATGAAGTTTATGTCCAATATCAATTACAATGTGAAGTATTACACCGCAGGACCCAACGTTACTCCTGCTCTAGGAATCTAATTGGCAGTTACCCTTAAGCTTTAGGCGCATGGACCTGATGGCACCAGCAGTAGTTTTGGACAACAACCATTATGCTTTATCGATTGGGATGCGGTTTCACTTGGAGTTTTAAACAAAGATTTAAATCTCACATCCATCACAGTGAGAATCTTGAGCTACTAACTTCCGCTGGTAAGTATGGATTAGTATGTAAAACTAAGGAACAATGCACGTGCTTAGTTGATATAAAAAACATCTACCCCATACATTAAACTTGACTGAGAAAGGTGTGAAGCAGATTATCCAACTGTTAGCGCAGAGGAGAGGGCTTCCACTGAGTGCTAATAAAACTATAGAGATTATACCAGGGGAACAATCAAGGATGACACTGTGGATTAGAGTGAAGATTTTTCCTGATACCATATTGGAAGTATATAGTCATGATGAATCCTCAGATAATACCTAGATTACTATCAGAATTCTATGAAACCACCTAAGATGTGTGTTAAACATCGTTTTGGGAAATGTCACTACTTAACAAATCAGAGTAAAAAAATTGTAGCACTAGTTCAATTGACCAAATGCCAAGAGATTGTATCTTTATATGCAGTAAGGGATTATAATGAGCTTGGGTTTGGGGTTGTAACAAATAACAGAAGGAGATTGATGAGCTGTTGGATGAAAATAGCAATATTTTTAGTACCAGCTCCAAAGATTCTGGCCCTATGCTAGGGCAATGTCCACAAAATGAATACCAAATCCACTATGCTATTAAATTCTAAACTTTACCACCGGTAAAAAGCAGAGGACTCAGTTATCATGCAAGTGCTGATTGAAATAGCCAAAGCAGGTATAATCAGACTTTCATAGAGCTCATGGACATCTCCTTTGTTGCTTGTGCGCAAAAAGGGTGATACCTAGAATAATCATGGACTACCTCCGCCTGAACAAGATAGCTAAAAAGGACTTGTACCTGCTCCCAAGCTTTGATGACATTCTGAAGTATCTGGACAGTTTGAAGTACTTTCCAACATGGATCTAGCCAGCAGCTATTGTAATATCAGGCTCTCACCAGAGGATCATGAGAATGCTCCTGAAAAGTATCCAGGGGTTTTTGAACCCACGAGGATGCCACAGTGGCTCTGTAACGCCACAGCTACCTTGCAGGACATTACTGATTTTATTATTAGCGATCTCAAGTTATTAGGCGTGTTGGTATATCTTGATGAAATCACTGTACTCAGCTGAACATTTCATATGTATCTACAGCACTTCTGGGAGGTCTTTACTTGGTTGCACAAATCTAATCTGAAGTTGAAGCGAAGTAAGTGCACCTCTCTAAAGAGGCAGAGAGAGTTTTTTTGGGCAAGAGATTAGCCTTTTAGTATCAGTCTAAGTTGGGAAGGTGAACGCCATTGTGGATATGGAGCCACCAAGGAGCATGAAGAATATCCAAGTGATCCTCAGAATGGTGAGGTACTACTGGCAGTTCATCCCCATTTTGCTGACTTGGAGGCGCCCCTCACATACCTGCTCACTAAGGATACAAAGTTTTGGTGGGGCCTATAACATAATCAGCCCTTAGCAGAGTTAAAGGCATGATTGCAAAGGCACCAATCTTGACCTATACTAACTTCAATAAGCATCTTACCTCCTTACTGACGCCAGTGTCGTAGGACTTGGGGCGGTCTTAGCAAAGTTGGATGAAGACAGGGTGGATCAACCAATCGAGTACTACTCAAAAATTTTTAGTAAAGCAGAGAAGAATTACATGGTCACCAAGCGTGAGTACGTGGTGTGATCAAAGCTTTCAAACACTTTAGACCTTATTTGTAAGGGGTACATTTTAAGGTAGTAATGGATCACACGTTATATTGCTAGTTGAGAAATATGAAGGATACTGATGGACGCCTTGCCCATTGGGCTGTACTCTACCAAGGCAATGATTATAAAATCATATTCAAGCAGGATAAGCACCTCAACGCAGATGGCTTGTCACGATTACTAGTGTTCTACTTGCAGGCACCAGAGAGCGATTGCCTTTATTGCTTATTTGGGCTACCAAAATAGGCTAAGCAGGAAGAAATGGATGGTGTTAAGAACGTCATATGTTGTTCATAAGGCACCTGACATGTCAAAGAAAATCTACAAAAGAAGATACAAAACAAGTGGCACCCCTATATTCAACCTAATGACCGCATAGAGTTAGTAATGGAGGAAATAAACATGTGGGTCAAGTAAGATTTCAAAAAACGCTGGTATACCTGAGAGAGAGGTTTTACTAGGAGTTCAGTCAGACTAAGTGCGCCAAGATTTGGAGTTTTGCATACCTTGTGCAAGTTTCCACCCACTGGAGAAGCAATCTAGCTTACGCTAATTGTCACACAGCGCCCTTTAGTAATGTCTCAATTAATGTGGTGGGCCCTTTACCAACTGCCTACAATAGATCCAAGTTTATTTTAGTAACAATTGAACTTTTTTCAATAAGTGAGTTGAGGCCTCCACGCTCAAGACGTACACTGTGAATCCCACTACCAATTGCTGTATAATCAAGTCATCATGTTTCACAGTTACCCTCAATTGTTACTTTCAGACAATATTAAGAATTTCATCTTGGATGTGTTGAGAAAATTGATGGACCTATTGGGAGTGAAGCAGCAGCTCACTACTCCCTAAACTACATCCTCAAACAGATGCATCAAGCCTGTGGATGGAACCTTGAGTGGTATTTTGTAGAAAATTGTCCCTCAATCAAAAAGCAAAATGGAATCAGCTGCTGCCCTCAGCTTTGTTGGCTTACCTGTTGGGCCACCATAAAGCGATTTCAATTTTCCCTTTCAAAGCCCTGTATGGTAGAGAGACAGCTCTGCTGACCCTCCTTGCACCGATTATTTCAGCAGATCAGAAGAACCTGCTTCCTGAAAGCTATCAGCATGAGTTAGAAGATAAGATAAAAAGAATTCAACTATGCTTCAATCAACATTGAAGCGATTATCCATCATAGCCAAGGGGAGAGTCAGAGATAAATAAGGCTACCAGAGTTTAGACTATGAGACATATATCGTTTAACACCTGTGAGGAACACAACCAGAGTTTTACTGGCCTTTTGGACTGGGACTGCAACTGCTTTAATGAATAGAGGAGCTAATTACTGAATCTGGAATGCTGTCAATAACATTTTTTAATAAAGTACACAGTGGCACCTTAGATCATACCCCAGATCCCATCTTGGGAGGAAGAAGTGTCATGGACTAAATGCAACCATTTCAGCAGGCCATTCCTTTACTAAGGAATGACTAGAGTTCACCTACAAACTAGAGAAGGTACAGGCGACCAACCCAATGCAGATGGAATTGAATGTGGCCTTTTTATAGATTTGGGCGGACAAACAATATTCTCCAATAGCAGAATATATCAGCAAATTAATTTTCGACTTAATGTGTCATAGATTTAGTATTTGAAAATGACAATGTCACTTTAAATCAGTGTTGAAGTCCTGGTGGAGTTAAGTCACACTAGTGATTTACAAATAAAGCTTTCATCAATTTAGCAATTGTGGTATATTAAACTATCGATGCTGTTAAGGAATTTAGGTAAAAAATGACCATAATGAGATTTTAGATTTCTAAATACTATTAGTAGTTAAAACGGAGACAAAGCGACCCCCCATTAAAATATTGCCTCCTAGTTTTTAAAGTTTTTAAAGTTAAAAACGAGAGAAGCAAGATATTCGTCATAATAAGAGAGTACCTTGACTGGGAAATATGATTTTCCGACTTACCAGAGTTCCTGAGAACCTTTTCACCTTGACTTGAATTAATTTTGGGTGGTGAGTCAATAGTAGGTCGGATGTAACTATGTGATAAAGATTAAAAAAATCAATCCAATTAAATTCCTTGAAATATTTATTTCACTTTATCCCCTCAAGGTTTATAAAAGTAAAATTTCTCCTGCTTAGAATTAAGACTAAATCTTTTGGGGCATGGAGGACCTTTGAATGAGTCCCCTTATTCCGTCAAGGGTTTGGCAGAACCATATCAACAACAGTAAAGATATTTGACCTAAGTATATGGTTAGACTCATTACTCCTGTCAGGACCACGAGGGTTGATACCACGTATCCCTAGTATTATTGATGTCAGGGGGACCTAAATCTTCTGGGTGTTAGATTTTACCTTTTTGCTTTCCTTGGTAAAAATGTTTTTACTATGAATCTATGTCTGTAGTTGTAAAGCCTAAATATATGGTCTTCCCTAGGGTTAATAGAGGAGGCCAATTTGACTTAAAATGGCAAAGAAGTTAGCAAGCTCTATTCGCTTAGAATTCACAATATGAGGAACCAGGGAAGTTTGTAAGTAAATCTCCAAGAAACTAAGCAAAGATCTATAATTATCATGAATTGGGGATTCTTTGGCAGGATAGTCATCTCAGCCAAATAGGATTCGCTTGCTGCATGGATCAGGTTTGAAAATTTAGATTTTTAAGCTCTGAGGGAGCAATAGTCAACTTCATAGTTTTGGGTTAATCCCTGACTTTGAGAGCCCTTGAATTTCATCAGGGATTGTCTACAATAAATGTTAGGTTTATTTGGTCAGATCAGGATGAACACCTTCGGCTGACACATCTGAATCTCCAATTTGGGTAAGAATCCCAACAACGCCCCCTTGTAGATCTTAGTGTAGAGATTAAAATGGACGGTGAAAGCAACTATGTACGCAGTTTACTATGGTAACCTGGTTGATCTTTACAATTAAGTAATCATTAACCCACTTATGAATGACTTTGCAAGGCCCCAACCAGTTGGAGCCCAATTTGTTGTCACGACCTCCAGGCTGATGATAGTAGAAAAGGGAAAGTTCACTCAGTTGGAATGTATGCAGAGGGTCATGCTTATCATTGGATTGATTAGTTTCTCTACTAGTTGTAGCAGATAGGTCCTTGGAAGCCAGGACCTGAAGATGTAAACTTCCATTGGCAATACTTTGCATAGTGACTTCAGAATTTGGGGAGGCTTGGCCAAGCATAGCCTGTACCATAAAAGGCAACTGAGAAATTTCTATACAAACCTTGGAAGAATGACATCTTAGTAGTTTGAAGGTAGCTGATCCTATATGCCAGAATTGCACTGGGAAAATATTGAGGGCAATGAAGGGGGTGTAAAAATTTACTTAAGGGTTATTAATGGCAAGCTACCCCAGTAATCTTTTTACTGCACAGGTTTTGTTTCTTGTGCAACTCTTCTGCATTGTATAGTATATTAGATTTTGGTTGATAATAGTATGACGACTATTATCTGTAGTTGAATAACTTTTCTCTCTCGTTGCAATCACTTTGCAACCTATTCAATTCAAGTCTGAATCTAGTTTGATAATTTCACAGAGGAGATTAGTCTGCGCTATGTCAGGGAGCAGTTGGGCAAGTAAGGTAAGAGGAGCAGGTGGTAAGCCCACGGCATCAAACGTTTGAAAATGCCCCAGAGAAACTGGCGGAATAGAAATTTTTTAAAAAACTTCCGGTCACTATTTCCCCAGAAATCCTCACTTGGCAAGCATGAGGCAAGCAGTACATCGAAACGCCGCACTCCCAGCCACTTTTGGCAGTGGAATATGGAGTCCGCGTGTTTCTGGACATCAATAAACGGCTTTATTTGAAAAATTTTGTGGGGATGTGCACACTTTTTCCTGACCACAGTGTATGTCGCAACCCACTCCATGTCACACGGTTGGCTGGACCTAGGTTTCAAAAACAAGGAGGCAGCAGATGAGTCTGATGTGGTGCACATAGTGATCGACCTCCCCAAAGGGCAATGGGTCATTGAAACCAAATGCACCAGATGGACAAAATCCAACCAAATTTTCCTCACATTTGACTTTTTGCCTACTATGGTAAAACGTGACATTTTGGAGCAACACCTGAAAGATGGTCTCACTGTTTACAGCGAAATACAATCTTTCAAGATGCAAAACTTTTCGCTGATGCCACACCTGTGCACTGGCAAAGCTATTGCAGTTCTGACCCCAACTGAGGAGATTGCAAAGGACCTAACCCAGATCCCACACTCCACTTTTATATATATCAAAGGGCATACCACCCACCCTTTCCGGGTAACTGTGGACAGCGCGCCCCCATCTGCACCCACTGTGACGCATTCAGCCATAAGTCACACGCATGCCCCACCAAGGAGGGCATCACATTCCAAGAGCCCCCCTCAGCAGCCATGGCCAGCAGAGAGGCGCACTACGAACCAACCGCAAGCACCAAAGAGGCTTTCCCTTGGGGATCACAAGGCTGCTACCTACTGGTAAAGCCTATTTCCCCACAAGAATGGAAGAAGGCCAAGCAGGCCCACAGGGCCGCGGCCAAGGAAGTGGACAAAGTCACCACTGCTATCCCACACTCCCAACGCCAGGAGGACATTGAAACCTTTGTGGTGGAAGCAACTTGGGAATCCATCAACCAATCAGATTGGGAAGCCCATGCCAATTGGGCCACCCAATCTGAGGATCTGATGGGTGACTCAATCTCACCCAATCTTTGCAACCAAGCTCTGGTTGAAACCAACTTAGGGCCCATCCTACCTAAAAAAATTTTGACCCACTCAACGGTGCACCTAACACATCCACACCGCAAAAAATTCGTCCGACGTCAGGGAAACAAAAAGTGAAAGCAAAAGCCAACGCAAACCTTTCTGCAAAAATCAACAAAACTACTGATAGCATTGCTGCAAACACCCGCGCTGCCATGAAGGCCTGTGGTGTCTAGAGGAGGCTAGTGGGCCCAGATGCCCACCCCCTCGCACCTAAGGTGCGATGGGGGAAACCTTCACTTTAGGGATGTTGAATATCGCCAGACTCAAGCCTTGCCATCCCAGGCTAGGAAACTGAGTTTTTTACAGCAAAATTTACCCGTGGATATCCTGGCCATCCAAGAGTCCCACTGTCCATGAGGTTCTGAGGATGCCTGGAAAACCATGCTCCTCCCATCCCAATCCTTTTGGTCAGAGCACTGTGGGGTGCTAGTTCAGAGAAACAATTTCTTCAAATTTTTATTGTTGGAAACCTTCCTCAATGGCTGAGTCCTCATTGTCACTTTCTCGTGGGCTGAAGTGGCGCATGCTATCATCAACATCTATGCCCCAACCTGTGCATGAGAGCGTCAGAAATTTTTCTCGTTGGTCAAATCCCTCCCGCTACCCCCATACCCTTTCATAGTCGGCGACATGAACTGTTGGCTAAACACACCAATGGACCGTTGGCCTTCCTCCTCCCATGCCCCTCAGGGTCACATAGAACTTCGCGTTCTAAAGGCCACCCTAGGGTTAATCGTTGTGCTGCTACAGCGAGCCCCGCTGCTTGAAAACATGATGTGCCCCCACATCCACAACGGCCAATTAAGGTCCATGTCCCACATCGACCTTATCCTTATGCTGGAGAAATTCCAACCCTACATTTCCCACTTCAAAACAACAAAAATGGAATTCTTTGACCACCAACTGGTCTCGATATCCTACCACCTACCTGTCAAAGTGGCTAAGGCCCCACTTTGGTGCAAACTCCACCCCCCCAAACTTGCGTCGCCAGGATTTTCCACTTGGGTGGAATCAGCAACTTTGGGAAAAGAGTTTGTTGCACCGTTTTGCGTGGACCTCATCTCCACATGGGCAGCCTTCAAAGAGGATACCATCCGTTACTCTCACCACCTCTCCTCCAGATGCTCATGAGCCACATCAGCTGTCATTTCGCGCGCTCTGGCAGAGTTGGCACACATGGAGTCCAACTTCCCAGCTACAGGATACAGCCCTGCATGGGGCCAGAAGTGGGCGGAGGCATCCGCCCACCTCAATGCGCTCGAAAGGCAACACAAACGTTGGGTTTGTGTTCAGTACAGGGCCAAACGCATTACAAAGGGCAACAAGTGCACCGCATATTTTTTTTTAGAAAATTTCGCACCCTGCCAGAGTGTGGCCTGCACACAGGTGCAAAGATCAGATGGTTCCATCGCAGATACGCCAGCTGAAGTGGCAATCAAAACTCAGAAGTATTACTCTGAGTTATACCAATCTAATCCAATTCAGCTGGCCAAAGTGGCAGAATTTCTTGACTGAGCCCACATCCGCACAGTTTCCCGATACCCAGAAGTAAAAATTTTGATTACTCAGAACGAATTATGGACAGCCATCCGCGGTGCACCAAGCCGGAAATGCCCAGGCCCAGATGGCATTCCATATGAATTCTATATAAAGTACTTCAAAGATATATCCCCACTACTGCTTGCCTCACTTAACCAGAGCCTTCTGGAAACGCGCCTCCTACCAGGAGGACAAGAGGCCTTCACCATCACACTCTTCAAGAAAGGGGACAAACTATACTTAGCCAACTGGCGCCCCATTTCTTTAACTAACATGGATACAAAAATTTTAACAAAAATCACGGATAACCGTTTAGGGGATTATAGCATCTGCCACCATCTCCTCAGAACAATTCGGTTTCATACCCAGAAGGTCAATTTGGGACAACGTGTACTCTGTGGCTAACGCATGCTAGTCCACAGCCTCTGGGGCACTTGTATTCTTGGACCAACAGAAAAACTATGATATGGTAAACTGGAAATACCACAGGGCCTGCCTCCATCAATTCCGCTTACCCCCTCGCTTCATCAACTGGGTGATGCTGCTCACAGAATCTGCAACAATGGCAGTACGTGGCCCTTGCTTCCTAACGGAAGTAGTCCGCCCTAAAAGGGGCTTGTGACAAGGGGACCCCCTTAGCCCACTCTTATACAACTTCAGCCTTGACCCACTACTTCGAAATGTGAATGCCCACCTAACAGGGGTCCATGTGCCAGGCCAAGCACCAGTCAAGATGATGGCGTTTGCAGATGACTGTGTGGTTGGGGTGTTTAATAATAAAGATGCACGCTCACTTGAAGCTCTCATCCAGGAGTATTCCCGGGTAAGTAATGCTGCCTGAACGCTTCCAAAACCGAAATCATCCTCCTTGGTCAGTCTCAAAACTGCTGGGCCCCAGCAACCAGTGCCAGCCCAGCCCATCTGCTCGCACACATGCTCGCCCTCCCAGCTCACCCCACACCGCCCCACTGGTGCTCCCCTTCGTGCCACGCCCTACTATAGGGCTGGTCCGCCATCTGGGCGTGTGGGTGGAGGCAGGCGGGTATGCCTCAGCAGTAATAAAGAGTCAGATTCTAGACAACGTGACAAAGTGCATCGCCTCCCTCAGAGCCCACCCTACTTCCCTTACTGGCAGGGTTGTTTTAGCCAACTCTATGCTCCTCTCCAAAGTCTGGTTTGGATCCCACGCCATCCCCTTAAACCCAAGCTTCTTCAAATCTTTGTATGCCCTTATTCAAGGATGGCTTTGGTTAGGCCGCCCTCCACCAGTATGGCTAGAGGTCATGTTTGGCCCTCATCATCATTGTGGCATGGGCCTGCTTGACTTTAAAGCCCATGCTGCCAAGATCTTGGGCACCTGGATTGCGGCCGTCACCGCCCCTATGCTCCCCTCCCAACACTGGTCCCACGCGGCCCGCTCCAACTTCTCCCGCGCCTTGGGCCTCAACAATCCATTAAACCCTCACTCCCTGATTAAATACCTGGCTTCACACCCATCGGCCACAGATCCTCACGGGACTAAAAACCCACTACAAACGAATCCTCCTCTCCATGCGGAGCACAGAGTGGAGAATTCATATTAGCGGACATACAACCCAAAGAGGCCGCCCCTCTCCTCAGTTCACACAAGAGGTACTGGGGCTACTCATCCAAGATGACGTGATCCCCACACGGCCCCATGTCCTATCCAGGGTGGACTACCTGGACATGATGGACATCCCTTACTCCATCGAGACCCAACAAACTACTGGAAATACGCACTCCATCCTCTGTTGCAGCCTCAAATCCGTTCCCATGTGTGGTGCTACCTGAGGCGGGTGTACCATATGGCTGAGTAATCTAACGCTTTACACTCATCCTGCATCTTGTGTGGCCAGTTTGGAACACTGTTCCACCGCCTGGAGAAGTATCCTACCTCTAAAGTGATATGGCGCGAAGCTCAACGTCTGCTGGGCCAGGATCAAACACATCCCTTTAGTCTGTCAAGAGATATGTTTGCTTTATCAATGGCCTCCCCCTTCCACCCTCCCTTTATGCTCTGGTGGTTGCAATCGCCATGTGGACTATCCACACGATTGTCTTGGATGCCATCGCAGGCTCCACCCCCACCCTCCCAGAAGCTGTCCACAGATTCCGGTCTCATTTGGTGGATCACTTTCAAGCGTGGATGTTTGGATATCTCCCACCACGTCGCCGACAGCTAGTCTCCTCCTGGTTCCCAGTTTGGTTCATCAAATAAGACTCCTTCCTCCAAACGTGTTCAATTGTGGCTACGACCCCTTCACACGTTCCCTCCCCCTCCCCATAAGTGGCGTTCCCGCTGGCAACAAGAGATAGCATCGCTTCTCTAGGGTGCCTTCCCTGTTCTAAGTTTTGTCTATTTTGGGTCAAATTTGGAAGTGTCTGTCCCATGGTCAGCCTTCCTCGAAATAAATTAAATACTATTATCTGTAGTTGAGTGTGAATTTTTATATCTCAGTCCAACGCTTGGCCAGTATTCCTTATAAAGTACTTGAGATGAAATGATCTAAAAAATCGTTCCCTCATTCTGTCCAACCAGATCTTCTCTGAGATTCCCTTGTGACAGTCTCTTTGGTCTAACACACAGTCAGCAGCAATCCCCAATTGTTTCTCTTCTTCTCTAGATGCCCGCTTAGATCTTTACTATTTTTTCTAAGAGTCTCAAAATTATTGCACAAATCAATAATTACCTTGAGAAGAATAGAACAATTGAAAGGTGATAATAGTTCAATACTTAGACTAAATATCAGATGAAAACTATATTGATAAACTACTGTTGTATTATCTGTTTTTTTATTAGAAGTGAATTCTAGGGAACTTATAGTGGGGATTTGGTCATCTAACCCTCGGTTGAAACCTCTTCAATGAAATGGCAGCCATTGCCATTGAATCACCCATCCTCGTCTCACCAGTGATGGTCTTCCCCATCCTAGCTAGGATTCTGTCATTGGACATCCTAAAGACCTAAAACGGAAAGATTTGTAAAACGTGTCCCTAACGTTTTCCTCTTGATCCAAGTGAACCAACCATATTTGGCTAGAGACCTGCTTAGTAATGGGTTTTATTAGCCATTAAGGCAGGTCACAAACCAACTTATTGATTCGCTAGTTGCAGGTGGCATCACTCTCCTTGCAACTTACTACTTACATTCCAATCAGTTGGTGATGAAACCTTTCTAATCTCAATTGGTACACCTGATAGTTAATCATTGTCAGATGCCCCTATTTTGTTGGCAATTCTGCCTGACGAGATCTTGAGTATTCATCCAGATTGATCTCTGATGGATATGACCAGGCGAATATCCCAAAATACCCCAATCATAGTTACTCCAAAATTTGGGCCAACCAATTTCCAATTTACCTCGCCTTAGGAAATTTATCCCCTAGAGATTCCTGGTAATCTAGAAGGCTGGGAATATGGGCAAAAATCCCAACACATCCCCCTCTTGCTTATATTTCCAGCGAGAAAAGGACTGGGGCATGAGAACACTGCTTCAGAAACTTGGTATAATACTTCATTGGCTCAAGCGGAGTATGATTTGTAAGACTCAACGCTGCTCGGGATGACCTTCAGCTTGCTCGCTCTTCCTCTTCCTCATCCGTACTGCCTACTCAGAGCGCAATCCCCATGATCTACAGACATGCCAGGTTGATCGATTTACTCATGACAATATAAGTCTAAGATCCAGTTTTCCCCCTTTTATAATTGGCAGTATATAAGAGATACACCGTAGGTATTTTGCACAGGGTTTAGCCCACTGAGCAATTAGGACCAACAATGTGATGATCGTCATCTTCAAAACAACAGAAAAAAACTTTTAAAATAAATATGGAGCACTTGCTCCCACAACTCTCTTTTATTTATTTAATAAATACAGCGTGTTCTCCTGTTCAGCTAACTCAAAATTACTTAACAACCACCTTTCTTGATCATCTCGTCTCACCTAAATTGTAGCTCCTTTAGATGCTACCGCTTCTATGACTTAGTAATTTAATTCACCATATCTCATTGGTTCCGTTGATTCTTTACTTGTTTTTCCCAATAGCCTAATCCAAGACGATTTCCCAATAACCCAATATTGCCTCATTTAAAGCACTCGAATTACCATTATCATATCAAATCTTGGCAGATTCCATCTGTTCCGTCATAAGGACTAGGGCTTATCATCTAGTCATATTGGAATTATGACATTATCCCCTCCTTGACTGTATGATAAGGATTTATTGCTTATATGCCTGGAGGAACTTTGCATACACTCATTTGATGATCTGACCGCTAGTGAGGTCCTTGATATTAAATGCAACTATAATGTACATTTAATCTCAATGACTTTGACTGGCCCAATCCAGATACTGGCCAGCTTGTGTTTCTAGCCAAACCCATGTTAATCATGGAAATGGACAATGTCTCCATCATTGAACTGTGCTAGGCCACTCCGCCATACCTGATTGGCAGCCTGGCTTTTGATTCTCTTAGCTAAGCTGAACAAATATGATTCAGTTTATAATTTAATCAACATATTCATTAGGATGGTTAAATAGCGTTGTGGATCCATTACGCCAGTGTCCTCTACACAGGCATATAGGAGGGTGGGCAGAACGGGGTGCCATACATAAAGAAATTGGAATGGGCTTTTCCCCGTGGCAGAATGGTAGCTAATATTATAAGCAAAGATGGCGGTGGACAAAAGGGAGCTCCAATCTGAGGATTGATCCGCTACTAATTTATAAAGTATGTTAAATAAAAGTCCCATTGACCTTCTCCAACATTCCGTTAGATTCAGGGTGGTAAGGGGCTGTCAAAACCCCTTGGATAGCCATTATCTCATTAAGCTTTGGAAGAATGTGGAAAGTGAAGATAGTTTCGTTATCAGTAAGTAGGAACTGAGGGCAGCCATGCCACTTAATAATGCATTACATAATGAATCTGGCCACTGTGACCGCATCTAAGTCTTGTATCGCCCTGGCTTCAACCCTACCGGGTTAAGTGGTCAATTGCCACCAAAAAGTACTTGTACTGGTTTGACCCTACTGGTAAGGGACCCACAACATCGATCAAAACAGTGTGCCAGGCGAAGTGTGGCTTCACTAACTGGTATGAAATCTTCTGGCGGAACAGCTTTTCCACTTGGCACTGATGACAGGAGGAGATAGTATCAATTACATTGAAGTTCATGCTTTCCCAGTAATACTTAGCTGCAATAATAAAATGGTCATAGATACTCCACCATGTCCAACTGCTCAGTGTGCGCTCATTATAATATCTGGGCGGCTGGAAGGTCTTGGGATATTAATGGTAGTATCCCCTATCGGCTTATACAATTCCCCATTTTTCTGGAACGTATTGGCCCTTATTCCATCCAATACCTTGATGACTGGGGGCGGTTCATCATTATACTTGCCGGTAAGCATTTTATTAAACATTAAATTACTCAGATCTGCCATAACTTCAATCATGGGTAATCTTGATAAATAATTGGCATTCTGGTGTTTTTCTATGGGTCAATGAAGAATTTCGAAATTGTATGCCTGCAATTTGAGAGCCCATTGGGCCAGACGCCCTTCCGGTTCTTTAAGGTTTTGTAACCAGTATAGCAAAGCATGATCCGTTACAACTTTGGATTTCTCTCCATGCAAATACACCCAAAATTGCTTATAGGCGTAGATCACCGCTAAGCACTCCTGCTCAGTCAAAGTATAAATTTGCACTCATGTCTTTTCAAGCTATGACTGCAATAGGTTATGGGGTGCTCTTCTCCTTCCTCATCTTTTTGGGATAGGACTGCCCCACAGTGGAAAGGGATGCATCCGTCTGAACAATGAACTCTTTTTCATATTTTGGGATAGCATAACACCGGCACACTGGTCAGGGCCATTCATTGAGTATCAAAAAGTGTGTTGCTGCCATTCCTCCATTTAGAAAATGGTATCCTTTCTTAATAACTCTAATAGTGGGCCCCAATACAGCTGAAGTTAGGGATTAAGCGCCGTAATAACCAACTATCCCCAAAAATAGTTGTATATCTTAATTGCTGTTGGTCAGAATCATTTTTGAATAGCTTCCACCTTAGCTGGTTGAGGTCTCAGCCCCGTGGCATCAACCATTAACCCTAGGTACTCCAGCTGGTTCTTAAAGAAATGGTATTTCTGAGGTTTGATCTTAAAGTTGGCCTCAGCGAGCCAGTGGATTACTGCTTCTAAATGGTCAAGATGTTTGGAGAAGGTTTAGGAGAAAACTCTAATGACATTGAGGTATACAAGGTTGCACGACAGCTTTAGTTCCCTAAGAATAGTGTCCATCACCCGTTGAAATGTAGCCAGGGCGTTACACAGACCTTACGGCATCTGGGTTGGTTGAAAAAGACTTTTGGACGTGATTGTGTCACATTTCTCCTGTTCCGCCACTGGCAACTTGATTTGCCAGTAGCCTGAGATCAGGTCCATTGCTGAAAAAAATGAGTCCCCCTAGACGATCCAAGGCGTCATCAATATGCGGTAAGGGATATGAGTCCTTTTTGGTGATGCTGTTGAGCTTTAGGTAGTCAATTACTACATGGTTAGTTCCATCCTTTTTTATAATAAGAATGGGAGAAGCCCATGGAATCTTCGATGGCTTAAGCATGCCTTGCTCTAATAGCTTGTCCATCTCCTCAGTTACTACTTCTTCCACCATTTTTGATACTGGATTGGCCTTAGCCAGATGGGAGGATGATTTTCAGTGTCCACCCTATGAACTACCACCCGCATGCATCTTAGATCATGGTCATTGACAGCAAAAACTCTCTATATTTTAAAATAAAGCGATTGACCTATCCAACTGTGGTTCCAACAACCCCATTAATTCATCGCGTGATACAACAGCCATTACTTTGAGCTGTGGTTCAAAAGGCAGACCAAATTTCCTCCAGCGACCCAAACTTATAGATAAAGAATCTCCTCAATGGGGATTAAGTGCATATATGCCACTATTTGGTGACAGCGGATTTGCAGTGGTACTGTTTGTAGGGTTATAAGTAAAACTTTGATCTCCCCTGCCCAGGTAATATAATGCCTGGGGCCACATGGGGCTCAAACTGCGACTACTGATATGGCCCCGTAACCTCCCCATAGAGTCCATCTGGAACTTCTATCACCAAGTCAGTCTTTAATAACTTGATGCCCTGATGGAATAGATATAGGTCCAGCAGCTCTGAGCGGCAGCCCTTGATATTCATAAATTAGTTGTGGAAGGGCCCGGGTTTTGCCCTTTGAACAATGGTAGCGCGCAGGATTACTCTGTCTCTATAAGCTAAATTGATATTCCCCATATGCACCGGATCATTTGGAACTCCACTAGAGTTGAAGTGAATTGGGATATGCTGACATAATATTTCATAATCTTGTGCGTCATATCAATAACAGCCCCATAGTGTCACAAGAAGGTGGTTCCAGTAAGCATATCATATTGATATTTAGTAACACTATAGCTGGGGCTACTTCAACAATATAACCAAACCTCAACGGAAGTGCACTTTATACTCCCTCAGAGATCGTGTTATCCGCTCCAGCAGTTCCTTATACCACCCGGTGGTCCACGTCCAGTTTTAATGATAATTTGGCCACCAACTTTGTGGAGACTATATTGACGGGGGCACCAGTATCTATGATGGCACGGACTCATGTTTTAGCTACAACCATGTCACAGTAAGTACATTCAGAGTAAAATGCATTTTGACTGTTTATGACATGGACATTTATAGCGTCTCTGTTTCCAAGAAAACCTACAATCCCTTCACCAATTCTGGGGTATTGTTTGATAATAGTGTTGACTGAAAGAGTGACGCTTACTGCTTGCAAGAAAGGTGCATCAGAGGAGGGGTCTAACTTTTCAGGTGAAACTTGGTCAAACATCTGGCAAGCATAGGCTCAACCTGCAACTGAGACCCCTTTCCCGCCATAGCCGCAGACTGCACTCATGTCAAAATAACTACCTCCAATTGCTGCTGATATAATACTGACTCATTAAGCAAGGGAGCTTCCGCTGAATATTCTAAGGTGGGTTCAGGTGGGACGTATGGGTTTGATATAGTGGATGTAGAGAGTCCCATCTCTACTCCGCTCTGACTTTTCCCTAGCAGTAATGTTCTGGTTGTACGTGAGACCTGTTGATTGGGGCACCATTGGGCCATGTGCCCTTGTTGACTGCATTTGAAACAGCTGACCTCATAGGCCCCACATGCCCAATTAATGTGAAACAAGCCACGTAGAGAGTTGGGATAGACGTGATAAGTGGAAACAAGGTAGGGCGATAGTTAATCCAGTGACAATAAACAGGTATGGGGCGGACGTTTGACTGCGGCGGGTAACTTGGTGGAATCTGAACTGGACAGACAAAGTTTACTAAGAATGAAAATTCAGCAGTGGGAGCAGAAGGATTTCTCTCTGTATTAGGTGGAGGAAAGTTGTCTGATATACAGCGCAAAAACTGAACAAGTTTAAGCAAAGGTACATCTTCATCCAACATTGGGGTCATGACGTTATATAGCGCATGGTATGGCTTCACAGCAGAAGTCATCACAATACACACCTTACGGGTCAGATAGAATTCTGGCCCCGATTAACATGTGAGCTTTTGCCATAAATTGCTCAGCAAACGTGGTGAGAGTCTTATTCCGCTGAAACTGATAGTTAAAAACTTGGCCTTCCGCTGTGACATCTTTTCAGTTCCACCAAAAAGCAACAGCAACGTTTTTGACTTCTTGATATGTAATGGAACTGCCTGAAAGGAAACAGATGACTTGATCAGCACTTCTGACATCCAAGGTAGAAATCAACAGTTTCACTTTATGAGGCTCTGAGACTCCGTCCATCACAATTTTAAATCTCTTAAAGAACCTATGTATGTTTCCTTCACGATCAAACAGAGGCATTTTATCACTGCAAACCTCCTGGAACAGCTCATTTTGTTTTCTAAGTACAGCGTCCAATGCAAGTTTCAGCTCCACATAGGCAACTAGACCAGCGTGTTGTGTAAGATTTATATCAAGATTATCAGGATGCAACATAGCCAGCAACTGAGTCTTTATCATGTTATAATTGATCAATGGGCCCCCTGTAGTGAGCACCACTGTTATAAATTTGGCAGTATACAAGAGACATGCCGTTAGTATTTTGCACAGGGTTTGACCCACTGAGCAATTAGGACCAACAATGTGATGATCTTTGTCCTCAAAACATTAGAATAAAATTTTAAATAAATATGGAGCACTTGCTCCTATAAATCTCTTTTAATTTATATAATAAATACAGTGGGTTCTCCTGTTCTGGTTACTATAAACTAAACAACCATCTTTCTTAAAAATCTCATCTCACCTATATTGTAGCGCCTTCAGATGCTAACTCTTCTATGGCTTAGTAAATTGATTTGCCATATCTCATTGGTTCCATCAGTTCTTTATTCGTTAATTTCTAATTGTCTAATCCAATATTATTTCCCAACAACCCAAAATCGCCTCATTTTGAGGCGCACAAATTACCATTGAACATATCAAATCCTGGCGGATTCCATCCATTCCGCCATAAGGACCTAGGGCTTATTATCCAGTCATTTCAGAATCACAACACGCCCCATCAGGGCTATGACCCACTGTCATATTCAGGATTATTGGTCTAGCGTCCTTGATTTCCCTATTTTCTCCTCTTCCTAGACAGGAGACTTTTTCCATTAATGTTTGTTTTGCAGCCCGATTAAGAATACTACTTTTTGTTCACCCTTGTTATTTCTCTTGTTATAAAATTGGTAGAATCGTTATGATATGTCATGAGGGTTTTTGAACAGATTTTGGTCCTCTGAGCAATAGGACCAACAATATGACAATTGTTGCCTATGAAACAACAAAATAAACAAATAAAATAATATGGAGCATTTGCTCCCACTATACTCTTTTTTTAATATTAAACAAAGAGGATCCTCACTGTTTTTCTCTTATTTAACTTATTAACAAAATCCTCTACTTAATCATCTCATCTATATTTTATCGACTTCAAATGCTACCACTTTATGGCTTAGTTGCTTTATTTGCTATATCTCATTGGTTCCATCAATTCTTCATTTGTTAATTTTATGATCGCCTGATTTGAGGCGACTCCCCAACAACCTAATATCGCCTTACTTCGAGGCTCTCAAATAAGCATTACTCATAGTAAACTTGGTGGATCCAATCCATTTCGCCATCACAACTTAGGGCTTATCGTCTTGCCATATCAGAATTGTGACATTACCCCCCTAGACTGAACGATAAGGCTCCTATTGCCTATATGCACGGAGGAACTTTGCATGCACTCAGTTGATGATCCAACGGCTAGCAGGGTCCTTGATAGTATATGCGTCCACACCTGTCTTTTCAATAACTTCAAAGGGCCCGCCTTGATTCTGGCCAACTTGTGTTTCCGGCCAAACCCATGTTGATCAGGGAAGAGAACCATATCGCCTTCCTTGAACTGCACAACCCACTATGACGTACCTGATTGGCAGCATGATTCCCGATCTACTTGGCTAAGCTGAAGGAATATGCTTCAGTTTGCAATTTGATTAGAATGTTTGCAAGGTTAGTCAAATAACAGTGGGGTTCCACTCCGCTGGTGTCTTCCACACATGAATAAAGTAATGCCTGAAGAGCTGGTGTCAGCTGTATAGTAGTTGGAAGGGACTCTTCCCCATGGCGGAATGTTAACTGATGTTATAGATGAACACAGCAGTGGAATGGAGGGAGGTCAATTGTAAGGTCGATCAATTACTAATTTTTTAGAATGTTCAACAGAGTCACATTCACCTGTTCAACCAATCCATTAGATTTGGGGTGGTATGGGGTCATTAGAACCCCGCGGATACCCATAAGCTCATTCAGCTTGGGGAGGATGTGCGAGGAGAATTTGGTTCTATTATCAGTGAGAATAAACTGAGGGCATCCATTTGAATGAATAATGCACTCTATATTGAACTTGGCCACTGTAACTGCCCCCAAATATCGTATTACCATTGCTTTTACCCACCAGGTCAAGTGGTCAATAGCCACAAGAATGTACTTACACCGGTTGGATCCTGTTGGCAAAGGACCAATGACATCAAGTGAAACTGTGTGCCAAGCAAAATGTGGTTTCACTACCCGGTAGGAAGTCTTATGGCAGAAAGGCTTCTCCACTTGGCACTGATGGCAACTGAAAATAGTTTTGAGCCTTTAAAGTTCATGCTTTCCCAATAGTACCAAGGGTGCAACAACTCCATTGTCTTACGCACCCCACCATGTCCAACTGCCTTCTGCATGCTCATAATAAATCCCAGTCATGCTGAGGGTCATGGATGTCTACCATGGAATCAACGATTTGCTTGTACAGTTCCCCATTCCATTGGGAGGTATTTTTTGCATCCTATTTAAAGCTTTGATTACAGGGGTGATTCATTCTCATATTTTCCGCTGAGCATCTTATCGTACATCACGTCTTTGAGGTCTGCCATCACCGCAACATTTGGCAATCTAGATAAACAGTCAGCGTTTTCATGCTTTACTCTTGGCCAATGAAGGATCTCAAAGTCATAAGCCTGTAGCTTAAGAGCCCATTGAGCCAAACGGCTTTCAGATTCTTTGAGGTTCTGCAACCAGCGTAATGACGCGTGGTCTGTTATGACTTTAAACTGTACCCATACAGATAGATTATGAATTGCTTATATGTGTAAATAACTGCTAAGCACTCTCGCTCAGTCACAGTATAATTGCGTTCATGGCTATTCAGGCTTCGACTGCATTATGCCACTGGGTGCTCCTCCCCTTCATCATCTTTTGTGACAAAACTGCCCCTACAGCAGAAAGAGATGCATCCGTCTGTACAATAAGTTTCTTTTTGAAATTTGGGTATTCTAACATGGGCGCATTAATTAGCGTCGTTCAAAGGGTATTAAAGGCGCGTTGGAGCCATTCCATCCATTTGAACATGGCATCCTTTTTTAGCAGCTCAAACAGTGGAACTCCAATACAACTGAAATTGGGTATGAAGCGTCAGTAATAGCCCACCATCCTCAAAAACATCTGAATGTCCCGCTTACTAGCTGGCTTAGTCATCTTCTGAATATCTTCTACCTTGGCTGGTTGGGGTCTCAGCCCAGTCGCATCCACCACAAAACTGAGTTTTCTCCAACAGGTCCTTAAAGAAGTGACATTTCTGGGGCTAGATCTTGATATTGGCCTCAGCAAGTTGGCGAAATACCTCTTCAGATGGGTAAGGTGTTCAGTGAACGTGAAAGAGAAGATGTTAATATTGTCAAGGTACACAAGTACACATGACAGCTTCAAATCACCCAAAATTGTGTCCATTGCTCGTTGGAATGTAGCTGGGGCATTACATAGCCCTTGTGGCATACAAGTTAGTTATAAAAGCCCCTTGGATGTGATTACGGCGCATTTTTCTTGTTTCGCCATGGGCAACTCAATCTGACAATAACTGATATCAAATCCATTGTCAAGAAATAGCGAGCTCCACCTAACCAATCCAGTGCATCATCAATCTGTGTAAGAAAGTAAGAGTTCTTTTTGGTGATACTATTAATCTTCAGGTAGTCAATTACTATGCGGTTAGTACCATCCTTCTTCTTAACAATTAGGACAGGTGAAGCCCACAGACTCTTAGATGGTTTGAACATTCCCTGCATTATCAGCTTGTCAATATCCACAGTGATGACTTCTTCATCTGCCCTTAATCGGTGGATTGGCTGAGACCTAATGGGGGGATGATCCCCAGTGTCCAGCCAATGAACAACCCCCCAAGCGCACCTTAAATCATGATTGTCAACAGCAAAAATCTCTTTGGTCTTTCATTAGCTCCATTAAATTTTCACATGGTACAACTGCCATTACGCCAGGCTGTGTTTCAATGGGCAGGCCAAATTCATCCAGTGAACCATACTCATGAACCTGGAGGACTTCTTCAATTGGAATGAATGCAAGTAAGCCACTATTTGGTGCCAGCGGATTTGCATTGGTTTATTCTTAAGATTTGCTACCAATACCTTGATCTCCCCATTTCCCGGAAGTTTAATGCCTGGGGCCATGTGGGGCTCAAGCTGTGACTGCTGATAAGGCCCAATGACCTCCCCATAGACCCCAGCAGGCACTTCCACCTCTAACTCAGTGAATAAGAATATTTGGTGTCCAGAGGGAATAAATATAGTGCCCGCAGCTCTAAGGGGTAGCCCTTGTAATTCATAAATTTGATGGGAAGTGCCCATGTCTTGCGCTTAAGTCAATGATAGCAAACTGAAACCACCCCATCACCATATGTAAGGTTAACATGACACATGTGTACCAGATTCTTTGGCATTCCACTAGAAGTGAAGTATATTGAGATTTGCTGCCCCAGAATTTCAAATGTCTATGCTGTCATATCAACAACAGCCCCAAAGTGGCGCATAAAAGCAGTTCCAATTAAAAGGTCAAAGTTATTGTTTGGTAGCACTATGGCTGGGGCTACAATGACAATTGACCTGAATCGCAAAAATAGGTCGCTACACGCTCCTTCAGAGGCCGTGCTTTCTGCGCCTGCGGTCTCATACACCATATTATGCTCCACGTCATGCTTTAATGCCAGCTTTACCACCAACTTTGTGGACACTATGTTGATTGGGGCGCCAATATCAATTATCGCACAAACTCGGGTTTTTGCTATAACACTGTCACAGTAAGTACACTCAGAATAAAATGCATTCTAATTTTTTAAAACATGAACATCTAATGCATCACTTTTTCCAAGGAAGCTCATAATACCCTCCCCAACCTTTAGGGTACTCTTAAATAATAGCGTTCACAGGGAAGGCCGCATTCATCCCTTTTATGAGAAGTGCATCAGCATATGAATCTGGTTCATCAGTGGAGAGTTGATTAACCATTTGAGAGGCATAAGACGTTGGTTGCTCCTGGGGGCTTACTTCCACCGTGTCCATAAATTGCGCTCATGTCAGCACATCCCCCCCAACCAGCTGCTGATATAGAAAGGCATCGTCATAATGGGGAACTTTCACTGAATGTACTGGGATAGGTTCAGGTGGGACTTTTGAGTTAGAATAGCGTAATTAGATAGTCCCATCTCTACTCCGCTCTGCGGTTTCCCTGATTGTACTGTTCCTGCGGTAAGGAATGAACCTGAAAATGAATTCAACTTGTGGTCAAGTGCCCAGAGTGACCACATGAGAGACAATTGATCCTGTAAGATCTGCGTCCAAGATTGTTGTGAAAATGGCCACCCCAAAAGTTAGGCTGGGGTCAAGCAGTGTAAACAGACATTTCCCAATAGTTGAACTGCTGGCAGCAACTCCGTTTGAGAGGAGGTGTGTAGTGATAATAAGGCTGTGGGTTACTAAATGGACGCTGAACTGGAAGAAATAACATCCTCAAATAAGAAGGTCCAGTAGCAGAGAGGATATAATTCCACTCTACTTTGGGCGGATGGAAGGTAGTGGATAACCGGCGCAAGATTTGAAAGAGTTTAAGCAAAGGTATACCAACTTCTAAATATGGAGCCATGGTATTGAAAAGCTCATGGTATGGTTTCACAGCGGAGGTCAATGCTATGCATACATATTATTTGGTTAAAATCCCTTCCCCAATTAGCACATGGGCTTCCGTCATAAAGCAATCAGCAAATGCGGTAAGGGTCTCATTGTGCTGAAACTAATAGTTAAGAACTCAGCCTTCCGCTGTGCCATTTTAATATACCTCCAAATAACCACAACATAATTCTTTCATTTTTTGATAGGGAGCGGAACTGGTGGGTAGATAGTAAGTAATTTGGTCAGCACTTTTAACATTTAAGGTGGATATTGATATTTTAACTTTTCTTTGATCTGAAGCTCCTTCTACTGCAAACTCAAATCGCTTATAAAATACATGGATGTTCCCACTGCAAGCAATGAAGCAGCTTAAAAGTACAAACCTCCTGTAGAAACTCCTTCTTCCAAGGGATCATAGCACTCAAGGCAAGTTTAAGTTCTGCATTTTCAATGGTTGTGGCATCTCAAAAAGACTCCTTGCCAGAGCAAGCCTGATAGGACATGGCCAGCGAATGAGGAATGTTGTTGGCATTGTGATTGATCAATGGGCCCCCTGTAGTGAGCACCATTGTTATAAAATTGGCAGAATCGTTACAATATTCTGTGAGGGTTTTTGAAAAGGGTTTGGCCCACTGAGCAATAGGACCAACAAAATGAGGATTGTTGCCCTTGGAAACATCAAAATAAACAAATAAAATAATATGGAGCACTTGCTCCCACTATACTCTTAAATTTAATATATTAAACACCTCGGATCCTCGCTGTTTTTCTCTCCTTAACTTATTAACAACCTCCTCTTTTTAATCATCTCGTCTCATCTTTATTGTATCAACTTTAGATGCTACCACTTTATGGCTTAGAAGTTTTTTTTCTATATCTCATTGGTTCCATCAATTCTTTATTCATAAATTACATGATCGCCTAATTTGAGGTGATTCACCAACAACCCAATATCGCCTTACTTCGAGGCGCTTGATTTTTATTACTCATAGGAAACTTGGTGGATCCAATCCATTCCACCATCACAACTTAGGGCTTATCATCCAGTCATATAAGAATCACAGCCTCACTCATATCCTCTTGACTCAAGTCATTCCTAATTCTTCTCTTGGATCGCTTATCCCATTAATTTTGAGATTAGTTTCTCTGAAATTGGAGTTTAATGGATTGTAGAGTTCATAATGTCAACTTCTAAGTAAGTCCAACATCCCCCTCTCATCCAGCTCATATGTCAAATTCTGAGTTGCAATACCAGCAGCTTTTAAATAGTTTGTCTAATCAAGATCTTTAGCTCCTCCATCAGATGAGTGGGATGCACGATGGAACCTCTTCTATGGTCCTTCCAGGACTCATATGCCTAGTCTAGCGCCAGTGGCTATTCCTTCCATAATTATTTGAAATGGCAACCAATCCATAAAACCAGGCATACGATCATTTTGATTAACTCTTGTCCAATTCTGTCTCTGTTTTCAATTCTAGAGTTGGATTTTGAAACTCTCCTGTATTTGTCTCCTTTTGCAGATGCACCAGCCATCATCATGGATGCAGCAGAGATTATGCCTTTCGCTCTTGATCACTCTTTTCTTTCCAGGTTGGGCCTGCTTCCTGAGTTCCTCTTCCAACTTGGATAATATTATAAACCCGCTGTTCTGGCTACTGAGCTCACCATTAGTAATAGTATTCATTTCGAGCTCCCCTATGCTGAGCTCTGGGCCCAAGTCACAGAGGCTTTGTCCCTAGAGTTGAATCCCTCAGATCTTGAGAAAATTCTAGATTGGGTAATCTCGCGTAAGCTCTTTGCTTTGATGGCCAAGTTCTTTGAATTTAGACCACAAAGCTTCCAGCCTCTCCCAGGTTTTACCATTCCTTCAGCTTCAGTTTCCAAGAAGCTCATAGTCGTCACTTGCAGGATGCCATTTTCTCCCTGCATGACTTTATCATCTCTGGAGCTTCCCATTGGTATCTTCCGCTGATGACATTAGTATGGGGCATGAAAAAGTGACCCCTGTCAAGCATCCCTTGTCGCTGCTGGACCATATATTCAGTCTTCTTAACAAAGCCCTTCATCAGGCACTCAATACTAATCTTCTGGCTCCAGTTCCATATCAGGATTACTTGGGGTTATTTGCCAACTGCCTCTTCTTATACTGTTGCTTTCCTCCCCTATCCAGGTTTTTGCGATTGGCTTCTTCCAACTTTTCAATTTACCTTCCCCTAGTCGCTTTCTTGCATGGCTCTGCATCTGCTCAAAGAACATGGTCTTGTGCAGGTCTTGCCCTCATAAGCATCCAATCACACATTAGTATGATGGGATGTTTATTCCTACCGTGATCCATCCTCCCTCCCCTCAAGAGGTGACATAGGCAGAATCATCCACATATTGAGGACAATTAATAAAAGTTTAATATAAAGCTATATTGGTTTTTTTCTTTTCTATGCGGTTTATAATAATTTTCCCAATATCTTTTATTGTTTTTATTTTTATTATTCTTTTTTCCATGGGACTTGACCTGGTTTCAGTTCAGTGGTCCATCTTTTTTTATTTTTCCCCCAAACTGTGTCCTGGGTGCTTAAACCGGCCAATTTTCTATGGTTCAGAGGTCCTTTTTTGGACTTAACCATCTAGATTGATTCAGAGGTCATTTTTCAGTATTGACCTAATCATTAGGACATGACCAACTTAATGGTTCATTGGTCCTTTGGGAACTTTTTATAATTTTTTTATTGACCTATCACTTCAGATACTTAGCATGGACTCAATTCAACGTTTCCATCTAAGAGATTATTGAAGGAATAGGCCACAGTACTTATTTTGATAATAACTTTAAAATGGACCTGACCACAGTGCATCTAGATTGGCTTTTCTTGAAACCATGCATATTGCAATAGTACTCTTTCGCCTAATCAATATTACGCTAAGGCCAGTCAGTTCTTATTGTCTGTTGATTTCGCTCATATCCTTTTCTTCAACATAGTATTGAATGCTTGTGATTTCATATTGATCAGGATATTTATCAGTCAGTTCAAGTACTGTTCAGCACTCATCCCCAATGTTGGTTCCACCATTAATTATAAGATTGGTGGCAAAGCGGCCTACCTCCCATATAACAACTCAAGCAGCATTTTTCCTGTCGCCATATGATGACTGATATTGTAGGCGAACATCACTGAACTCAGGTATGTTCCCCACACAGAAGTTCTTCTTGCGACCAGCTTCCTCAGCGTCATAGCCAGCGTTCCATTCACTTATTCTACCAGTCCTTTCATCTCCAGTCAGTAAGGTAATGACATGACTCCACTGATCCCCATTATCTTATCCAATTTTGGGATTACATGAGATGTGAAGTTTGTCCCATTATCTCTAAGCAGGACCTGCAGACATCCATGTAGATATACTACTTGATCCAGGATAAACCTTACGGTGCTGGTAGCGTCTACTTTTGCCAGAGCCTTCATCTTTACCCATCTCGTTAGATGGTTGATGGCAACTATTGTGTACTTGACTCCCCCTGTGCTCATTGTCAGCAGTCACATAATGTCAATGGACACTGTATGCCAGGCAAATCCAGGGACGACCAGTCAGTATCCAGTTGTATTCTTATGTGGTTTGTGCAGCTGGCACTCTATGCAACAAGCTAGATCATTGGCGACATTATAGTTGATCAACTCCCAGTAGTACTGGCAAATATGGATAGTTGTTTTTCTCAGGCCTCCATGCCTGACAACCTTGTGAGCTGCTTGTACTATCGCTGCTCTTTCTGACAGTTTTGGGAATAATAGCCACTTCCCTATAATTGTCTTAAAAATTGTCCATCCGTGGTCTCAGTGTTTTCCATCACTTTCCAAAGCACACCTTGGATTTCTCTGGTCTTGTTCCCAATTCTTCCATTGACCATTCTCTGTAATAGCTCATCTGCCTGCGGGTATATCATTTGGACCATTGGTAAATGTGATAATCCATCCACACCCTGGTGAGAAGCCCCAACTCAGTGG
This sequence comes from Massospora cicadina, assembly GCA_022478985.1. Lineage (NCBI taxonomy): Eukaryota > Fungi > Entomophthoromycota > Entomophthoromycetes > Entomophthorales > Entomophthoraceae > Massospora > Massospora cicadina. Next base: position 240,618 of record JAKSZP010007905.1, read on the forward strand.
ACAATCTCATAATCACAAGCCTGTAGCTTAAGTGCCCATCAGGCCAGTCGTCCTTCTAGTTCTCTTAAATTATGGAGCCAACGCAACAAATAGTGGTCCACCACCACTTTAAAGTGCGCTCCATAGAAAAACACCCTAAACTGCTTACATGTGTAAATGACTGCAAGGCATTCACGCTCAGTTACAGTGTGATTCCTCTTTAGTGGCTGAGAGTGTCCGGCTCACATATGCCACCAGATTTTTGTCCCCAAATTGTCTACTTGGCCTGGTATGGCGCCGATCGCTATCAATGAAGCATTATTTTGTATAATAAACTCCCAATCAAAATTAGTATTTTTAGAATTGGAGAATCTATTAGATACCAGCGTAGCTCATTGAAGGATTCTGAGCTTCTTCATTCCATTCAAATCCTTTTTTGGATACTTCAACAGATGTAATAAGGGCTTGGCTATTTTGGGTAAATTTTAAATAAATCTTCTGAAGTATTTGAACATCCCAAGGAACACTTAGATGTCTCAGACACCATTTGGCACAGCCATCTATTTTATGGCTTCTATCTTCTAAGATTGCAGCTACAATCAACCAGAATTGATCACAAATCCCAGATATTCCAACTCTTTTTTGAAGAAGTGACACTTCCTTGGCTTAATCTTCAGGTTAGCTTCGGACAGTCGCTTGAATACTTCTTCCAAGTGGTGTAGGTGATCAGTAAACATCTTACTGAAGACATTGATCTCATCCAATATACCAGGATGCATGACAACTTTAAGTCGCTCAGTATAGCGTCCATGGCCCTCTGGAACGTTGCAGGCGCATTACATAGTTTCTGGGGCATCCTTGTCAGTTGGTATAGCCCATGCGCAGTAATAATCGCGCATTTTTCCTGGTTTTTGGCAAGTCGATCTGCCAATATCCTGAGATCAGATCCATCACATAAAAACTTTGCTTCTCCCAATTGATCTAGCGCATCATTGATTCTTAGTAGGGGATACAAATCATTCTTCATGATATTAATCAGCTTTTGGTAGTCAATCACCACCCAGTTAGAGCCATCCTTTTTCTTCATGATTAGAATCAGACTCGCCCAGGGACTCAATGATGGAACTAGAAGTCCATGCTTCACTAGTTTTCTGATTTCATCTTCCACTACCACTTTGGCCACTTTTGACCATCAAATCAGCCTCATCCTGATCACCAATTTTCCCTGGTGTCGACCTTATGGATCACATCTCTTTCACATCCCAAATTGTGGTCATCCTGAGTAAATACTTCGCAATACCTTTTGAATAATTTGAGCACCTCCTCTTGCTGGCCTTCTGACAGATCAATGAGTGCTCTCGATCAACCAATAGGTTGATATTTTTGGTTACCCCAGCCAATAGTTCCATCTCATCAAGTATGGAATTTCCTCAGTTCAGCCATCAGGATTTCTCGTCACTTTTTAGGTCCAAAACTCATAGACCAGAAAAATCAATATTTTATAAATTTTATATATTTTATATATTTTTATTTTGCAATGGGACTTGCAACCTAAAAAGTTCAGAGGTCCTTCTTTTCCCCTTCATCCAAACTGGGTCCTAGGTACTTAACCCTCCCACTTATGATGGTTCAAAACCTTATCCTCTTAAGATTTAACTAACCATTTGGTTCAGTGGTCCTCTTCTAGGACTTGACCAAATTTCAGGACATAACAATTTAATGGTTCAGAAGTCCTCTGTGAACATTGCAATTATTTTCTCTTAGGCTCAATACTTCTGATTAGTATTGACCTTCTTCACTATATGACCACCAGTGCTGTCTCTTCATATATAGGCTAAAATTGCTGACTTTGGCAATATCCTTGAATATTAGGCCTTTAATCCCAAATCGGTTATTTGTCCAACAGAGTCCTATTTTCATCTCATACTTTGGCAACTGATGCGTTGGATCCTCTTATCTCATTAGCCAAAAGTTTTGCCCGATTGTTCAAATTGTTTTTCCCCTGAAAAAAGATTTTCAGCCAACGTGGCTATCCTTAAAAACACTGGTCGTTCTGGCCTCGTTAGCTTCATCCAATTCTTCCAAAATTGATGAACTCGTCTCCAGAAACTTCAGATCATTGGTTGAGTGTTATTGAGTCAAGATGATTTTTCCACTATCTTGGATCAATCATTTCCTATTTTAACTTCATATCTTCATTGGTATGGCAATCCAATTCTCCTGATTGAATGCTTCCTATTTCATCCAATGCATCATCTAAACACTCACTCCTCAGGTCTATTTAAAGCGGACTTAATGTTAACCTGAGTTGAACCTGCTTTTCCTCAAGAATAATTCCAGTGACCCAATTTCAACCCAAGTTGGCCCTTCTGAAACTCTTCATTTTAAGTAGATGTCGGTGGAACAGGTTTCCTTGCAGCACTAGATAGTTCCATATCTAGGCTGCAAGTCTTTTTTCTTGGTAATGAGTATCTTCCGTTTGGTTCATTTGGAGCTCCTCTTCTGAGCTGGGTGAACGCCAATGAACGTGATCCAATTCACGTGCTATCTATTATAAAGTTACTTTCCTTATTAACTTATTTCCAGAATTAGAAACATCTTCATTGACTTCATGTTCTAAGTACTTCTACTCAACTACACCCCTGTAGTGAGCACCAACTTGTAAAAATTTACTTAAGGGTTATTTTTGACAAACAACCCCAGTAATCTTTTTACTGCACAGGTTTAGTTTCTTGTGCACTTAGTCTGCATTGTATAGTATATTAGATTATTGGTTGATAATAGTATAACGACTATTATCTGTAGTTGAGTGTAAATTATTATATCTCGGCCCAACGCTTGGCAAGTATCCCCAATTAAAATACTTGAGATGTTGAGATCTAAGGATTTGTTCCCTCACTCTGTCCAACCTGATTTTTCTGAGATTCCCTGGTGACAGTCTCTTCAGTTTAACAAAAGTCAGCAGCAATCCCTAATTGTTTTTCCTTCTTCTCTAGATCCCCGCTCAGATCTTTACTCTTTTCCCTAAGAGTCTCTCAATTATCGCACACAGCAATAATATCCTTGAGAAGAATAGAACAATTTAAAGCTGATAATAGTTCACTACTTAGACTATATATCAGATGAAAACTATATTGAAAAACTACTTTTGTATTATCTGTTTTTTTATTAGGAGTGAATTCTAGGGAATTTATAGTGGGGATTTGGTCGTCCAACCCTCGTTTGACACCTCTTCAATGATTTGGCAGCCGTTGACAATGAATCACCCATCCTCATCTCAGAAGCAATAGTCTTCCCCATCCTGGCTAAGATTCCATCGTTGGACATCCTCAAGACCTAAATGGAAAGAGTCAGAAAACGTGTCCCTAATGCTTTCCTCTTGGTCCAAGTGAACCAACCATATTTAGCTAGCAACCTGCTTAGGTAATGGAACTTATTACCCATTAAGGAAGGTCATTCACCAATTTATCGATTCACTAGTTGCAGGTGGCATCACTCGCCTCACAAATTAATATTTACATCTAAATCAATCAGTGATGAACCCCAACCAATCCCAATTGGTACAACTGATAGTTAATCACTATCAGATGCCCTATTTCATTGGCAACTCTGCCCGGCGAGATCTTAAGTATTCTTACAGATTGATCCCTGATGGATATGACCAGGCGAATATCCCAAAAAACCCAATAATAGTTACTCCGAAATTTGGGCCAACCAATTTCCAATTTACCTCGCCTTAGGGAATTATCCTCAAACGATTCCTGGTAATTTAGCAGGCTAGGAATATGGGCAAAAATCCCAACAGGGGTCAGTTATAGTCATTTTCATGAGTGTTACAGTTTAAGTACCTTTTGCTCACTCTACCACTCCATTGGTTGAAGGATGGTAGGGGGTTGAAAATACCTGTGTGGTTCCCATCAGTTTGGCTATATATTTCAACAGCATTAATCAGAAGTTTTACCCACTTTGGAAAGAAATATGTTAGGGCATTCATGCTTGGTGATAATATCATTATATAAAAATGTAGCAGTAGCCTTAGCCAAAGTTGAGGGTAGAGATAAAGCTTCGATCCACTTAAATGATTCTTGGATTGAAGGAAGAAAATGATGACCATTAGAGAGCTCAAGGGAGAGGTATGTCAGCATTGATGCTTATAATATGAAATTTTTCACAAGGTGGAACTACTGGATGTTGAGATTGGGGATTAGGTCCAGCTTGGCTTTTACATTCCAGGCAAGATTCTAATAAAAATTGGATTGAAGCAATAATTTCTTCCCAATAACCTTAAGTCTTAAGCCACTGGTAGGGTTTCCAAATTTCCTCGTGGCTGACTTGCCAATGTTCTTCCAATATGACGTCAGTTTGAGCTGAAGGTCATACATAGGGCACCCAATTTTTGGACACAAGTTTGTACTGTTGGCCGTTTTTAACTTGAAGCTTCGCAAATTTTTTGCTAAATTCTTTTAGGGTCAGATTTTCCCTACCATAAACGCGATTGTGTTAGGAGTTCATAGAGTCAATCCTTTTCAGGGTCAGTTAAATTTAATATAGGAAGCTGGGATAGACAAACAGCATTTTACTGTATGGGCCCTAGTCAATAGATAATAAAAAAGTTGTAGTTTTGATTTTTACCGCCTATTGGGCTAATCTCCTATCATGGCCCTTAATTGCTGTAGCCATTGCAAGAAAGCATGGTTGGTAATTATGGTGAAATTTTTACCATTTATTTAATGTTAGAAATTCTTAATAGCCAGTAGGAACGCCAAGCATTTGCATTTCATAGCACTATAGTTACACTCGGATCTGGCTAAGGTCTTACTATAGTAGGCGATAAGATGGTCCACTAAGTTATCATCATGTTGAGATAGTATAGCTCCAATGGCTATATCACTAGCATTGGTAAAGAGGAGAAAGGGTTTCTCAAAATTTATATGATTAAGTACTGGAGAGTGAGAGTGAGAGATGCGTAGCAGATCAAAGGCCTTCGATTGCTCTTCTTTCCACTGAAAGGGGTACCCAGTTCTTCAATAAGTATAAGAGGCTCAGAGGACTCTGCAAAGTGTAGAAATTTGGCAATAATATCCCATCATCCCTAAGTAAACTTGCACGTCTTGTAGGTATTTAGGTGGTGCCATTATTCTGATATTACTGGACAATAAACCCTATGTTGTTGGCGGAATGGGTAGAATTCACCTAGCCTGAGTATGGATTACAACTATAGAGCGCCTTGCAATGAGGCAATATTGAATCAGAATGGATGGTAATTGGATCGCTTCCATATGAGGTTTTTAAGAGTTATTGATGTACAATGAATCGTGGTAAATCGCCTCAAATTAGGCGTTTGTGCTTTTAATGAATGAAGAGTTGCTCGAAACAATGTGAAATGGCGAACTAAATTACTAAGCTGAGGAAATGGTATCATGAAAAGTCACTAGGATATAGGCGAGATTAATTGATTGATAGGGTTAGTTGTTAATAGTTTATAGTGAGAGGAACAGCAAGGATCCGCTGTATTACTTATAATAAATAAAATAGTGTTGTGGGAGCAGGTGCTCCATATTTACTAAAAGTTTACTCTGTTTTTTAGTGGATGACAATCCTCATATTGTTGGTCCTATTTCTCAGTGGGCTGAACCCTGTGCAGAAAATCCTTAGCGTATCTCTGAGATGCCGCCAAATTTATAACAGTGGTTCTCACTATAGGGGGCCCACTGATCAATCAAAAAAACAATAAAATTTCCTCATTTGCTGGCCATGTCATATCAGGCTTACTTTGGCTAGAAATCTTCCAAACACACTGTATTTATTGTATATGTGGAATTTAAGCTTTCCTTAAACGCTGTGCTTCAAAGGAATAAGGAGTTTCTTCAGGAAAGTTTTTATTGACAAGCTGCTTTCGTTTGATTTTGATGGGAAGATCCATAAATTTTTTACGTGATTTGAAAATTCAGTAGAAGGAGCTTCAGATTGGCGTAAAGCCAATTACTAATATTCACCCTGGATGTTAGAAGCAACACCAAGTTTCTTGCTATCTCTCCAACTGTTCCATTACTTATCAATAAGTGAAGGAAATTGTTCTGTGGTTGTTCAGAGGGACTTCAAAGATGGCACAGCAGAAGGACGAGTTCTTAACCATCAGGTTTCAGCATAATAAGACCCTTAACATGTTTGCTGTTTGAGCTATGGTAGATGCCCATCTTAAATGGGGCAGGGACATCAATCAAATCTGGCATATGCATAGCTTTATTCTCCGCTGTGAAACCATACCATGAGCTTTTTAATGCCATGACTCCATATTTAGAGGACGATGTACCCTTGCCTAAACTCACTCAAATTTTACGCTGTCTATCTGCTACCTACCCTCCACTTAACATAGAGCGGAAACCTATCGCCTCCACTGCCAGACTTTCTTATTCAGAGGAATTATACCTCCCTCTTATGCGTCCATTTAGTAACCACCAGCCTTATTAACACTACATGTCTTCCTCCCAACTGAGCTGCCATAAGCAGTTCAACTATCAGGTGGAGCCTGTTTAAACCACTTGATCTCAGTTTAACTTTTGGGGTAACCATTTTACAACAATCAAGGACGCAGGTCTTATAGGGTCAATTTTTTGTGCGATTGATCAGGCCCCTGGACAGAAGTTGCCTCAATTGTCAAACCATTACCTACCGCAGGAGAAGTACAATTTGGGAAAAGTCAGAGCGGAGAAGAGATGGGACTCTCTACCTCCGCTATTCTGACTCAAAACGTCCCACATGAACTTATCCTCATACATTCAGCGGAAGTTCCTCAGTATGACGAGCCTTTTTATACCAGCAGTTGGTTGGAAGGGTTAATGTGCTGACACAAGCGCAATTCAAGGACTGGCAGAAGCAGGCCCTCAGGAGCACACAAAGACTTAAACTTGTTAAATTTTTGACAAATTATTATAAGATGAACCAGACCTTTTTGCTGATGCACTTCTCTTAGAAGAGGTAAACTCTGCCCTCCATGTGGAAGTTATTTTTAAAGAATATCTTAAAGTTGGGGAGTTTTAATGAGCTTTTAGAAAACTAAATCCGTTAAATGTCCACAATTTACACAATCAAAATGCATCTCAATCTGAGTGTACTTACTGTGACATTGTCATAGCAAAAACCTGAGTCCGCGCTACAATTGATATGGGTGCCCCAATAAGCGTAATGTCCACAAAGTTGGTGGTGAAGTTGGAACTAAAGCCTGACGGGTAACATCATATAAACTATGGGACTGCAGGCGTGTAAAGCACGGTCTCTGAAGGGGCTTACAACGTACTACCCTTGCGGTTTGGGTCAATTGTACTTGTAGCCCCAGCCATAGTGCTACTAGACAATAACTATGACCTGTTAATCAGAACCACTTTTATGCACTACTTTGGAGGTGTTGTTGAAATGACAGCGGAGACCTTTGAAATTCTGGGGCAAGAAACCCAATCTACTTCACTTTCAGCGGAATGCTAAAGAATCCAGTGCACATGGGTCACATTAACCTTGTATATGGTGATAGGGTGATTCTGGTTCATTACCATCGACTAAAGAGCAAGATCCAGGCCTTTCCCCATCAAATATATGAATATCAAGGGCTACCGCTTAGAGCTGCTGGCCCTATATTTATCCCCTCTGGACACCAAGTAATCATCAACACCAATTTAGAGGTGAAAATGCAGGCTAGTCTATATGGGGAGGTCATTGGCCCTATCAGAAATTGTGGATTGAGCTCCATGTGGCTCAGGCTTTATACTTTTGGGGCATGGGGAGATCAAAGTCTTTGTAGCAAATCTTCAGAATGGACCGATGAAAATCTGCTGACACCAAATAGTGGTATATTTACATTTTATCCCAGTTGGGGAAGTCCTCTGGGTTCATGAGTTCAGTTTGCTGAATGCATTTGGTCTGCTCATTGAAACACACCTCAGCTTAATGGCAGTTGTACCACATGAATATTTAATGTTGTTAATGGAAGACCAGAAAGATCAAGTGGAAGCATTATTTCAAAAATCCAAAGAGATCTTTGCTATCAATGATTATGACTTAGGGTGCACGTTGGGAGTGGTCCATCTAGTGGACATAGGGGATCCTCCCCCATCAGATCTCAGCCAATCCGCCAATCTAGAGCAGAGGAAGAAGTTGTCACAGTGGAAAGCAATAAAATGCTGGAGCAAGGAATGCTCAAACCATCAAAAAGCCTGTGGGCTTTCCCTGTCCTAATTGTTAAAAAGAAGGATGGTATTAACTGGGTAGTAATAGACTACAGTAAGCTCAAAAGCATTTGAAAAAGGACTCATACCCCTTGCCATGATTTGATGATGCATTGGGCAGTTTGGGAGGAGCTCTTTACTTCTCCATGATTGATTTGGTATCTGGCTATTGGCAGATTGAGTTACCTGCAATGGAGATCTTTCTTTTGCTTCAATACCTAAATTGAAGCTAAATTTTAGTTTTTTAAAAAAGACAAAAACCGACCACTTGAAAGAGCTAAAACTTACCAATGTCAATGTAATTGATGCCTGCTGCCTCAGCTTGGGGGTAGTGCGCCTCTATCTGGCACCTTTTGGCTGCCGCCAAAGTGCGCCCAGGCTGGCTCTGCTAGCCCTCCCAACACTACCATGCGTTATGACCCCCTCAGGACTTGGCACACCACCTCACAAGCTCCCAAGTGGTGCTCCAGAGCCCTTTGGTGCTTCCACGGAGTAATTTACATTTAGACCTCCAGATCAAATATGGGAATCTTTTCCTATATGCTAGCGCAGCCATTATTTAGATGGCCATGGCAGTTTTTAAATCCACTGGCTATGTTGACGTCCGCCCCTTTAAAGGGTATTTTGATCTTGGCAATCATTAAGAAGCTGGTGCGTCAGCAGCATCTAAGCTTCTGATCACAGACAAAAAAATTCTCATTCTTACTGTTTGCACGTGGCTCCCAGATGAAGCCACTTTGGTTGTCCAGTTTTCCAGTTTGCCATCGTTTCTCTCCCCTAGACGCTTTTGAGATAAATGGATGGAGGGTTTGGCCATTTACGGCACAGACCCTGTCTTGCAGTTTGTGGTTTTCAATGAGTTGGGTTGGTTGTCAGGGACTTGAACCTTTGCAATGATCTTCCCTTTCCATTGTGACATCCACCTTAGGATTCCCCTCCATATGGTGATCAGATCCGCACCTGATCAGCATTTTTTGGCTTGTATTGAAAATGACCATGCCATATGCCCCTTGTGCTTCAAATTCGATTATTTGAAGTGCAAGTGCCCCATGGCTTCCACCTCCGCCGCATCCACCGCTTTTTCTTCTGAAGTTGGGCTGTCTGCTGCTTCACCCAAAATTTTCAAGTGGATTGCGATCCTCCCTCCCCCACCTTGGCTAATTCTGGGACTGCTTCCAAAGCAACAGCCAATCAAAATATAATTTTTTTAAAAAATTTGACGGAATTATAAAATCCTGAGCTGATGGCTGAGATAGTTTTAGATGAGCTACCATGGCCAACTGTTTGCAGCCAATCAGGATCCACAACTGCACCTACTCAAGTGGCTGGCCCAGCATTAGACAATTTAAATCCATTTGAAGCGCTCAAATGGATTGATGATAATGATCAGCCTTATAAATTTAAGCCTAATTCACCTTGGAGGATTTTCTGTAAATCCTCCCAATTCACGTCCCCGCCATTTTAGATCTTAAAATGGCTTACCTAATTATAAAAATATTAACAAAATGGCGGTAGAAGCAGCAGCTTCTCCTTCCAACACCCTCCTATGTTAACTTTTTCATGGGGCGACGGAACCCCTTGTTGAGGTATTCCTATCCCAAATTTACCCCATGATTTCTATGAGGATGATAAATACAAAATTGAGGAGCTCGCTTTTGGTGCAAGCCGTTCCTGTATCAATGCAGTAAAAACATCTCTTTTTGACCCCGTTTATCCCCAAACCTGCCAGCGCATCAAGTCTTTCAATTTTGTGTCTGCTCTCTTCAATTTCGCTGATCATCAACTTGCTCAATACATTGAGGCGATGGACACCTCCGGCCTCATTAATGAATTAAAGCCCCAACAATACCTCCTTATGCCACCTGTCACTGATTCCCCAACCCCTATGCTGTCTGCCATTATCCACCAGCTAAATTAGGCTCCTGGCAAAAGTTTCCCCAAATCATCCTCACCTTCTGATATGGCTTCTTAGGCTGATAACTTAGGAAATATATTAGGAATTTTTAGTTTTCTAATAATCCCTTTATTTGGATCATTTGCAAAATAAAGATGCGTGTCAGCTCCCCCTTTTGGGTTGGGCACTACTAATGCTAAAAAAAGAGTTACCTGCGTCAGAACAGGAGAAGTGCGCCACTATCACATCAAAAGGGCTTTTTCACTTTTCACATATGCCACAAGGGCTGTGTAATGCCCTGGCTACATTCCATCGGGTGATGGACACTATCCTTGGCAACTTGAAGCTGACATGCATTCTTATATACCTTGACTATATCAGCGTTTTCTCCCATACGTTTTCTGAGCACCTTACCCATTTGGAAGAAGTATTCCGTCGGTTGGCTGAGGTCAACAGCAAAATAAAGCCCCAGAAATGCCACTTTTTCAAGGATCAGCTAGAGTAACTCAGGTTCGTGGTTAATGCAACAGGGTTGCAGCCTCAACCACCCAAGGTGGAGGCCATCCAGAAGATGACTACACCAAACAGTAAGCGGGATATACAAGTAGCTTTAGGGATGGTCAGCTATCATCACCGCTTTATACCCAGCTTTAGATGTATTAGAGGTCCACTGTTTGAGTTTTTAAAAAAGGATGCCACGTTGAATGAACGGAACACCATCAACATTCCTTTGATACACTACGAACAGCGTTGATCAATGTGCAGTTCTAAGCTACTAAAATTTCGAAAGGGAAAGTTATTCTACATTTGGATGCATCCCTTTCCGCTGTGGGGGCATTTCTGTCCCAGAAAGATGATAAAAGGGAGGAGCAACCAATGGCTTACTTCAGTCAAAGCCTGAATAGCCATAAAAGTAATTATACTGTGACTGAGCAAGAGTGCTTAGTGGTGATCTACGCGTATAAGCAATTCAGAGTATATTTGAATGGCGTAAAGTTTAGTTGTAACAGATCACGCCTCATTAAACTGGCTCCAGAACCCTTAAGGAGCCTGAAGGGCGTCTAGCCCGATTGGCTCTTAAAGCAAAGGCTTACAATTTCGATATTTTCACTGACCAGGAGTAAAACACCAGAATTCAGACTGCTTGTCAAGGTTACCAACAATTGCAGTGATGGCAGATAAAAGCAACATCATGTATGGTAAGACGCTTTGTAGCAAGTTTGATGATGAGACACCATAAGTCATAAAGACAATAACTAATTTCGAGCTAATACTTTTTAGCGCAATGGTGAGTTGTATAAGCGGATTTGAGATTCAACAGTGAACTTTCTGTGACCCTTGGCAAAACCTAATTTTATCATGAGCACACATAGGGCCATCGGAAATGGTGGTGTGCACAATCCAGTGGAATTGTAAGGCCTCAGTATCATTGGGAAATCATGAACTTTGATGTTATTGATACTATCTCCACCTGCTACCAGTGCTAAGTAGAAAAGCCATTCTGCCAGAAGACCTCGTACCAGTTAGTAAAGCTGAACTTTGCTTGGCATACAGTTTCCAAGGATATTGTTGGTCCTCTGCTAACGGGAGCTAACTGGTTCTAGTACATTTTGGTGGCAATTTACCACTCAACCCGGCGGGTTGAAGCAAGGGCAATACAATATTTGAGGGTGGTCACAGTGGCCAAACTCATAAATGAATGCATTTTCCAGCGGCATGGCTGCCCTCAGTTCCTCCTTACTGATAATGGAACTAACTTCACTTCCCACATCCTCCCAAATTTTGCCAAGATGATGGCCATCCATGGGGTTTTGACAACCCCATACCACCCTGAGTCCAATGGAATAGTTGCGCGGGTCAATGGGACTTTTTTGAACATACTCCATAAATTAGTAGTGGATTGACCCTCATATTGGAGTTCCCTTCTGTCCATCACCATCTTCGCCTATAATATTAATTATCATTCCGCAATGGGGAAGGGTCCCTTCCAATTAATATATGGATGACACCATGCTCTTCCAGCACTGCTATACGCTTGTATAGAAGTTACCAGCAGAATGGATCCTCAACGTTATTTGATGACCCTAGCTGATATATTAATCAAATTGCAAACAGAAGCATACTTGTATATTTTAATCAAGAAGATTAAGCCTCAAGCTGCTGATCAGGTAAGTGTAGCAGGTTAGACCAGTTCAAAGATAGGGACATGTTTTATTCCATGGTCAACAAGAGTTAAGCGGAAACTCAAGTTGAACAATATTTGGATTGCGCTGTTAAAAGTTATTGAGAAGAAAGGTATGGATGCGTAAACTATCAAGAACCCCACAAGTGGTCTGATCATCAAATGAGTGCACACAAAGTTCCTTCAGGTAAATAAGTTATAGGAGCCCTATCGTTCAGTCAAGTGGGGATAATACCATGACTCTAATATTACTAGACAATAAACCCTAAGTTGTTACAGCGGAATGGGTAGTTCCGCTTAGCCTAAGTATGAGTTATGATTTTAGAGCACCTTAAGATGAGGCAATATCAAATTAGAATGGATGGTTATTGTATTGCTTCCATATGAGGTAATTAGTATATATGTATTTATGCTGAATTGTGGTAAATCGCCTATAATTAGGCTATTATGAATTTAATAAATGAAGAGTTTCCAAAACCAATGAGATAATGCGGACTAAATTACTAAGCTGAGGAAGTTATATACTCTGAAGTTGCTAGGATAAAGGCGAGATGAGATGATTAATAGGGTTGGTTGTTAATAGCTTAGAGTGAGCGGAACAGCAGGGATCCGCTGGGTTTATTATAATAAATAGAAGAGTGTTGTGGGAGCAGGTGCTCCATATTTAGTAAAAGGATTATTCTGTTGTTTTGAGGATAACAATCCTCATATCATTGGTCCTATTGCTCAGTGGGATGAACCCTGTGCAGAAATCCTCGGCGTATCTCTGAGATACCATCAAATTTATAACAGGGGATACATTGTAGCAATGGCCAAGACCTTGTCGTCCATTGGGGAAATTCCTGCTTTTTTTACCTTATGGCCTAAAAAATCCATCTTACTCTGAAAGAAAGAGCATTTTGACATCTCTATTTTTAATAAAGATTACTGTAACCACTGAAAGTCTTGCCTGAGGTGATCTAGGTGCTTGGTTTAGGTCCTTGAAAAACGGTCTTATTGCTAATATAAACTAGCATACATGAGCGTTTTAAATCCCCTAAGTGTCCGTCCATAGGCGCGTTGAAAGGTACATGGGCGTTACATAACCCATGCGGCATTTGAGTGGGCTAAATTAGTCCTTCATATGAGATGAGAGCACATTTTATGATCCTCCTGTGACAAATTGACTTGCAAGTACCCGCTGGTAAGATCCATAGCTGGGAAAAGGTGAGATCCTGGAATCAAGCGTAAGAAATCATCTTTACGCAGCAGAGGATAGCTATCTTTTTGTGTGATATAATTGAGTCAATAATTCATGACAACATGGTGGCAACATTCTTCTAAATTAATAGTCGTGGGGAAGCCCAAGGGCTTTTAAAAGCACTAGTAAATTGGACTTAAACAACTGCTGTAACTCTAAGGAAACTTGAGCTTTCTCCACTTTGGAATTTTTTGTATGACTGGGATTTGAATGGAGGGTGAGCCTCAGTATTAATTTGATGAATTACCCTGGACATTTTCCCGTAGTCACTTGGTCTCAAAGAAAAATATCGCCATACTCCTCAGGAGGACTTTGACGTTCTGGCGTTCTTTTTTGAGATGATCCACAATTATGCTTTTGACCAGAACTATGGTGGGTTGGGGATTAAATCTAAATCTTGTAAAGAGCCAAAACAGCTCACACTGGCAATATTCTCATTGGGACATATTTTTATATAAGCGATTGAGGAATGCTGAGGGACTTGGATGGTATGATTCATTAAGTTCTAATAAGATAGAGATGGTTTTCCTTTAGTAGAGATCCAAAAATCCATAGGCAGGTCAACGATTCTTTGATTGAATGTTCTGGGTGTTCACTCAGCTAAAAATTTGATTATGAGGGGTGAGAATCTGGATCTTTGTATCCACTATAACTTGTGAGCCAGAGGATATTGTGATAGGATGAGGGGCATGCAGAGGGATACCATCTTTGGCATACATAGCCTCTGGAGGTAACTTAGTTTTCCACCCAAGACTTGATATTCAACTTTTTCAATTGGAGGACGGGTAGTTAAGGAGTCATGTCCATTTTTTGGGGGTTCCTTTACTTTTTGGAGGGGAGTTTAAATATTAACGAAGAAAATATCATAGTTGGGAAATGTAATTTTCTTTGTGATTGATGATGCGGTTAAGCTCCTGCATCAGTTGAACCCCAATAAGCAACTCATAAGTATCATTTCCTAATGCAATGGCGGGGCAGTAATTAATAGTTTCCCAAATCGGAGGGGTAAGGCAGAATAGGCTCATATAGACTTAGTTGACTTATTACTGGCCGTATCATCTTCATCTTCATCTTCAAGAATCAAGTCTGGAGCCATTTTTATTTTTCTGGGTAAGTCGAGGGAAATAACATCAACTAAATCTGCTGTCAAATATTGCTAGGACTTTAACCTTTTGTATGACTACCTCTACTCAATCCACCAAAGATCAGAACTGGTATTAACAATTAGTAAAATGTCATTAGGAATTTGTAGCAAAGCAAGCGGAGGATTATGCTGTGGCCAAGCTTGGGGTGTTCAATGCGTTTGAAAGTTTTATCTGCTAATGCTTGGCTTTCTATAGAGGAACTGAATGCCAATCTTTGTTTGGGTAGCTAACCAACATAAAAATAAGAAAGCTGGTGATCTTTATATCCTTGGATAAAAGTGTAAATCAACTTCTGAAGGCGCCACTAAGAAAAAGCATCCTGAGGTTCTGGGAATAGGCGTAGAGTTAGTACAAGGGGCTTAAGGCACTTGTTTGTTGTCAGCATAGGAAACCTCCTGACCTATACTGACTAATCTTTTGCCTAACTACTCAAAAAATGTGACATGTGTCTACAGTATGGTTGTTTCTCCTGCGATTGTTGCTGTATAATTTGTGGGTAGGCGACTTGAGGGGTGTAACCGCTAGCACTTGGGGCCAAGGCTTATTATTATTAAAATGAGGGGTCCCAGTGGGTTTGAGTAGAATGGCCTGAATCTTCAGGATAGCTTATTAGATACGGATGAGGGACATCAAGTTAAAATATCACCGCTTTAAGATAAAGTAGAATATATAACCTATTTCTAAATATAAAAAACAGGGCGGTGATAGCATCATCTAACGTAAGACAATTCCTTGCAACCAGCGTTTGAGCCTCGAGGTAAAAAATGGCGATGTCATTGATAGTTTCTCCCCAATTAAGGCTTATCCCAGGAAGGTCTGTTTTTGGTTGGACAGACTTAGGTCGCAATCAAATTCCTGGAGCAAGGCAGTCTTGACATCAGTACAATTACGGCAATGCATTAAATGGTAAAAAAATGTCTTGAGCCATGCGACTAAGACAATTCATCATGTGTAAATTGTTGATGATTAGTTGCTTTTTCCAAAAAGCTTTCATAGCAATATAAGAACGAGAAGATGCTTCCCTCTCAAGTGATGTACTTTTCTTTTAATGAACGTTTAAACATACCATTTGGGGTTTTGAGGCCAAACAACAGGAACTGACACCAGGACCACGCATTCACCTATCAAAAAAGTGGTAACTTGAGAATATGCTTGATGATGAAATGCAATCACTTGACTTAGCAGATCTATATTGTCAATTACTTAATTTACTTGTTCATGAGAGGCATTAAGAGCCAACTTTGTGGCAATGAGTCTATGTAACTGCCACATTTCATTTTTTAATGAAGTAGTGGCATCTTGGAGTTTGAGTTGATGTTTCTCAGTGGTGAGCACTCTTTGTTTCAACCCACATACCTTAGCAGGTATGGATGCCAAGTTCCCAAGATATTTTTTAGCACTAGTGGTGCCCAACCCAAAAGGGGGAGCCGCCACGCACTTTATTTGCAAATAGCCAAACAAAGGGATTAATATAAATTAAAAAAATTCCTAATATAGCCCCTAGGTTATCAACCTAGGAAGCCATATCAGAAGACGAGGAAGCTTTGGGGAAACTTTTGTCAGGCACCCGCTTTAGCTGGCGGACCATGTCGGACAACATAGGGGTAGGGGCATCAGCAACATGGGGCATGAGGGGTTATAGCTGTGGGTTTTCTTCATTTATGAGGCCAGTGGTATCCTTCGCCTCAACGTATTGAGCAAGTTGATGTTCAGCGAAAGTGATGAGAGCAATTACACAAGTGAAAGACTTTATGCGCTGGCAGGTTTGAGGATAGTTGGGGTCAAAAAAGAGAGGTTTTGCCACATCAATGCAAGCGCGACTCGCACCAAAAGCCAGCTCCTCAATCTCATATTTTGCATCTTCATCAAAATTATTGGGGAAATTGGGGATAAAAATACCCTCAACCAGGGGCTCCATCGCCTCATGGATTTGCTGGCGTAGTAGGGTGTTGGTAGGAGCAGCAGCGGCTTCAACTGCCATTTTATTTATATTTTTATAAACTGGAAAACCTTTTGTTAGGGCGAAAAGGGTGGGACGCGAAATGGGAGGATAGATGAAGAATTTCTCCAAAGGAAAATCAGGCTTAACATTATAAGCCTAATCCAAATCATCAATCCATTTGAGCGCTTCAAATGGATTTAAATTGGCTAGTGCCAGCCCAGCCACCATAGTTGGCAGGTTGGCAGCACCTGATTGGCCGCGAACTGTCAACCATGGAAGCTCAGCTGAAACTGTTTCAGTCATCAGCTCAGGGCGCCATAAATTGACTGAATTTTAAAAATTTACTTAAAATTTTGATTGGCTGCGGCTTTGGAAGCCACGCCAGAATTTGCTGAGGTTGGTGGTGGAAGGATCATGGCCCATTCGAAAAATTAAAGCAAGTCAGCTGCCAGGGCGGTGCCAGAGGGGGGAGTGGTGAAAGTGGCAGAAGCAGAAGCCATAGGGCACTTGCACTTTGAGTGATAAAGCTCAAAACACAAGGGGCAGATGGCATGGCCGTTTTTGATGTGCGCCCAAAAAGGATGATCAGGGGTGGACCTGATCATGGTGCAGGGGGGGAATCGCAAGGTGGGTGTCACAAGGAAATGGGCAGATTGTCGCAAAGGCATGAGTGCCTGCCAGATGATCCACCCCATGGGGCACCATGAACTGCAACATGGGGTCTACGCCATAAATGGCCAAACCCTCCATGAGCTCATAGTGGAGGCATTCGGGCAAAAGGAAGGAGGGCAACCTGTCAAACTGGACCACCAAAGTGGCCTCATCCAGAGCTGGGTGCAAATGGTGAGCAAAGTAATTTTTTATAAATTAATTGCAGCTTGGCAGCTGCCACTGCATTGACTTCAGAGCGGAAGATGAGGTCTTAGTACCCCTTAAAATAGTGGAAGTTAATATAGCCAGTGGGTTTGAAAACATCCATGGCTATCTCAATATTGGCCGTGCTTGAATATGTGAAGAGATTCCCATATTTGACCCAGTGGCTGAAATGCAAATTGCTCCATGGGAGCACCAAAGGGCTCCAGAGCACTGCCTGAGAGCTTGCGGGGTGGTGGGCTAAGTCCTGAGGGGGGACATAACGCCTAATAGTGTTGGGAGGGCTAGCAGAGCCAGCCTGGAAGCACTTCAGTGGCAGCCAAAAGACACCAGATTGCGGCACACCACCACCCCTAGGATGGGGAAGCAGGCATCAATTACATCGACATTGGTAAGCTTTAGCTCGATCAAGTGGTCATGTTTTGTATTTTTTTACAAAAATACAAATTTGGCTTCAATTTAGGTATCAAAGCGTAAGAAAGATTCCGAAGTGAAACCCACCAAGTTTCCAAGACATTCATGATGAGCAATTTGAAAATTTCAGGGGAGAGGGGGGCTCCATCCCAAGTGAGTTGGGCTTCTTAGGCGACCTGTCCTAATTGAACATTGAGGTTTTTAAATTCCTAAATTAAATCCTGGAAGCGTTTGTCAGGGATTCCTGGGTCAGCACTAGGTTCTAGAGGTCCTCTTGGTCAGGGATTCCATGTCTACCATACTGTCCGTCACAACCAGGGGGTCACTGTTCACCATCCTGTCCATGATGACCAATGAGTCTCCATTCACCACATACATCATAACTGGGGGTTCGGCTCATTAGACACTCCTTGTGGCCCTGAAGAACGCAGGCTATTCTGGCCATCACGTACTTCAAAGATCATTTCCTCCAATGACCAGAAGAATTCATTAACAGAGGTGATAAAATTATAACTTTAGCTTGTAATAAAGGGCATTCTACGACCTGATTATGAAAAATGACCTCTAGTTGACTAAAATGATTAGTGAGTTATTCAAACGAAACAGATGATTTCATGATCCAAACGGTTTAATGTGTCTTTTTTTCGTTAATAAGCTGTGAATTCCAATAATGCATTTTCAGTTTTCTCTGCCAAACTGGGAGGCAGATTGGAAAAATTGGAGGAGCAGCAAAGGTACTGTCTCCAATACCTGAAAATGGCGTAGTAATTCCTGATGGTGGAACCCAGTCACTTGGAGTAGATGGTACAAGGTGGGCATACAAAGTGACACAGATAGCGTTCTGTGACTCTAGCTCCAATCTAACCTCCATTGAGTGAAGAGCTTTGAGCCAATATCATCATAGGGGCTGGCGCTGCAAGATTGCATCTTCTATCAGCTCACCTCCAGGGACAAAGGCCCCAGATAAGAGGAGCTGGGGGGCTTCAGCGAAGTCTGATACATGTAAGTGATATTGCTCAGCAGATGGAGCAGGATGGGTAACATCCAACGATGGGGAAATAGAATGTTGTGGGTTTCACTGTATCTCCTATGTGAATGTTTATTGCTCAGTCACTGAGATGGGCGGTTTCACAATCTGAGGCATTTCTAAAGCTGAATCGTTATTATTAATTGTTTATTTATTTTATATTTTCACCGTTAACTTGGGGTGTACCTGGCAGGGAGCACCAGTTTTGTCAAAACCACAAGGGTTGATACCACATATCCCTTAGTTTTTGAGGCCAGGGGACCTGAAGCTTCTGAGTGTTGAATTATACCTTTTTGTTTTTCTTAGTCAAAAAGTCATTATTCTGGATACTATGTCTGGAGTGGCTGATCCAAAGTATATTTTCATCCCTAAGTTAGTAGAAGATGTCAATTTGACCTAAAATGGCAAAGAAGAGAGCAATATCTATCTGCTTAGAATTCATGGTATGAGGGAACTCACGGAAGCTTGTAAGTAAATAACCAAGAAGCTAATCTAAGATTTATAATTATCATAAATTGGGGATTCTGTGGCAGGATAGTCATCTCAGCCAGATGGGATTCTCTTGCTGCATGGATCAGGGTTGAAACATGAAATTGGGAAGCTCTAAGGGAGCAATAGTCAACTGCATAGATTGGGGTTGAGCCTGACTTTGAGAGTCCTTGAATTTCATCAGGGATTATCCACAATAATTGTTTGTTCTATTTGGTCAGATTGGGATCAATTCCCTTCGGTTTACACATCAAAATCTTCAATTTGGTATAATTTAGACAACACCAATCAGTGTTAATCTGCTGAGAGTTGGAATGGGAGAATTTAAGGATATTTTGGAGAGATTCAACGCCAGAACATTCTTACCAACTAGTCACACATTCAATTGTCAGACAAGCTCCTTCAAGGTTTTGAGGGAAGAATAATGACATAGAAATTGTCCATGGACTTTATTGATAGTGACTCAAGAGGAAAGCGACTTAACGTAATATTCATCGCTCCTTTTATAAACAATGACAAAGGGTTCATTCCAAATGGACCTGAGCTTTCTGTTTTGGAGAGTAATACAGATGTGATAGTATACATTAAATCTGATATTTGGAAAGCGAGTAAAGGTTGTATTTGCTCATTAGCGGTTAGGCCTTCTTTGGTGACATTTTTAACTAAATTAGTCATAGCATCAGACTATAGCTGTATGATGTGTTGAGCAAGTCTTTTCAGGGCTTTTTCAGGATCATCAGTCTAAGCTAAGAGGACAACTTTAGCAGCAGAGCATGTACTCCGTGTTCCCAACCATTTAATACCCGAAAGGGGATATATTAAGGATTTGATGATAGCTGATACAGTAGGACATAAGAGCACTAAAGATATTGATCCTGATGTATAAAGTCTGTCTAGCCATCTTTTCAATATGAAAACAGATTTTTATGTGCTCTCTTTACAGTAACATTTACAAAAGGGTTGTACGAAGGTGAATTATATTGTTGTGTCCCTATGGAGTAGCCAAGTTCTCAACCACTCTGGAGGTTAAATTTTTTTTGTCGAAAAAGGGACCTGGGACAACCATGACGAGTAGAGATATAATGATAAAGGAAGGTTGCGGTAGCTTTATTAGTTTGAGCGGTGAGAGCAACAGCTTCAACCCATTTATTGAAGTAATCAATTCCTACCAGGATATATCTATTCCCACTGGTAGTCAGGGGTAGAGGACCTACTTGTCTAAACTTATTTGTTGGGAAGGTTTTTGTGGCGCAGTGGGTTAGTAATTATACTTGGTTTGAAGCTGGATTGCTTCTTACATGTTAGGCAGGCGTCCAGTACTTCAATAATAGTTTTTATTTTTTCTCAATAAACCAATTCTTAATCCTTACATAGTTTTTCCACACTTCGCTGTGCCCATATTTCTTGGACCTCTAAGATCACAGGTATTCGTTCTGAAGGTCAAAAAAAGGGAAACCAGTTCGCCCCTACCATCTTGTATACCTTTCGCTCTCCACCTTGGTGTTACAGAAATGCTAAGCTAACATCCTCTTTATGGGCTCACTATCAGCATCCCAGGCATCAGGGGCCATGAGGATGTCATGTAATCTCTGTGCTTCACTATTATCCAAGTGAAGAAAAGGCAGCCATTTCAGCCCATCATCATTCATGTGGCGAGTTCCCAACAAGTGTTTATTTTCATATCATATTGTTGGAGCTTCAAAATACCAGTGAGCTAACCGTCCAGTGGGGTCCTTCATGTTTGTAAGCTTTTTAGGGTGGCGAAGTCAGTAATTATGGTAAAGATTGTCCCATACATGAAAGGGTGGTAATGCTTTACAGGGAGCTAAACAGATAGGTATATTTTTCAGTGACACTGTTGTTGCGTTCAGCTTGCGAAATCATCTGGCTGAAATAATACACCGAATGATTTACACAATCCTCATCCAAATGAGCCAGGATGGCTCCAACAGCATAATTAGAGGCGTCATTAAACAGAAGAAAAGGGTAAAAATCAGAATGGTGGAGGATAGGCCATTGTTGAAGAAATTTTTAGGGCATTAGATGCGGCCTTAATTCAGCATTTCAATAATAAAAGCAAAATTTGCCAGGAGGCGTACAAGTGGCCCCTTGAGCTTGAAGAGTTTTGGAATTATTGATGGCAATACCTCATCATACCCAGAAATATTTGATTATTTCACAGGGTTTTGGGCGCTAATATTTTAGAAATAGCTTCAACCTTATTTTGTAGGGTCTGAATCCCTTCTTGTGATATGGCGGTCCAAGTAAAACTAATTTTTCTGGAAAAAGTACATTTTGAGTACTTCAGCTTAACGTTAGACACCAGAAAGCGTCGGTAACCTCCTTTAGATGAATCAAATGCTCGTTCTAAAGCCTTAGAGAAGTCGGTGATATCATCAATATAGACAATCACACAATAAGCTTAAGGAACTGTAAAATGTGATGTAATGCTCGATTTAAGGTTGCATGCATAATGCACAACTTCTATGGTAATTTCGTGGTTTAGAATAGCCCTAAACTGTAACTAAGAGCAAGTTTTTCCTGGTCTTTTGATGAAATAACCATCTAGTAGAATATGTTAGTCAGGTCCATAGCAAAAAAGAACTTTGACCCATAGAGTTGGGCAAAAGAGTCATTAATACATGGGATAGGGTAACTATCTTTTTTGTGGGGTTGTTCAATTTGTGGTAGTCCATAACTAATCAATGATTTCCATTATTTTTCTTTATAAGTAAAATAGGAGACACCAAGGTCTTTGGGAAGCTACTAGTAATCTAGCTTATATTAACTGTTTAAGCTCCATCCTCATCTGTAGCTCGTTAAACTTTAATACAATATGGTTTGGATCATATGGGTTAGGCATCATCAACATCAAAGGTATGACTCCAATCCTTCATATGGTCATAGTTGGTATCAGATTTCGAGATGATGTCGCTATCAACCTCAATTAAAGTGTGGAATTTTTAAAGCTTGGCTGGGGTTAATTCATATGAGATATGAATTCTAGGTAATGAACATAATCGGTCAGCAGGTAAGCCCATTTTTAACATATACCCGAAAGAATGAACTTGCTTAATGTCCTCAATTGGGATCAGAAGGACTTTTCTAATCTCCTGATGTTTCTTTAAAGTTAGGTCCTTATTGGTAAGTTACCCGGTAGATATAAATAGGTCGCTGATAGGTGGGATTTAGTATTCCAGGCAATACTCAAGGTTCTAAGGGTCTTATTCATTCAACTCTTGTTATGTGTAATAAGCAGTTGTTCAAAATTTTCAATGTAGTTTTGGTATCAATCACCCTTTGTTCACCAGTTTAAACTAACAGCTCTTCTGGCATAAAGATGATTACCCTCCCAAGCGTCCACTGATTCAGAAAGCTTCTTTGAATTAAGTCCCACCATCATATAGTGTAGGGATAATGCGGAGGAAGGGTAATTATCTGAGCAAAAATATTTTTTAAATTATGTTCTTTATTGGTTAAACCTAGAGGAACCTTGAAGTTAAGAAGGGAGAGATAACCCTGTTTCAGGTTGATGATTTTATCATACACGAGCATAAATTGAGTACTAATGAAAATATCATAAGTATTACACAAGCCTGCGATGGTTCTGTTTTGTAATTTTTGAGGATTGATTCCTATGTTTGTGCTCTGAATCCAAAAAAACGACTTTAGTTTTTTCTACAACTTCTGTAGTTTTTACAAATCGCAATTTGCCAAATGTAGTATATATCAAAAAACATCTCAAATATGAGACTTAATGACGGAGTAAAATAGTTTTGTTAAGTATAAAACGTATTATTTTGCGGCTTATAATAGACATAATATAATAGAATATAGAAGCATATAATATAGATTAGAAATAACTCGCAATCTTAGTCATTGTGTCAATGTCTTTTTGGACCAGCCATGCTCTGTTTCTGGTATTTCGTGCATGTGCTCTTCTGGGATCATCTCAGTCCAACATTCAGCAATAGTCCGCCATCTTTGTATATTCCATATTCCTTGGCAACGCTTTTCATAAATTTGATGTCCTGATGAAATCTCTCTCCCATTTCTTCACTAACAGCACCCATAACTTAGGAAAATAATTCAAATGTGAATGTAGGAAATGAACCTTCAATCTCATTGAACAGCCTAAATTTTGTAACTTTTTCAGCATAGTCTCAACGATAGACTTGAAATTCAGATCCTTCTTGTTGCCCAGAAACTTGGTTAATACATCTTTAAAGGCGACCTAGGCATCTTTTTCAGCAACTTTTTATTTCTTTTTCAAATTTCCATCTTTGTAAAGGTTTCCAATGTCCAGACCCATAAAGCATCCTATTTTAGCTTTGTGGTTGAAAGGATGTAAATTTGCTATAAATGTACTGGAAACGTTTACCATCTTTTGGTAAAGCTTTCAGAAATTGCTTCATCAAACCTAATTTAATATGTAGAGTTGGATTGAGAACTTTCAACGCGATGAGAGGTTTTGTAGCACATTTTTTACTCCAGATACCAATTAAGCTCGTTGTGGCCAATCTTTCTGTTTCCAATAATTTTCTCTTTATCTGCTATCCCACTCACATAAAAAACATAAAAACTTTGTGTACCCACCTTGCTGTCCAAGGAACATTGATATTGCTTTAAGATCACCATACATGCTCCACTTATGATTGTCATACTTAGTTTCTGTGAGTAAATTTTAAATTGTCATACCGTTCTTTCAAATATAAAGAATGTCCTATGGGTATTGACGCATACCTGTATCCGTTGTGATGCAGGAATCTTTAAGGCTTCCGTTTTGATGAATTTATGAATAGTCTCAATTCAGTGCTTTTATACTGAAAGTTGAATGTCTTAAACAGTCCAAACAATTCATTGTAGAATATTAAATCTCCTCCTTCTGAAAAGTATGGAGTAAAATCTTTTTCTCTGTACCTGAACCAGGAAAACAAAGTAACAGCTGCGAGAAACTTCTTATCTTTAAGCTGTGAACCAAGCAATTTATAAGCCTCTTTGGTCAGATGTAAAATATGAATCAAATTGTTTAGTTCAATTTGTAAATGGTTGTGGAGTAGAATTTCCAAATTTTTACTCCTCTTCGTTATCTTCAGTTAATTCACTTGATTCGGTTTCTGAACCATCAACTTCAGGTAAATGTTCTGTTTGCATAGGCACTGATACATCTGGACCATAAGGGACAGGAAGTAAAGCCAATGGAAGATTTAGATAGACGATATTCTTTTTATTCTTTGCATTGAAACTTTGAACACCAGTTAAAAGAAAGTAACAATCATCACTATGATTTTGTGGCTCTCGCCTGACCATCAGAGCGCCAAATCTGAAAGCATGTTGTTCATCCTTTGACCACCATCTCAGTACTTCAACACAAGTATAGCAAACATAGTGGGGTGCCCAAGTTTTGTCTTGATCTCCTAGTTTTACACCAAAATACATGAGATACACAAGCATGAACAATGTTATATGTTTTTTTTGCCTTGACACCATAAACTCACCACAAATGTAACAATAGGAATCTGCAGATTTTTTACAGCCTTCTGACGCCCTTTTAAACTGTATGTTTGCTTATTAGTGTATATCTGCCAACACAAACACTTTTGATCATGGAGCAAATATAGTAATGGTTGCTCCAACGCTGACAGTTGAGATGTACAACACGTTTAATGATGAAAGTGATGCCGTCTGCCAGTTTATGCTGTTTACAAATTGGTGAAATCAAAAACTGACAAATGACAGCATTTCCTATTTATTTAACTCTGTCAGTACGTCTTATATTTGTGATTCTTTGATATATAACATTTGGTTGGTCCAAAAAATATCGACACAATGACTAAAATCGTGAGTTTTTATTTTCTATATTTTTTATATTTCTATATTCTATTATATTATGTCTATTATAAGCCACAAAATATTATGTTTTAAACGAAACAAACATATTTCACTCTGTCATTACGTCTCATACATGTGAATTTTTTTGGCATATACTACATATGACAAATTGCGATTTGCAAAGCATTTTGATGTGATGGAAAGAAAACAAGGTCATTTTGGATTCAGCGCACAAACATACATATAAATAAATTATCAAAACTTGAAAAACATGATGCAATCGAAAAATTCAGGCCTGTGCTATCAACCAAGGCAACAGATGGGATGATAAGATAAGCTTCCAAAATCTGATAGGTAATGAGGAGTATGCCTAATAGCGCAAGTGCTATTTAGACCTGAGGTTCCAAACTCTTTGGTGTATTTCAAG
Organism: Massospora cicadina; assembly: GCA_022478985.1. Lineage (NCBI taxonomy): Eukaryota > Fungi > Entomophthoromycota > Entomophthoromycetes > Entomophthorales > Entomophthoraceae > Massospora > Massospora cicadina. The sequence goes on from JAKSZP010007905.1 coordinate 266,281, forward strand.
CCAGGTCATAGCTCAATCTTCTTAATAAGATTGGAGGACATAACGTTCATTTGGGAAATAGTGTCAATAATAGCTGTTGGGATTCGCCCTCTATTGGATGAAGCCTCTTTCTAGGGGCCGCGCTTTACTAATGGTCAACTATGAGCAAATGCAAATCAGGCTCCTTATTAACTTGAGTTATCTTAATTTAAACAAGTGGGGACTTTCCCAATAATGATAATATTACATATAAATCTGAATTGACACCAGCAACTAAAGCCAAGGATGTTAAAATATGCATAAGATCAATTAAGTCACGGAATAATGACCTTTTAATGATGAGCTTAATCAATTGGTCATTTAGGAATTTCTGGTTATTATGCCAATTTTTATGATAAATCAGGTGAGCGACAATGTTTCCTCCACTTATATTTTTAGTTTAACTATTGTGAATGATCCCAATTAGTATTTTAAATCCTATAGTTAACAGTGACTATAGGCTGAGGATAACTGATTCCCATCTGTATTAGTCTTTTTATATTTACTATCAGTAAGCGATGCCAAGTTTTCCCTTATCCTAGACACTTACCGCTAGCTCTCATTTACCTTTCCCCTATCCAGAATCTTCTCTCCTATCCCACTTCTAGCCTTTGAGGGAATATAAATATCTTAATGCTTTATCTCAATATACTTATCGTTTCTCATAATCTCTTAGTCGTATTGTAGATTTCTCCATCCCTTAGGGCCTACTAAGTCACTAGGGTCTTTGGGGCCCTGAAACAACAATGGGCTCGTTAGGAGTTTCTTCACCACATTATGACAAAATGGTGCTTTCTGCCATGTGCCCCCGAGTTCCTCATGAGGGCTTTAACCTATGAGGAGAATGAAAGATCCCCATCCTGGCCCCTGATTGACTCATAATGCGTTATAAGACCAAGAGAGTTTTAGTACGAACAGTTAGGGGTTTCATTAAGCTGACTTTTTATTTGTTATTGGGCCTCAAAAACCCAGGTTACCCTGGCCCCTTCTCTGCTCTTATAAAGCACTTAAGGCCAGGATGAGGGGATGACCTCCGACCAAGTGCTGATGGTGCAAGACGCTGAGAAGGACCAAAGGCAGCCCAAAAAAATCAAGTAGGACTAGGTGGAGAAACACTATCTGATCTGAATTTACAGGGGACAATCCTGATGTTTCTCTAATAATATACCTAATTTAATATTTTATTTCATTTGCCACCCCTCATATTTAATTTAATTGAAAATGCTCTCTAGGTCCAATTTTTTAATACCAGGACCTCTTCCCAATGCCAGCAATCGATGCTGTTGATCTTTCTGGGGACCACTACCTGATTCCAGGACCACTCTCCAATGACCTTTCTAAATAATGGCAATTGATGCCAACATTCTCTCAAATCGGTCAGGCATTTAGTTGTTTTACTGCCTATTTTCCTTTTGGGATATAATACCAATGCTGGCTACAATGCCAATGATCTTTCTGGGACCTCTTCCTGATGCCAGCTATGATGCTGAGGATTTTTCTGGGGCCAATCCCCAATGGCGGGGTACTCCCTACAATTCATACCAGATCTCTCCATTTTTTATACGCCAGCTATCTTTTGCCAATACAACCTACTAGTTTGTATCTCTCTCTTTGTTGTCACAAACTATGGACGACTAAATCTTAACTGCCGTCAGTCTCTTACCAACCTATGCATGGAGGATCTAATGTCCCCACTTTGGCTTTTGACCACTATCTGATGCTTGGAGGGGTTATGTCAGGATTCTCCCACTATTAGGTGAACATCTTTGTATAGGTATTGCCTTGCTAATGGTCAACTATTAGCAAATGGCAAATAAGAACATCATTGACTCTGAGCTGAGCTCAATCAAAGTATCAAGGTTTTTCCATTCAATGATATTATTAAATTATAGGTTTGTAATAACACCCACGACTAATGATTTGGATGTCAAAACAATCGTAAAAGATCAATCAAGTTGCGGCAGAATGACCTCTTAATGATGAACTTAATCAATTGGTCATATAGGGAATTTTGGGTATTGTTCCAATGTTTCCAAATACTCAAACAAGCGATGATGTTTCTGCCTCTTATGTTTACTCATTTAGACTACCATGAATGATCTATAATAGTTTTTTATTCTATAGTTACCAGTGACTACAGGCCTGGGATAAATAATTTCCCTCTGTAGTATTAGTTTTTTATATCACTCTATTGGCAAGCAATGACAAGATTTCCCTTATTATAGGCACTTATCGCCTAGCTCCCATCTACCTTTTGCCTATCATGGATCTTCTCTCTTACTTCATTTTTTAGCCTTTAAGATACTATAAATATCTCAAGGCTTTATCTCAATAAACATATCGTTTCATATAATCTCTTAGTACTATTGTAACTTTCTTCAGCATTTAGAGCCTTCTAACTCACTAGGAGCTTGTTGAAAATTTTTCATTCTCAATAGTAAGTGCCTCTATTAGTGTGCCAGGACAAACAGTATGAAGACTTCTGGCCTTTGTGCTTTCATAATCATTGGCGACCTTTCCCTAAAAGATTTGCAGGGCAACCCACCAACCCAGCAGACAAAGAAAATTTTCCTTATGAGGCTTGACCACTCGTTATAGCTCATAGGTCCTCTTTAAAACTGGTAAATATTTATGGTTCAGCGGCCTCTATTGACTCTCTTGGGGTTTTTCCCTTTCAATTCTTCCAGTTCATCATTGTTGCTTCTAGTTGCCCAAGTTTCCACAGCGTTTCATCTAGGTCAAGGTTGGGAGTTGGTTGCACCGACCACTCCAGGTGTTTTATCACAGCACCTAACCTCTGGGGATCACAAGTCCACCTCTATCAGCTAAGCAAAACTCTGTTCATTAAAGATTTAATATAGGCTGACAAAAAAAGTATAAGATTTTTATTAAGAGGGAGATCAAACTATTTAAAGGCATTTCTTGCCTTTCCGCATCATTAACACTTACTGCTGGCATCATCAGCACTCACAGAAATCTTCCCTGTTTAGCATTTGTCAGCACTCTCACTGGCGATACTCATCATCCTCAAATACCATGATTACATCAATTCTTGATATATCATAAACTTAATTAAATATATCAACATCTTTGGCATAAGTTACCAGTGTCAAATTTACCCAAAATGCTGTGAGGGATTATTCCCATTCTACTAATGAAGTTGAAATAGCGTTTTGACTTATTAAAAGGTTATTAATTGGTTCAACATCCTTGGAATAAGCGCCAGAGTCAAAATTGACTGAAAGCTCTATCAGGATCCTTTCCCTATACTCTTGATATCGAATTTAAGCAATTTGACATCTTAATTGATAGTATTAATTATATCAACATCCTCAGCCTCAGTCACCAGTGTTGAGAACCACCAATTCCATATTAGGAGAATCCCTGATACTTTCTCTAACATGTGGATCAAGACAGCTCAACCCAACCGAATGGGGAGCACAAATTGGGATTATTATCAATAAATTATAAAAAAATTAGCGAACTAATTGGCAATCATCCTAGATCAATTATTACACTAATTTTGTTGATATATGAGGAATATCACTGGGTTAAAAATCTAACACAGGGTCTCAACTAATTTCATAGGGTTGTCTTGGGATTCAGGTGATGGAAGAAAGCATGAATCTGCCACCAATAACGCTTTCTTGTCAACCTCCTGTGATGGAGTGGAGTTTATTTTATGGCGCCCCAAAGGCGCAAGCTTTGGAAAATTAACAAGCCTAGAGAATCCAATGGGAGTCGTCATGGACTCCATCTACAAGCTACAGTTAAAAGATTCTCAATAATTAAGCCTTGAGGTTTTAAAACAGCTCCTTGAGTAGTCTCACCATTAAGAAATTCTGCAACATCCAATAAAGCCTCCTTTATATTGCAAACATTCCAGAGGCAGCGTTTCAAAAAATAATATGCCTGGCTATGAAGTGTGAAATTCTAAGCCAGTCAGAATGGAAGCAACAACGTCCTCAAAAGGTAGCATTTTGCAAGCACAATGGCTGGGCTTCAATGTAAGCCAACCAACAAAGGAACCAACTATTTCACCCTTTTGCATGCTAAGGCGCATGAAGGTCTGCTTTCATCTCTTTAAATTCTGTGCTGAACTAAATTCTTCATAAGCTCTTCTTTGACCTCCGCCCAGGTATTAAGAGTGTCCATATATAGAACCATCACATCTTGGGCCATATGACTAAATAAAGGGAGAATATGCGTGCTTTTTTAATGGTCAGCCATGCCTTCCATTGCAGAATCATAAATGAAGAGAAACGAGGCAATGCTACCCTCACCCGGGGTAAACATTTCTCTCAAGGGGGTTGTGAATAATTGAAGTAGCATTATGAAGACCTTGAGAGGGGTTCTGTTTGGGCTTTTTAATTTGAGACAAAGCACTGACTTTCTGCTGTTCCAAAGCATCTATCATTTATCAGATTCAGGGGGAGTATTAGGAGGATTATTCACCTGAACGTCCTATATTTTTAGTAGAAGATTTTGGTGTACAGGCGCACTATAGTGAGCAACATATGTTGGTATTCTGGAGTGATTAATGCTTGCCGGTGCTTTTGCACAGGACTTCAACAATTTAGCAGGTTCAGCAGCGTTGAAGCTCTCAGCTGCGGTTAAGAATTTCATGGAAAAGATAACCACAAGGAAATTTTAAATACAATAATTCTTTATTTATAGTTGTCAGACAATCAGAAGATCATCTAGGTAGAAAGAATGATTTAATGTCAACTTCTCTAAATTTTAATTAAAATTGGGGACTAGTTCTTTGTGGAATTTTACTAATTGGATTAATGGTTCTACTCTCCCTATTCCGCAAAATAGGTCATTCTGAGGACATTCGGTTGTTTCAACACCATGGCAAAATCAGTAAACTGGGTTTTTTTATTCTCCCTCTTGCCAGCTTATAATTTGTTCAACTTCCTAAAAAAAACTATCCCCTTTTATAGACCTTGTCAATATTCTGATATGACTGGAAATTACCCCTAAAAAGATATGGTGGGTTGGCCAAAATCCGCTGACCTTGATTTACTAGATTGAATATTTAGGTGATTTGGGATAAGATAATAGTGAATTAGAAAAGATAGTTATTGGATCGCCTTCAATTAAGGCGATAAGGTAATGTTGAATCATGATAAATATTTTTTAGATAGCATCAAACTAAGGAGATAGTGAATTTAAGAATATTAAATCCTGGTAGGACCTCATATTTACAAAGATGAACCAATGAGGATTCAGCGAAAAAAATAGTTTAAGCAATGATTTTGTAGCATGGAATCACCAATTTGGAGGTAACTCCTGTTGGACACACTATGTGGCCCTTATTATCCTCAACCCCCAGGTGAAAACCTACCAATTTTTGAAACACCTTGATGATCGCCTTATATTGATTAAATTATCTTCCCCTGAGTTCTCCTTCTTTGTTGCAAGCATTTACCTGCCAAATGCAGGTCAAGAGCAGGACCGACTTTTGGAAGAACTTGCTCTACTAAAACTCCCAGGCAATAAAGTGCTGATGGGGGATTTTAACACAATATTAAGTTGGGTGCGTGACACCTTTCCTCCTGCCACACAAGACAGATGGGGTACACCTCAGCTTCAAAATTTCCTCAGGTCAGGTGGTTTCATGGATGCCCTCCCCCTCAGCATCTGTACTTGGCTGTATGTCTTGGATCCAAGGTGCAGGTCGGATATTCAGATCAACTTCATGGATTGATATGGCCCTAGTGGGCCCATTGCTGGTTGGTCGAGTGTCCTCTCCCATAACCCAAGATAAAACTATAAGTGATCACAGATCCCTCACGGGGATCATGACAACAATCCTCAAACCATCAAGAAGATTTTGGCCAAGGATTGCTACAGGGCTCTTGAACAACCAGTTTGCAAGAGAGAAGATAAATGCAGCCATTTGTGAGCCAGAGCACCTGGCCACACCTCATTTGCAAACTTTACAAGAAAAATGGGCTGATACAAAAGCAAGGATCCTAAAGGTAGCCTACAATTGTGCTAAGGCTCGAATGACAGCGGCCCAGGCTAAAGTCAGACGTGCTGAAGCTAGAATAAGACACCTTGAAAGGAATTGCCGCCCAGTGCCTTCCTCATTAATGGTTGGAGGCTTGGGAATTGGATCACGAGACATACCATCAGGAACTTAATGATCAAGAAGAACGTGCAGCAAACTTCACCTCGTCACGTTACTACACCAAGTGGGAACGGCCCACCCATTTCTTTTACCAGAAGCAGAAAGCCCGCTCAAAGGATCAGGAGATTGCAACCCTGAGGGTAGGGACCACTGTCACCACAAATAAGGAGGAGATCACCAACGAGATCCACCATTACTATTCAGCCCTCTTCAAGGCTTCCTGGGTAAGCCCAGCAGATGTTCATGAATTTATTGAAGGGGCTCCGGAACCAATGGTTAATTTCTCGGCGGATGAAGAACTTCTTGCACCTATTATACAGCAAGAAGTAATGGACATTCTACTCCACAGCCCATATCTGAAGACCCCGACCCAGATGGTATCCCATTTGAGGTGTATCTAGTGGATCCTGTCACAGTTACAAAGGCCCTCCAGCCCCTCTTCTTGACCCTCTTGGCAGATGGGGGAGTACACCCTGACTTGAGAGGATCAATTATGACCCTTATCCATAAGAAAGCAAGCCGAGAGGACCTTGCAAACTGGTGACCAAAATCACTATTGAACACGGACCACAAACTATTTACTAAGCTTCTAGCAAAGCGCTTGACTAAGTGGGCAGCACCACGCCTCAACCCAGCTCAACATGGCTTTATCCCAGGGAGGTCGTTTTGGAACAATTACAATGAGCTTTTGGCAACCTTGTCAGCTAACTCATCTCAAACACATGGTTTTGTGGCGCTTCTGGATATGGAAAAAGCATATGATCGAGTAGATTGGAAGTATCTGGACGCCTCCCTAAAACTCCTCCACATCCCACCACAAGCTATTACATGGCTATCAACTCTTTACGCCCAGCTTCACACTAAGGTACTGTCCCCAACAGGCTTTACAGCAGTGGTTATGATTGAAAAGGGTCTCCAGAAAGGGGATCCACTGAGCCCAATCTTGTTCAACATAGCTTTGGATCCTCTTCTGGCCCTACTCCAGGAAAGAGTAGTGGGTTTTCAGGTTCCTGGGAAACCCCCACACGCACCATAGCCTTTGCTGATGACACAGCAGTGGCAGTTGGATGTAAGAAGGACCTAGAACTGGCCATGGAGGCCCTGGATTGCTACTCCAAGGCGTCCAATGCAAAAGTTAATACTTCTAAAACCGTTATAATGCAAGTTGGTGCCGCATCTTTTCCTCCGTCTTTTAGTTTGGAACCTACCCAGGACACCTTTCGGCATCAAGGTGTCCTCACCACACCACAAGGGGTTGCAATCAAGGATAATGAGGACCACTTGCTTAATGTGATAAACTCTCGCGTAGTTAGCTAAAGCTGCCGGCGTATCACCCCCAGGGACGCGCCCTGATGGCAAATGTTTTTCATCTATCAAAGCTATTTTTCTCGCTCATGTCTGCCCCTTATCGGACAGTTTTTACACAAGGTTGAATGTGATCTTTAGCTGTTGGATATGGGGATCCAACTACCCACCCACAGCTCTGACTACAATATCCTGACCCCGCAGTGAGGGGGCCTAGGTCTTTTGGACACTAGGTCTCATGCCACTTCAATCCTGACGGGGTTCCTTAAGCCCATCATTTGCTGGGATATGGCTCCAATGCCGCAATGGGCTCCAGCCTCACGCCAGGGTTTAGCAGCCTCTCTAGGGCTTCCACAAACCTCACCTACAGCTGTGGGAGAGTGGCTAACAAACCATCTAGGCCACCGCCTCAAACCTTCATCAAGTTTTTACTGGAATCAGGCTCTCCTTGCACTTAAGAGGGCAGGAGTACGGGTGTACCACGCCTTCCCTTATAAAAGGAGTAGCCCTGGGATCAGCCCCCGGCATCACGCCCTGGTCCACAATAAGATGATTGTTATCTCCCATCTCCACCCTTTGGACAGACCCCCTATGCGGCCTCATCTCCTGGAACTTTACCCCCCACTGTGGAATGTGATCTCAAGGAGCTCTGGAAGGAAGTTACCCATCCTGTTCTCTCAGCAAAAGTGTCAAATACACTGTGGCGTGTTCTACACTGCTTATACAGGACAGGGGATCAAACTGGTCCCACCTTCCAGCACAAGGGTTACCCACGATGTGCAGAGTTGACAGACTCCCGCCTCCACTGCTTCTTTACTTGCCCCCTCATAGCCCCTTTCTGGAGAAAGGTCCGCGAGCTCCTGTGAGCAGAACCCTTGTTAGCGCACCCAGCTCAGGACTTCATGTTAAAACTCTCACTCCTCAATTGCTCCCAATCATTAAGGGTCCTGGCACTTGGTGCAGTGATATGGACTATTTATAATCCATATCTTCGCGCTGCTTTTGACTCCACTCTCTAAACGCTGCCCCATATGACCATTCACTTTCAGGTTCATTTTGAGATGTCTTTGAGAGTATTTACCATGTCGCCATGGTACAATAGGTCAGTTCAAGTGGACACCTGGCTCTGACAAAGCTTTCCACCACTCTTTCTTGACACCTCCGCTTACCCCTGCCTTCGCCTCAATCTCTTAGGAGCTCAGGCGTGATTAAATAAAGATCGGTGTATCCCCCCTTTAGGTTGGGACCACTTAGTGCTAAAAAAAGAATAGTCTAAGCAAAAGGATGAATAACAACTAAAGTCACTGATATATAACCATATGAGATTATTAAAGAAAGGAGGATTGTTAGTAGTAAAGAGAGAGCGAAGAAGAGAGTATCTTCTGTAAAACATTACCTTAAATAAAGAGGAGTTATTGAAGAAATTGCTTCATATTCTAAAAAAAAATTTTAAGTGTGTTTTGAGGACTGCATTTCTCCATATTGTCCATCCAATTGCTCATTGGGCTTAACTGCACAAACTCTTCTAGCGTATAGCAAGTATATCACAAATTTTATAACAATGGTGCTCACTAAAGGGGGCCCATTGAACTACCATAGAAAAATAAAAATTCTCCAGTTCTCGGCTACGTTGCTTCAGGCCTGCACAGTTGGGATATCCTCATGGCATGACGCCCCAGTAAATACGTCAAATACAAACTTTTTTAAAATGCGCTGCTTAAAAAGCGGTTTGATCCCCTTCAGGAGCGGGACAAAATAATGAACCAGCTCAACAACATGTTTACTTAAATGAAGATTCTTGGACAACAAAACGGGCAACTTGGTAATTTCTTGGATGACAATATTGAATGACTGCATTGCACAGAGTGGAAGTTGTACAGTACCTCTCAGCCCCTTCATTAGACAGTGGACAAACGACAAGGGGCTGTTCATGGAGGATTGTATTATGGATAATATGACACTGGGTACCCAGTCAAGGAGCTTTTTGCTGAAACCAAAGCTAGCATGAGCTACTCCACCCAGGAGTGCAGCTCCAGAGATGATTATGTATTATAGAATCAATTCCCTCAAGTGATGGCTGTACTGCCCAGAAAAAAAGGCTCGCTCCACCCCTGGAGCAACGGTTAAGACATACACCGCTGGGCCTACTGGACCAGCTCCTCATTGAGATACAGCATATGTGTCTTTTCCCATTTCTCAGTACACTCTAAAGGTTTGCAGTTATGAGTGAGAGAAAGATGTTTGTATCAATAAGCTGCCCCAATTTGACTGTGATGAGAACATCCACAGGTTCTTATAATGATTCAAGTTTGTGGTGGAAGGAGCCTCAAATTGGCATATTGATAAATTGCTGATATCCTCCTTGATTGTTGGAAGTGCCAACCGAATCACTTGCTATCTACCTAGTAGCTACATTAAATATCGAGAAGTGAAGAATGATGTGCTGCGGCTGTTTGTAGGTACTGCTAAGATATCGCAACAGAAAGCTGAGTTCATGGCCATTGGGTTCCAGCGTATTGAGATTATTACTGCGCTTTCTGACCAATTTATGGCTGAATTCCATGTGTTAATTGAGGCAGGGACTCTATAATAACCTGATGCATACATTGCCATGACCTCCTCGGTGAAGCTATACTGCAAGCTTTACAACGTCATGACTCTGCTTTTGGAGGATGACATACTCCTACTCAAAATTGTTCAATTTTTCGTCATCTATTTGCTACCTTTCCTCTACCTTATATGAACTGGAAACATATCGCTACTGTCAACAGCCCTTCTTATCTGTGTGAAATATCTCATAATGTTCAGATTTTGCTGATTGAACCCAACCTTACTATATTTACGCCTCACCCTTAGCTAGATTACCCCCAGCCGTTTAAATTCTGATTTGGACCTGCTTATGATAATTGCCAACAGCTCAACTACTGACCTGGGCCTAATTACATCAGCCGTCAGCAGGCAACCTATTGACCTGGCCCGGTTACACCTATAACCAACAATAAAATTATCAGTATATCCCATCTTATGAGAACCAAGGATGCAGACCTTATGAAAATTTATTTTGAATGTATTCATCCTGGACAAATTGCTCAAAGTTGCCCTAACCATCAGGTTCACTTTGTACAACAGGATCAATATTTCCAGGGAAAAGATGGAGTAGAGTAGAGATGGGAAACTTTAACTCTCCTATTAAAACCCTAAACGTCCCACCTGAACCTATTGTAGTATATTTAGCTGAAGTTCTTCAGTATTATGACAAGTTTTATTATCATAGCCAGTGGGAGGGATAAACATACTGACATGGGTTCAAGCCAAGGCCGCGGCAAAAAAAGAACCTCATGAGCAACCAAAGCAGTAAGCCTGTCAAATGTTTGACCAAGTTTCTTTAACTGAGCTGGAACCATACTCCGATGCACTTCCCTGAAAGGAGTAAACGTCGCCCTCCCAGTAGACACTATTGTCAAAAATACCCTAAAGTCGGCGAGGTGATTATGAGATTCACTTGGGAAAAGAGATTTTAAATGTTCAAGTATTAAAGTCAAAAATCTTCTTATTCTAAGTTTATATACTGTGTCATTTTTGTAACAAACCATTGAGTTGGCGCTATAATAGATATAGGTGCTCCAGTCAATATAGTTTTTCACTAAGTTGGTGGCGATGTTGACGTTAAACATGATATAGACCATCACGATGTGTATGGTACCGCTGGAGTGGAAAACACAATCTCTGAGGGAGCGTACTGTGCGCTTTTTTTGCGGTTTGGCCAATTGTCATTGTAACACTGGCAATAGTGTCACCAAACAGCAATTACGACCTATTGATTGAAACTGCTTTCTTGCGACTCTTTCTGTCTGTCATTGACAGACAGAAAAACCCTTAAAAATTTGGGACTGCAGATCCCAGTTTATTTTGCCTCCAGCGAAGTGCCAAAGGGTCTGGTGCATTTGGGACAAGTCCCCATGCTTATAGTGATGGGGTGATTTAAGTTCACTACAATTGACTAAAGAACAAGACCAGGCCGTCCCCCAGTAGATATACAAATATCAAGGGCTGCCTCTCAGAGCTTCTGGGCTTATATCCATCCCCTCCGGACACCAAATAATAGTAAACACCAAATTTGAGGTGGAAGTGCCAGCATGGCTTTATGGGGAGGTCACTGGACCTTATCAGCAATAGTGGCTTGAGCCCCATGTGGATCCAGGCATTATACTTTCAAGCCATGGAGAGATCAAGGTTCTACAAGCAAATCTCCAAAAAGAACCATTACAAATCCGCCAGTATCAGGTAGTGGCTTATCTACACTTGCCCCCTTTTGAAAAAGTCGTTTGTATTCATGAGTTTAAGTCACTAAATGAATGTGGCCTTACTGCCAAACCACAGTTCGGTGTAATGACAGTGGTACTGTGTAAAAATTAATAGGGTTATTGGAAGAACAGAAATACCAGGCAATAGCTTTATTTCAAAAGTATAAGGCGTTTTTCACAGTCAATGACCACAGTTTAGGGCGCTCTCAGGGTGTGGTCTAACTGAAAACTGGAGATCATCCCCCATAAGGTCTCAGATGATCTGACAATCAAGGAAAGCTGAAGAAGTTGCAACTGCGGAAATTGATAAGCCTCTGGAACAAGGTATGCTTGAACTGTCAAAAAGTTAATGGGCTTCACCAATTCTGATTGTAAAAAAGAAGGATGGTACCAACCGGGTGGTGATAGCTACCAGAAGCTCAACATTATTACCAAAAAGTACTCATATCCTTTTATACGGATTTACAATGCTTTAGATTGGTTAGGAGGACCTTTCCATTTCTCAGCGATGGATCAGGTATTTTTTACTGGCAAATCGGATTGCAATGGTGAAACAGGAGAAAAAAACTGTATTCACATACAAGGGGCTTTTTCAATAGACATGTATCCTCGAGGGTTATGTAACGCCCCATTTATGTTCCAACAAGACATGGACACTATCCTTGGTGACTTAAAGCTACCATGCGTCCTCATGTATCTCAACAATATAATGCTTTCTCTTGAACTTTTTTGAGCTTCTTAACCATCCAGAGGAGGTATTATGCCATCTCGCTGAGGCCAAAATCAAGATATAGCCTCATAAATGTCATTTTTAAAAGACCATCTGGCATACCTGGGGTTTGTGGTATCTTGAGGGGTTGAAAATTTAACCAGCTAAGATGGAAGACATCCAGAATATGACCCCGTTGAACAGTAAAGGTGACATACAGTTATTTTTGGGTATGTCTCAAGTACTACCGGCGCTTTATCCCTAGCTTCAGCTGTATTTGGGATTGCTATTTGGGTTATTAAAAAAGGATTCCGTGTTTAAATGGATATAACATTATCAATGCTCCTTTGATAAACTTTGGACAGTGCTGATAAGTACACCGGTGCTATGCTACCCAAAATTCAATAAGAAAATTTTCATTATCCAGACTGATGCATCTCTTTCCGCAATAGGGGCAGTCCTATTTTGAAAGGACAAGGTTGGGTTGGAGCTCCCAATGTCTTACTGCATACAAATCAATAATTGCCACGAACATAATTACACTGTGATTGAGTGGGAGTGGTTAGCATATATGCGTATAATCAATTTAGGGTTTATATTCATGGAGTAAAGTTTAAATTTGTAATGGATCATGCCTCATAACGCTGATTTCAGAATCTCAAGGAGCCAGAAGGGCGTCTACCTAGTGGGACTTAAACTAAAGGCTTATGACTTTGAAATCCTTCACCAACCAGGAGCAAAACATAAGAATGTTGATTGTTTATCAATATTACCCATGATTGCCATTACATCAGATCTGAGCAATGTAATGTAAAGCAAAATGCCCAGCATTAAAAATACCAAGAGTTCCGCTTCAAATCTTATAGGCGTTAAACAAGATGCGAAATTATACCTTTCAGTGGAATGGTGAGTGAATAAGTGGATTGGAGATTCACAATAAAATTCTGCGACCATCAACATGACCAAGCAATATTATGAGTGCACATAAGGCATATGGACATGGTGGATTGCACAAGACGTTGGAATTATTGCGCCCTCAATATATTGGGAAAGAATGAACTTCAACATGCTTAACAATCTCCTTCTGTCACAAGTGCTAAATGGAAAAGACGTTCTACCAGAAAACCTTTATGTGACAATGAAACACATTTTGAGGCATATGGTTTTCATTGATGTAATTGGCCCCCTGCTGACAGGAGATAACTGGTCCAAATACATTCTGGTGGCGATCAACCACTTGACCAGGTGGGCAGAAGAATGGGAGATTAAATATTTGAGAACAATCTCATTGGCCAAGTTCATAATGGAATGTATCATCCAGTGACATGGCACCCCTCAGTTCATTATTACCAATAACAGAACTAACTTCACCTCCAACATCTTTCCAAAGCTATACAAGTTGGTGGCCATCCATGGGGTTCTGATGACTCCATATCACCCTGAGTCCAACAGTATGGTTGAGCGAGTTAACAGGACCCTGGTGAACATACTTCATGAATTGATAATGGATTGACCTTCAGATTGGAGCACTCTCCTTTCCACCCCCTTTTCAAACAACATCAGCTATTATTATGCAATGGGTAAGAGTCCCTTTCAATTACTATTGAATGGCACCCAGCTCATCTAGCACTAAGCTATTCCTGTATAGAAGATACCAGCGTAATGGATCCTCAATGTTAATTGGCTAAACTAGGAACACATAAATCAAGTTGCAAACTGAATTATACTACTATAACTGGCCAAAAAGATAGAGTATTAGGCCATCAATTAGGAATGGTGTAGTGGGTAAGCTCAGTTCAAAGACAAAAAGCTGGCTTTATTCCATGACCAGCATGGGTTGGTCAGAAGCACAAATTGGTCAGCATCTGGATTTGTACATTTAAAATTATTGAGAAAATGGGTATTGACGCCTACGCTATCAAGGACCCCACAAATGGATAATCATTAACCAAGTGCACACAAAGTTCCTTTGAGTGTATAAACAATAGGATACTTATGGTCCACTCAAGGAATGTAATGTCAAGTTTGGATATGATTTAACAATATCCCCTAAATAGCTACGGCGGATTGGTTAAAATCCGCTGACCATTATTTTTTTATGAATACTCGAGTGCTTTGGGATAAGGCGATATTAAGTCAAAAAGGATAGTTATTGGATCGCCTTCAATTAAGGTGATAAGGCGATGATGAATCATGACATATATTTAGTAAATCGCCTCAAATTAAGGCGATAGTGAATTTAAGAATAATAGACCCTGCCAGGACCTCACAGTTACAAAGAGAACTAAATAAGGATACAGCAGTAAAGAACAATCTAAGCAAAAGTTCTGGTATCAACCAAAATCGCTTATGTTTAAGCAATATGAGATTATTTAAGAGGGAAGTTTTTAGTACAAAAGAGAGAGAAGCAGAGAGTATCTGGTGTTAAATGTTACGTTAAATAAAGTATTGTTGTTGAAGCAATCGCTTCAAATTTTTTATTTTGTTAGTGTGTTCTGAGGATTGGCAAACTTCATATTTCCATCCAATTGCTTTTTGGGCTTGACCGCATAAACTCTTCTGGAGTATAGCAAATATCACCAATTTTATAACAGACCTGAAGGTGTTCAGAGGAGTGAAAATATTTTACCATCCAATCGCCACTTAGGAACTTTGGTCTTTGGCCAAGATACTCATATGTTTCAGATGGCATATTGGTGGGATTATATTAAAATGCTCCCTATGATTACGTCATTTCAAATGTCAATCTCAGATCTAAATTTAAGCTTTATCACGTTTATGCAATTCTAAAGAGCTGTGATAGGCTAATTATAAAACTTAGAAAGATTGGGATGTCCTTTGCCTAAATCAGATCTATTACCTCCCTCTACTAAGCTTCTAATTAGTATAAATATTAAGCAAGATCAAAGTAAAGAGGGTTCTTTCTTTCTGTTCCCTGAGTTTTAATTATAATAAAGTTTAAAAATTAAATTATCCTTGTGGTGTATAATATCCCTCTTAACAAATTTTAAACAGCTACCTTGAGTCTTAATACTGTTGTGACAGCTGTATTTTTTAGATCTTGTGCAAATTAGCACCTACGAGCAATTACCCAAGCCAGAATTTCCAATAAATGATGCTCACTACAGGGGTACCTGTACACCACAAAACCTATAACATTAAAAGATGGTGTAAAAGTGAGTACCCCTCTTCCGCTACCACTGAAAATGAAACAAGTATAGCTACTCTTGAACTGCAACTAGCTAGCGTGCTGTCCTCCTTTAAAATACTCAAACAGCACCTCCTTCTACTTCACATGAGTCTAGTTCTGCTGTACCTTTTAAACACCATTTTTAAACAAAATCTACATCCAGTGAAGTACCATTGCCTCATTTATATATGTCTTTGAATCTGCCATGGAAGGTGCGACTGACCTACAAAAACCTAAGCACATCACCCATGTTTGAGTCACATGGACTAAGAGGTGATGGTCCCTCATATGGACGCTCTGAGTGCATGGGCTGAGGTTAAGAATGTGCTTAATGCTGAATTTGGCTTTCAGAAGAGTCTACGCAGGGAAAAACATGACTTTATGAGTCTTAGCATGTATGAAGGAGAACAAATCACTACCTTCGTTGATTAGTCTACCTAGCTGCTCAAACATTGTTTTCTACAACATGCTTACTCTTAGTGACGCCGTCACTGAGTTGTTAAGTGGGTTGGCTTCTCACTCTTCTTTATTAAGGCATATAAACTCTGTAAAGCGCGAATTCCAAACTGTCCATGAGATAAAAGAAGCTTTTATTAAATGTTGCAGTTTTCCATATGGTTGATGCTACTCAAGGAGTTGCTGTGAAACCCAAAGTCTTAATCACAGTTGAATTTTAGAGTAGGATGATGCTCACTAGGTGCTTGTTTTGCTGAAATATAACAATAGGGTAATTGTACCAAAAAAATTAAATCTAACTAAACTATAGAAATTTGATAAATATGAGTTTTTAAAGTTTTATTAGGCACCGCCAAGGATAAGACAAAAAACGTCCCCCTCGATATCTGACTGATCAGTATTTAAACGGTATTGAGGGTTGAGGAAAATTTGAGGATAGATTTGAAATAGCTTAGAATAGTCCAAATTAGGATATATGAGGAAGCAGCCTATCAAAGCTCAAGATACTCGCTTCATTTTAGCTGAGCTATGGAAGGGGAATTATAATTGGCCAAAAATGTACCCATGGATGATGCTTTTATGAACGTCAACTAATCCCCATTTGAGAAATTTATTGCAACTTGGGGGACCCCTGCCACGCCTATAAAAGGGGGTGGGCCCCGCATAGGTGCTTGAAGGGACCTGGTTTTGTCTGAGGGAGTACCATCCAATAGACACCCCAGGGTAGCTATGGGTTCAGAGAAATCTGAAAGCTCAATTTTGGGTATTTTTCCCTTGTAGTATTCAAGCTAGTGTTACCCAGATTAGTGGGGTTCCACAAAGAATGTGCCAGTGTCTTTTGGTTGATTTCCACATTATTAGTATTATATCAAAAACAATATCATTATTGTGGACTAGTAAATGTCCAACATTTCCCCTTCTCAGATGATTTAGATCCACAAAATTCTTATCTTGACACTGGGAGGGCAAATGTCTGAAATCACCCCCTCAAGAATGTTGGGGGGAGAGTAGGGCTGTATAAATTGGCCATGAACACGATTAATAGTAAATCAGGTAGCAAAGATCTCTTTCTGCTAAGCATCACTTTTTGAAAATCAATTCAGCCTTAAATTTAGCTCCACTAAAGAGATTTACGAAAACTATTAGCAAATATGGCAGGAAACCCCGCAAAAGAACCCGTGGGCTCTGCCAAACGAGCCAGCACCACCCCAAATGAAGCAACCCCCGGTTACCCACCTCAGGGTCAACCAGAATCACCCACTCTCAAGCAGCGGCCGTGAAAGCAGGCACCACCCCCCAACCTGGAGCTACTTCAACTAGCTCCAGTTCACCTGATTGCACTTCTGCAACCTGCACGCCTAACAGCTCTCCGTGCGCTACCTCCCACCAACCCGCTGGGCCCCAACCCAACCAAGGAGGCCATCACCCACACTGTTTTAATGGCGTCTGCTCAGTTGAATGCAACTCTGACCATCCAGGCATTCACCTCCCCCATTGTGTCAGCTAATTCAGACCCAACTATTATTGCTGACGCCATGTTTCTGGCTCCCCCCATGAGGGTGATACCCAGCTACCTGGCCCCCAAACCCTCGGATGTAAGGTTGGATTAGCCGCACATTCTGGTTCACTAAGCACCAAATTGGGAAAATCTACTCTTCCCAATGGGATATAAATGGTTCGGATTTTGGAACTTTACAACAGTTCCAATCTCAACCATCCCATTTAAACCCCGTAATCGGCACTTCTAAAGTCAGCACTTTATCTCCATATGCTGAAAACGACCAATTCACCAATCAGCCAGTGAGTTTTGCCCACAAAATTACATCAAATACTCGGGCTGAATTTACCCAAATAGATTGGGATGGTGATGAAACATCGCCCTTCTCCCAATTGGCTGGAGTTAATTCCAATCTGGATGGCCTCCCCAATTTAGTGAGGCCCAACAATCCGCCCCTCAATTCAATATGACGCCAGCAACTGCTGATACATTCCAGCAACAGGGGAACTCCGCAAACTTGTCCAAACCACCAGCTCGCATTCAACCCGCAATTGCAGCCCAAAGCAAACACAAACGTACCAAAGGAGCCACTGGGGCGTGGCAAAAACCTCTGGCACCAACGCTACCCAAAGCTGATCCCCGTGAAGTGGCGTTTATTGCTGATGTTAAGAAGAAATGGGCCGAAACTAGAGTGCAAAAAGCTCTACCTCGCTCAACCCTCTCCCACATGATTCGCCTTTATTATGGGCATAACCCTGTTAAATTCTATATGGAGGATTACTTCTCATACTTTTCAGCGATCGCGGAGACATTTCCAATTAACACCGCAATCCATGAATCAGTGGAGTGCCACTACATCGATGTGGGCTTCACTGAAGCTGCCCTTGCTGACATGCTGCCACCCTCCAGGTCATTATTCCGCGTGGATCTCTTTTGCATCTCACACAAACGCTCTCACCTAGAGAAAATTTCATGGGTTACTTTTTCCAACCTACCAACGACTGTTGATCCTGAGTCTCTTAAACTGGCGCTCTATCGTTGTTTAATGGAGTTTGGGTCTGTTCTTTCAGTGGACTTTAGCGTCCCCTCTTACTATGCTCCCAATCAAAGAGCTCGCACTGCTAGGGCGTCGTTCATCCCCTCCCCCACTGTATCCCGCAACATTGAGGTTATTCCTTGTGTGGCGGTAGTTGGGAATGCTCTGAGATTTTTTGTTGACCCTGATCAGGCGCGCCCCCGGTGTTCATGGTGTAACGCCCTTGGACACCTGTATAGTGGCTGCAACGCTCAAAAACAAGCCCTCTTAGCCACCACCCAGGGGCCTAAACCAGGCCAAAAACGATCCCACGTGGCCGCAGCAGCAATTCCACAGCCCACACAATGGGTTCCCGTTCAAGACTTGTCCCCTGAGGCCTAACGCCTAGCAGTTGAAACAGCTAACCCCACTATTGGTACGAGATACCTTCGCGCTCATGCCCCCCTTCCAGTGGGCACCCCCTCCAATCTCCCAGAGTCAACTCCCTCTCTCACCAAGCGCAAGACATCTCCCACAGGGCGCCCCTCATCAGCCACCCCCACTCAGGGATCCGCGGCACCCCCACCAACCTCCACCAGAGATTTTTCGCATCAACCCTCAGCTCCCAATAGAGCTATGCCCACCAGCATGGACTGGCAACCCGCGGCCTGCGGTAGAAGTGCCACCTCAAAGAGTCCTACCCCAACCCCACAGTCCATTTCGCGCGGCTCCTTTGCAGTGTTAAAGGAGGTGAATATGGACTCAGACTCATCAAATGGGGACACTGCGGAGGTCGCCGTTGAGCACCCTCAGGTCCCTCCCCTGCAACGGAGTGGGGGCAGCATCCTAGGCTGGCTTACTGGGTCCTCCGCCCCCCACCCTCTCCTTCCCCTCAGAACCCTCAACGCTTTTCATGGATTGCAGCTAATAGTCAAGCTAAAGGACTCAAAACTAGCCGCCTCACAGCAGCAGGTTTAAGCGCTGGCAACCCCCAGGACATGGAGGGGAACAACTATGAGTCCCCACGGCAGCACCCTGGCCCTGCAATCCATCAACGCGAATGGGTTGCGGGACTTTAAGAGGAGAGCCCGCCTCCTTCTCAACTTCAGGTCAGCACAGATTGACATCGCTGCTGTCCAGGAGCCCCATATCCTCCCTTACGAACAATCTGTATGGAATGAACAGTTTTGAGGCAAAACCTTCTGGACAAACCATGCCACCCTTATTTTTTGAATCCCCAGGTTTAAACCCATTTTTTTCACAAATCTAGGTGGCCGCCTCATACTGGCCAAGCTCACCACTCCTGACTTCTCTTTCTTTTCTGCAAGCCTCCACCTGCCTAATGCAGGTCAGGAGCAAAACCGGCTCTTGGAAGAACTCGTCCAACTCAATCTCCCACGGAATACAGTACTCTTAGGAGATTTCAAAACAACCATAAGTTTCGTCCGTGACTCTTACCCCCCTGCAGCAAAGGAACGCCCTGGATCAAGTCGCCTCCAGGATTTCCTTCGCCTGAGTGGCATATGGATGCGCTTCCACCCTCCGCGTCTGGCCTAGGTTGCATGACTAGGATCAAGTATGATGGAGGAGCTTTCCAGTCAGCGTCACGCATAGATATGGCACTGATTGGACCCCTGCTAATTGGCCGCGTCTCCTCTCCCATCTCTCATGACAACCATCTGAGTGATCACAGGTCACTCACCGTTGTCCTCACCACCACGCTTAGACCGTCGCGTAGGTTCTGGCCTAGGGTTGCCCCAGCTCTTCTCAACAACCCCTTCACTAAGGAGAAGCTGTCTATGGCCATCCGGGAGACTCTCACCTCCCCCCACCCCACCTGCTTGACCACAAGGCTAGATGGGCGGTGACCAAGGAGGGCATCACCCGCGTTGCTTACAACTGTGCCAAAGTCCAGATGACCGCAGCTCGCTCCAGAGTCAAAAGGGCGGAACCAGAATCAGACATCTGGAGCGAAACTGCCAGCCTTCGCCCTCTCTCAGTTGGTTGGAAGACTGGGAAGCGGCGCAGGAAGCACTCCGCTTGGACCTCACAATGCAGGAAGAGCGGGCAGCAAACTTTACTACATCTCGTTACTATGCTCAATGGGAACGCCCCACCCGCTTCTTCTTTCAGAAACAGAAAGCCCGGTCAACAGCGCAAGATATTACTGCACTAAAGATTGGCACTACAACAACTTCGGATAAGGAGGAAATCATGAAGGAACTACACCGCTTCTACACCAGCCTCTTCCATGCCACCCAGGTGGACCCGTCGGACATCCAAGACTTCCTGTGGCGGGCTCCAGAGCCTCCCATTGACCCACGGGCTGATGAGGCTCTACTGGCGCCTATTTCCATCCATGAGGTGATGGAAACCCTTCTGAAATCCCCACAGCTTAAAGCCCCAGGCCCAGACGGAATACCCTTCGAGGTGAACCTTCTGGAACCTGCGGTGATTGATAGAACCCTCCGCGACCTCTTCGCTGCACTCTTGGTGAATTGCGAGGTCCTCCCCAACTCCAGAGGCTCAATCACGACCCTCATTCACAAGAAGTCAGACCGTGAGAACCTGGCGAACTGGCGCCCCATAGCGTTGATCAACACAGATCACAAGCTCTTCACGAAGCTTCTGGCTAACCACATCACCAAATGGGTGTCACCTCGCCTCTCCCCATCCCAGCACGGTTTTATTCAGGGGAGGTCGTTATGGGACAACTATAATGACCTTCACGTGACTTTGACTGCTAACTCTCGTAAGGTGAATGGCTTTGTGGCTCTTCTGGATATGGAGAAAGCATATGATCGGGTAGCCTGGAAGTATATTGATGCTTCCCTGGCCCGCTTCCATCTCCCACCCGCAGCTAGGCGCTGGATATCAGCGCTCTATGACCAGCTCCTCACCAGAGTCCTGGCGCCAATGGGTTTTACAATGGCAGTACCAGTTGGACAAGGTCTCCGGCAAGGGGACCCCCTGAGCCCTATCCTTTTTAACATCACCCTTGACCCCCTCTTGGCCTCCTTACAGGACAAGCTAACAGGGATTCTGGTCCCAGGTAAAGCCCCCACACGCACCATGGCATTGCAGATGACACTGCCATTGCATTTGGATGCCCTGGGGATGTTGCCCTCGCTGCTGTGACCATTAAGAGGTACACCAAGGCGTCCAACGCCATGGTCAACACCTCCAAGACGACAGTTGCACAGGTCGGCTCCCCCACCTTCCCCCACCATTAGGTATTGAACCTGTGCGCGGTACCTTCCGTCACCTGGGCGTTCTCACCAACCAACAAGGAGTTGCGCTAAAAGACAATGTGGACTTGCTCCTCGCAGCAGTTAACTCCAGGATTGCCAGCTGGAACTGGCGGCATATCACCCCCAGGGTCGAGCTCTGATGGCCAATGTGTTCCTTCTCTCCAAAGTCTGGTTCCTAGCGCACGTCTGCCCATTCACAGATGACTTTTATACGCGGCTCAATGTACTCCTCCGCTGTTGGATCTGGGGCTCAAACCATCCACCAATGGCCCTCTCAACCATTGCCTGACCCCGCAATGAAGGGGGCCTAGGGCTTCTAGACACGCGATCTCACGCCACCACAATCTTCCTGAAGTTCCTATGGCCAATTGTCTGCTGGGACGCGACCCCCATTCCCCAATGGGCGCTCGCCCTCCGCCAGTCAGCGTCAGCAGCTCTGTGTCTTCCTAGAGCATCTCTGACCTCATTAGGGGAGTGGCTCACAAACCACCCAGGCCATCGCCTGAAACCATCCTCATCCCCCTACTGGAACCAGGCTCTCCTAGCCCTGAAACGAGTAGGCGCGCGGATCCACCATGCCTTCCCATACAGAAGGGAATGCCCTGGCCTCAGCCCCCGTCGCCATGCAATTGTGCACAATGGACAAGTTGTCACAACTCGCCTCAACCCTCAAGATCGTCCTCCCATCCGCCCAAGACTCCTTGAGCTCCTCCCTCCCTCCGTGAGATTCGACCTTAAGGGATTGTGGAAGGACGTCTATCACCCCATCCTGTCAGCAAAGGTGTCCAACACCTTATGGAGGGTGCTCCACTGTTCATAAAGGACAGGGGACCGGACTGATCCTACCTTCTAGCACTGAGCTGCCCTCGCTGTGCGGAGCCTATTGACTCCAACCTCCATTTTTTTTCACCTGTCCAGGTGTCGCCGCATTTTGGCCAAAGGCCCGCGCGCTCCTCCATGCTCAGCCCTGGTCTGGATACCCTGTGCAAGACCTCATGTTCGAGCAGACGTTGGCTGGTTGCCACCAACCCCTACGTGTCCTCGCCTATGCCACAGCCATCTGGACCATCCATAACTCCTTCCTTCGTGCTGCCTTTGACCAGCAGGTGTGGACCCTTCCACACATGATCACCCACTTTCAGGTACACTTTGAGATGGTCCTGAAGGTCTACACTATGTCGCCAACCCTCCCCCGCTCAGTTGTCACTGCAGCACGGCTCTGGCGCGCAAACCCCCCTCCCTTTCTCGATGCCTCCTCCCTCCCCTTCCCTCACCTCAGGCTCTTAGGAGCCCAGCGTAATTTAATAAACATCGATGAATCCCCCTCGGGTTGGGACCATCTAGTACTAAAAAAAGTAAATCAGCTAGCAAGAGATTTGATGGAGTACTCCTCTCCACACTTGTAGGTTACTACAAAAGGGCCTTCCTAAATGGACCCTATTTTCTCCCTTTTAGGGTTGATACAATTGTGATAATAAAACACCAAGTCAGATACTTGGAAGGAAGGAAGAGGGTCCCAGAGCTCATTAGCAGCTAGACCCTCTTTTGTGACTGGCTTTGCTAAGTTGGTCATTGCTTCTGATTGCAACTGTATGATATGCTGAGGTAACTTCCTCATAGCTTTCTCAGGATCATTCTTATTAGTGAAGATATCTTTTGCAAGTAAAGCTGTAACCCCAGGTTCTCACCCATACAATACTCAGAAAGGTGACATTTTAAGGATCCAATGATAGCTGATATGGTACGTTATGAAGGCATTGACAAGTACTGATCCCAGTGGAGGGGATCTGAAGTAGCTATTTTCTGTACTATAAAAACCAGGGTTCCATTTGCTCTTTCCATAGTACCATTGGTTGAAGGATTGTAGATGCCAGAAAAGAGCTGTTGGGTGCCCATGAAAGTTAAAAGAACCTTCACCACGCGTAAGGTGAAGTTTTTACCATTATTGCAGAGCAAAACTTGAGGACAGCTGTGTAGGGTAATAATATACTGGTGGAGGATAGTGGCCATGGCTTTTGCCATCTGAGCTGTTATAGCCACTTCCTCATCCCATTTGGAAATCGAGCAATCCCTAGCAATATTAATCGATTTCCACCTGTAGTTTGGGGGAGAGGGCCAACCACATCTGAATTATTGTGTGGAAAAGCTGTTGAGGGGTGGTAGGCTGATAATGATGCTTTGTTTTGAAGTTGGGTTGCTGTTTACTTGTTAAACAGGCATCCAAGTTTTCAACAATAGTCTCCATAATTCCTTCCCAATTATAGCGTTCTTTTCACCCGCTCAAAGGTTTTCTGCACTCCACTATGCCCTAGGAGTGCATGGGACTCCATAATGACATGTAATCGCTCAGAGGATTGGAGATAGGGTAACTAATTCACCCTCACTTTCTTATATAGATGTCCATTATCCACCTTTATGTTATGCGAATGGCGAGATAGCATCAATTGGCTTGGTTTGTCCTCATCCTCCCAAGCATCAGAAGTCATTAGAAGATCATGTAGCCGCTCTGCTTCACTATTATCTAAGTGAATGATGGGAAGCAAAGTCAACCCATTTACATTCATTTGGCTTGTCCCAGCTCGGTGCACAATGGTCATAGCATAGTGCTGGAGCTTTAAAGCCAGGCTTGCTAACCGCCCAGTGGGATCCTTCATATTTTGTAACCACTATAAAGAGGCATGGTCAGTAATTACTTTAAACGAGGTCCCTTTTAAAAAAGGGCGATAGTGGTTAACTGCAATCAAACATCCAGGCATTCCTTCTCAGTGACGCTATGATTGCGTTCTGCCTTTGAAAGCATTTTGCTGAAATATGAAACGGGGTAATCAACTCCATTCTCATCCAGTTGGGCAAGATATCTCCAACTGCATAATTCGGAAGCATAAGTAAACAGCATAAAAGGTTTACTATAATCAGGGTGGCGCAGAACTGGCCTTTTCTGAAGCAGCTTTTTTAGAGTTTCAAAAGCAGCTCTTTGTTTCACACCCCCATAGAAAGGGGTGTTTTTAGTTAGAAGGCGTACGAGGGGCTCACTGAGCTGAGCGAATTTAGGGATGAACTGATAATAATACCCCATCATGCCCAAAAACGCCTGAATATTGTGGAGGGTCTTGGGAGCATGCATCTTGGATATTTTCGACCTTATCTTGGAGAGACTGGATCCCATCTGGGGAGATGGCGTAACCCAGGAATTCTAGCTTCTTTTGGAAAAATATACATTTAGAAGTCTTCATCTTAATGTGTGAGGCCCGCATGCATTGGAACACTTCCTTTAAATGAGACGGGTGCTTATAAAGGTTTGGGAAAAGATGGTTTCATCATCTAGGTATACAATCACACAAATAAGCTTTTGATTCTGCAATATGTGATCCATTGCATGCTGGAAAGATGCGGGCGCATTGCACAACCCTTGTGGTAGTTGAGTGGGTTGGGAAAGACCTTTACTGCAGATGAGCGCAATCTTTTTCTGGTCTTGCAGAGAATGGTCCATTTGCCAGTATCCGCTATCCAAGTCCATGGAGGAAAAAAATTTTGACCCAGAGAGTTGGTCCAGAGCTTTATTGATTCTCGGGATGGGGTACCTGTCCTTCTTAGTGAGGTTAATTAGCTTGTGTTAGTCCATATCTACCTGATGCCCACAATTATTCTTTTTTATGAGAAAATAGTAGAGAGGACCAGGGATTTTGAGAAGGCAATAATAGCCCCGCGTCCAGTAACTGTTTAAGCTCCGTCCTCATCTGGAGCTCTTCAACTATTGATTTCCAATAAGGCTTGGCGTCACCAACATCAATAGTGTGGCACCAGCCTTTCATATACCCATAGTCATTATCAGATTTGGAAAATTATTCAATATAGGAGTCCAGTAACTAATGAAATTTATTAAGTTCAGCGAGAGTTAGCTCATCAGAAATCTTCACGTTGGGCAAAGCGCATATCATTTGGTCAATGGGTAGTCCCATATCTAGCATAGACCCAATATAATGGACTTTGTGGATATCTTCTAAGGGAGCAACAGGGTTTTATCAATCTCCTGATGTTTCTTTACAACCATGTCCTTGTTAGTGAGATTTCCCAGCAGAAGACTGATAGGTCGCTGGTAGGCAGGTCTAGGATATCTGGCAATACCCGAGGTTCCAAAGGGCTTATTCCATCAACGCTTGTTAAGTGCAGGAGGCAGTTGTGGGGATTTGCATAGTAATTTTGGTGTCTAGCACCTTTTTTTCACCCGCTTTGACGACTACCTCCTCTGACTCATACAATGGGAGGCCTCTTAACCATCCACAGAGTCAGGCAGTTTTTTTTGTATTTCTGCCTGTTGTAGTATAAGTAAGGGTGAGGGCGGAAGAAGGTTACTCAACTACACATGTATATTCCTTCTTCTTAGACTCATCGTTTGTAAAGACTAAGGAATCTCGTAATTTAGAATGGAGAGAGATCCTTGTTTCATATTAGTGATTTCTCATACACAATCATGAATTGAGTACCAATAAGCAGGTCTTATGGTTATTTTACAAAGCCACTGCTGGGGCAGCAAGTAGGAGTTTCCCAATTTGTATGGTTAGAGATGAGTAGGCTCCAATAGCTTGTGTATTGTTAGGCCCTGCAGTTCCATACTCTTGTGAATAGTGCAGGTCAGTCGCCAACTTAGATTTTATTGATGAAATTTGAAGAGACACATTCACTGGAGCTCCCATATTAAGGTTGGCTAGAATGCGCACTTTAATGATAACAACCTCTATCTTGGTTATGGTAGTACCAAAAGTAGCGGGCAAGGACCTCCTTCAAAAGGAAATTGGAGGCAAGGCGTTGAGCCATCACAGGGTAGTTATCTTTAATAGATTGGATGGTATGAACCTGCTTAATGGAGTGGATTACTGTGTAATAAGCCGGTCAGCATCACTAGCAGTATCAATCACCTCTGAAAACCTCAACGACTGTTGAAGATAAGTTTGTCGTGGTATTATGGCAATATCAAATCTTTCTGGCCTCAATCTATCTGAAGCCTGCACTTCCATTGGGGCTCCCAAAATATATTAGCCTGCGTCTTCACACCCCCTTCAGACTCATCATCAGAAGGATTGTCAATGCACCTCTGTCAATAGAGTGTCTGTAACTCTCTCGTTCCCACCAAGGTGATGTGGAATGCAAACCCACATTGCTAGAGAAACTAGCCATTAGATAAATGGGTAGAAAAGCACCTCGAGCGGTGCCAGTGCAAAGGGTACCCCAGGCCAGGGTGTAAAGAGCAACATATAATACCAGGTAAGTAAGGAACATCACCACTTGAGTGGACCCTAGAGGGGCGTCCATAATCAAGTTTGGCTTGACGTCAGGGGGCTTGGGTGCCTTGATCTGTAGGGGACCTGGGCGGCCCACAGGTGCCCCTGGGATTTTGGTAAATTGCGAGATAAGGTAGTGGCCCACATGGTTGGAGACCTCCCCGAAGAGGTCCACCACCAAGTTTGCCCAAGGAACCATTATAAAAAACGTAAAATAATGGGGGCTTTATTTAAGAAAGTCGAATAACAAGAATGTTGGTCACAAAAATATATTTAAAAATGGGCCAGGGAAATTCAGGTTCTTCGTAAGTGCGCCCAAGCCTTGACCTCCAATAAACAAATGCTTCCATCCGTTTTGGTAAAATACACTGAAAGTGCCTTCACTCGAGTAATTAATTGAAGCCTTATTTTACCTGAACTCAAAATTTCATAGCTGGAGCGGGACTCGAACCCTTGCTCTCCAACCAAGCAAATCAAACCATCTTCATTTAAAACATAAATCATCCATTTCAATGCCTGGGCCAAGATAAGAGGCTTGGCGTTTTGCACCCCATTAGTATCAACCTGGGCATGCTTTGCTTGCACCCAGCGTTGATCTAAGGTGTGCTTTAGATAAGGGAGAGCCTGAAGTTTCATCTTCTAGGCCTCCTGTCACCCAGCCTTAACTCTAGCATCCGTGCCTACTATTATGTCATCCAACCATGACAACCTCAATGAGTTGCTAAAAGGGGGCTGAGAAAATGTCTTTTTATCCTCACAGGGGAGGGCCTTTTAGCGCTCATCTACTCTGTTGGTTTTTTGGAAGGAGCATCGTAGCTTCACCAACTTTTGTGGCCCTTGAGGAGAAGAAACCATTTGATGCAGGGTCAGAGGTGATGCCATAGCTGTTATGGAGGATGGTTCAGGGTGACGTGAGGGTGGAGCCCTAGTTGTGGATCCCTTAGATGAGAGTGCGGGGTGTGATGAGAACTCAAATGATTTCAAAGGGTTAACTTGAACTGCAACTGAGGAG
Organism: Massospora cicadina; assembly: GCA_022478985.1. Classification (NCBI taxonomy): domain Eukaryota; kingdom Fungi; phylum Entomophthoromycota; class Entomophthoromycetes; order Entomophthorales; family Entomophthoraceae; genus Massospora; species Massospora cicadina. The sequence goes on from JAKSZP010007905.1 coordinate 294,457, forward strand.
AGAGAGCCCGCCCTTATCACCCCTGATGCTCTCCGGCCAACCTCTAATTATTGAGAGCAGTCTAGTTTGTGACGCCCCACAGGAACTAGCTTTGGAAGGGTAGTCAGCACGAAGGGGTCAGTATGACTTCCTGGGTAGGCTTAACTTCCTGTAGATCAGCAACTTCTAGTAATACCTTTAATATATCCTGAGCAAATCCTAGGGACGTTTCACTGAGACAATATATCGGGATAAGGAAGCGTAAGAGTCTTATCAAGCCAGAATGGCAGAAATCGCATCATCCAAAGGTAGCATATTAGCAAGCAGGAGAGGCTAGGCCGCACTGTAAAACTGGTCAACTGAAGGTGGCAACTGTTTCCCTCTTAAGTAGACTTATGCACATAAACGCTTGTTTTTTCCTATGCAAGCTCTTCATGAATCCAAATTTCACAATGAGCGCAGGTTTACCTCTGCCAAAGTTTTAAGGGTGGCCATATATATACCATCACCTCTTGGGTAGAGCAACTGAGGCAGGGAAGGATATGCTTTAGTTTTTGGGTATAGTTGTCCCATCCATGGCCATCTCATAGATAAAGAAGAACGACGCAATGCTACCCTCATATGGCTAAGTTTGTCTCTTAACGGGGGTTTTAAGAAAATTTTGGTACCTCATGTGAGGCATGGCAAACGCGCTGTTCCAGTGCTTTAAGCTGAGACAGTGCACTGGCTAGCTTCTGGGCTAAAGCATCTAGCCAGGGATCAGAAACCGTGTGGAGGTTGTGAAGGTTATTCTCCCAACACCCTTCCAATTTAACAGTGCTTTTTGGTGTACATCTCCTGTAGTGAGCACCTCTTGTTAGATTTTAGGCTTTCGTTTATTCTATAAGGTGCGTTTTTCACCTACATCCAACATTTAATTACAGGAGAAGTTGGTTTTTAACAGCAGGATGAAAAATAGGGGGTTATTGACCATTTTACTAAAAATATAAAACCTCAACTAAGAAAAAAAATGGTTTTTTATAGGTTTTTATTAGTTGTGATAAGAGAGTCAAGAAGAAAACTCTCTCAATATTGGGATGCTTAGCATTAAAATCATCTCAAGGCTTAAAGTGAGTCAGATGAGAAATTCATTATAAACTATTCGCATCTGAATTGAGTAATATGGCCAGTTGATATATTGAATCATTTGAGACTGCCTTGATTCAATGCGAGGGCAGATGGGAAGTAACAGCCAGGAAGATGAACCTGTGATACAGTTATTTTTTAAATTTTAGACCTATTAGAAGGCAGGAAATAATTTTTACCTTGATGGACCCCCTCTTACTATATAAAAGGGGCGAGTCTCCGCGGGGTAGATTGTACTAAATTAGATGTGGCCTAGGGGAAGAGCCTCCAATGGACTCCCAAGAATTCTCCACATAGTCGGCACAATTCAATGACCTGAACTTGTGGTATTTGATTGAGAAGTACTAGTAAAAGTGTTACCCCAATTAAAGGGGTTCCACCGGGAATTGATCAGGGTCTTTTGGCCAATCTTTTCATCAATTACCCCTGAACTACTCTTTTTTATACATCAGACTTGTAATTGTCTGAAATCAGTCTTGAAGATGTAGAGATTTAAAAAAGCTCTGCCCATAAGGCCTAAAAACGACTTAATTTATCAAATAAGGGCCAAATTCAAGTATCAAAATTTAGTAATTTGGAGCTATATAGTGAAATTAAGTCATTAGGAATTGATACTAATGTAGAAACCAATTTATCAAACATTCGTCCTATACTTGAAGTTCTGGAATCAATACCTTCTATATACTCCCCAACAGGAAAGAGGGCAAATTTTGACTAACAATTTGACAAGGCGTTCAAGTACTAGAAGAAGTGCGACTCCTATCACTGAAATATATCGTGATGACTTCAAACCTTTATACTTGCTAAAGTTCTATAAGGATGGGGACGTTCACTTTTTTCTCAAGCTATTTGAAATAAAAATGCGGGACCTTCAGACCATGACAAAGGGCCAGCATTAATAAACTCACTTGATGCCCACAGCTAAAACTGAGTTATGCCCTATGTGAGTGACGATTGGTCTTATATGGATGCCAAAATTGTGGTGATTAAAAAATTTCGGAGGTCCTGGAAAATTATTGGCCCAAAAAGTGAGCTTCTTAGTGTCGAATTTTAACATAATGAGACTATTAAGGACTTTACTGATAGATTTTCCATGAGGCACAAGTCTTTTTTTAGTACTAGATGGTTATGAGGCACAAGTCTTTTTTTTTAGTACTAGATGGTCCCAACCCAAGGGGGGGATTCATCGATGTTTATTGAATTACGCCTGGGCTCCTAAGAGCCTGAGGCGAGGGAAGGGAGGGAGGAGGCATCAAGAAAGGGAGGGGGTTTGCGCGCCAGAGCCGTGCTGCAGTGACAACTGAGCGGGGGAGGGTTGGCGACATAGTGCAGACCTTCAGGGCCATCTCAAAATGTACCTGAAAGTGGGTGATCATGTGTGGAAGGGTCCACACCTGCTGGTCAAAGGCAGCACGAAGGAAGGAGTTATGGATGGTCCAGATGGCTGTGGCATAGGCGAGGACACGGAGGGGTCGGTGGCAACCAGGCAATGTCTGCTCAAACATGAGGTCTTGCACAGGGTGTCCAGACCAGGGCTGAGCATGGAGGAGCGCGCGGGCCTTTGGCCAAAATGCGGCGACACCTGGACAGGTGAAAAAACGATGGAGGTTGGAGTCAATAGGCTCCACACAGCGGGGGCAGCTTCGGTGCTGGAAGGTAGGGCCAGTCCGGTCCCCTGTCCTGTATGAACAGTGGAGCACTCTCCATAAGGTGTTGGACACCTTTGCTGACAGGATGGGGTGATAGACGTCCTTCCACAATTCCTTAAGGTCAAATCTCACGGAGGGAGGGAGGAGCTCAAGGAGTCTTGGGCGGATGGGAGGACGATCTTGGGGGTTGAGGCGAGTTGTGACAACTTGTCCATTGTGCACAATTGCATGGCGACGTGGGCTGAGGCCAGGGCCTTCCCTTCTGTATGGGAAGGCATGGTGGATCCGCGCGCCTACTCGTTTCAGGGCAAGGAGAGCCTGGTTCCAGTAGGGGGATGAGGATGGTTTTAGGCGATGGCCTGGGTGGTTTGTGAGCCACTCCCTAGTGAGGTCAGAGATGCTCTAGGAAGACCCAGAGCTGCTGACACTGACTGGCGGAGGGCGGGCGCCCATTGGGGCATGGGGGTCGCGTCCCAGCAGACAATCGGCCGTAGGAACTTCAGGAAGATTGTGGTGGCGTGGGATCGCGTGTCCAGAAGCCCTAGGCCCCCTTCATTGCAGGGTCGGGCAATGGTTGAGAGGGCTATTGGTGGATGGTTTGAGCCCCAGATCCAACAGCGGAGGAGTACATTGAGCCGCGTATAAAAGGCATCTGTGAATGGGCAGACGTGCGCTAGGAACCAGACTTTGGAGAGGAGGAACACATTGGCCATTAGAGCTCGACCCTGGGGGGTGATGTGCCGCCGGTTCCAGCTGGCAATCCTGGAGTTAACTGCTGCAAGGAGCAAGTCCTCATTGTCTTTTAGCGCAACTCCTTGTTGGTTGGTGAGAACGCCCAGGTGACGGAAGGTACCGCGCTCAGGTTCAATACCAAATGGTGGGGGGAAGGTGGGGGAGCCGACCTGTGCAACTGTCGTCTTGGAGGTGTTGACCATGGCGTTGGACGCCTTGGTGTACCTCTCAATGGTCACAGCAGCGAGGGCAACATCCCCAGGGCAGCCAAATGCAATGGCAGTGTCATCTGCAAATGCCATGGTGCGTGTGGGGGCTTTACCTGGGACCAGAATCCCTGTTAATTTGTCCTGTAAGGAGGCCAAGAGGGGGTCAAGGGTGATGTTAAAAAGGATAGGGCTCAGGGGGTCCCCTTGCCGGAGACCTTGTCCAACTGGTACTGCCACTGTAAAACCCATTGGCGCCAGGACTCTGGTGTGGAGCTGGTCATAGAACGCTGATATCCAGCGCCTAGCTGCGGGTGGGAGATGGAAGCGGGCCAGGGAATCATCAATATACTTCAGGCTACCCGATCATATGCTTTCTCCATATCCAGGAGAGCCACAAAGCCATTCACCTTACGAGAGTTAGCAGTCAAAGTCACGTGAAGGTCATTATAGTTGTCCCATAACGACCTCCCCGGAATAAAACCGTGCTGGGATGGGGGAGGCGAGGTGACACCCATTTGGTGATGCGGTTGGCCAGAAGCTTCGTGAAGAGCTTGTGGTCTGTGTTGATCAACGCTATGGGGCGCCAGTTCACCAGGTTCTCACGGTCTGACTTCTTGTGAATGAGGGTCGTGATTGAGCCTCTGGAGTTGGGGAGGACCTCGCCATTCACCAAGAGTGCAGCGAAGAGGTCGCGGAGGGTTCTGGCTATCACTGCAGGTTCCAGAAGGTACACCTCAAAGGGTATTCCGTCTGGGCCTGGGGCTTTAAGCCGTGGGGATTTCAGAAGGGTTTCCATCACCTCCTGGATGGAAATAGGCGCCTGTAGAGCCTCATCAGCCCGTGGGTCAATGGGCGGCTCTGGAGCCCGCCACAGGAAGTCTTGGATGTCCAATGGGTCCACCTGGGTGGCATGGAAGAGGCTGGAGTAGAAGCGGTGTAGTTTCTGCGTGATTTCCTCCTTATCTGAAGTGGTTGTAGTGCCAATCTTCAGTGCAGTAATATCCTGCGCTGTTGACCGGGCTTTCTGTTTCTGAAAGAAGAAGCGGGTGGGGCGTTCCCATTGAGCATAGTAACGAGATGTTGTAAAGTTTGCTGCCCGTTCTTCCTGAAGTGTGAGCTCCAAGCGGAGTGCTTCCTGCGCCGCTTCCCAGTCTTCCAACCATCTGGGAGAGGGCGAAGGCTGGCAGTTTCGCTCTAGATGTCTGATTCTGGCTTCCGCCCTTTTGACTCTGGCGCGAGCTGCAGTCATCTGTGCTTTGGCACAGTTGTAAGCAACGCGGGTGATGCCCTCCTTGGTCACCGCCCATCTAGCCTTGTGGTCAAGCAGGTGGGGTGGGGGGAGGTGAGAGTCTCCCGGATGGTCATAGACAGCTTCTCCTTAGTGAAGGGGTTGTTGAGAAGAGCTGGGGCAACCCTAGGCCAGAACCTACGCGACGGTCTAAGTGTGGTGGTGAGGACAACGGTGAGTGACCTGTGATCACTCAGATGGTTGTCACGAGAGATGGGAGAGGAGACGCGGCCAATTAGCAGGGGGCCAATCAGTGCCATATCTATGCGTGACGCTGACTGGAAAGCTCCTCCATCATACTGAATCCTAGTCATGCAACCTAGGCCAGACGCGGAGGGTGGAAGCGCATCTATAAAGCCACTCAGGCGAAGGAAATCCTGGAGGCGACTTGATCCAGGGCGTTCCTTTGCTGCAGGGGGTAAGAGTCACGGACGCGACTTATGGTTGTGTTGAAATCTCCTAAGAGGACTGTATTCCGTGGGAGATTGAGTTGGAGGAGCTCTTCCAAGAGCCGATTTTGCTCCTGACCTGCATTAGGCAGGTAGATGCTTGCAGCGAAGAAGGAGAAGTCAGGAGTGGTGAGTTTGGCCAGTATGAGGCGGCCACCTAGATATTGTGAAAAAGAATGGGTTTTAACCTGGGGATTCAAAACAATAAGGGCGGCATGGTTTGTCCAGAAGGAGTTGCCTCCAAACTGTTCATTCCATGCAGATTGTTCGTGGGGGAGGATATGGGGCTCCTGGACAGCAGCGATGTCAATTTGTGCTGACCTGAAGTTTCGGAGGAGGCGGGCTCTCCGCTTAAAGTCCCGCAACCCATTTGCGTTGATGGATTGCAGGGCCAGGGTGCTGCCATGGGGACTCATAGCTGTTCCCCTCCATGTCCTGGGGGGTTGCCAACGCTTAAGCCTGCTGCTGTGAGGCGGCTAGTTTTGAGTCCTTTAGCTTGACTATTAGCTGCAATCCGTGAGGAGCGTCGAGGGTTCTGAGGGAAAGGAGAGGGTGGGGGGCGGAGGACCCAGTAAGCCAGCCTAGGATGCTGCCCTCGCTCCGTTGCAGGGGAAGGACCTGAGGGTGCTCAATGGTGACCTCCGCGGTGTCCCCATTTGATGAGTCTGAGTCCATATTCACTTCCTCCAACACTTTAAAGGATCCGCGCGAAATGGACTGTGGGGTTGGGGTAGGACTCTTTGAGGTGGCACTTCTACCGCAGGCCGCGAGTTGCCAGTCCATGCTGGTGGGCATAGCTCCATTGGGAGCTGAGGGCTGATGCGATAAATCGCTGGTGGAGGTTGGTGGGGGTGCCGCAGAGCCCTGAGTGGGGGTGGCTGACGAGGGGCACCCTGTGAGAGATGCCTTGCGCTTGGTGAGAGAGGGAGTTGACTCTGGGAGATTGGAGGGGGTGCCCATTGGAAGGGGGGCATGAGCGCGAAGGTATCCCACACCAATAGTGGGGTTAGCTGTTTCAACTGCTAGGCGTAAGGCCTCAGGGGACAGGTCTTGAACAGGAACCCATTGTGTGGGTTGAGAAATTGCTGCTTCAGCCATGTGGGATCGTTTTTGGCCTGGTTTAGGCCCCTGGGTGGTGGCTAAGAGGGCTTGTTTTCGAGCTGTGCAGCCACTATACAAGTGTCCAAGGGCGTTACACCATGAACACCGGGGGCGCGCCTGATCAGGGTCGACAAAAAAGATCTCAGGGCATGCCCCAACTACTGCCACACGAGGAATAACCATAATGTTACGGGATACAGTGGGGGAGGGGATGAACGACGCCCTAGCAGTGCGAGCTCTTTGAGTGGGAGCATAGTAAGAGGGGACGCTAAAGTCCACTGAAAGAACAGACCCAAACTCCATTAAACCACGATGGAGTGCCAGTTTAAGAGACTCAGGATCAACAGTCGTTGGTAGGTTGGAAAAAGTAACCCATGAAATTTTCTCCAGGTGAGAGCGTGTGCGGGAGATGCGAAGAGATCCGCGTGGAATAATGACCTGGAGGGTGGCAGCATGGTCAGCAAGGGCAGCTTCAGTGAAGCCCACATCGATGTAGTGGCCCTCCACTGATTCATGGATGGTGGTGTTAATAGGGAATGTCTCCGCAATCGCTGCAAAGTATGAGAAGTAATCCTCTGTATAGAATTCAACAGGGTTATGCCCATAATAAAGGCGAATTGCGTGGGAGAGGGTTGAGCGAGATAGAGCTTTTTGCGCTCTTGTTTCGGCCCATTTCTTCTTAACATCAGCAATAAACGCCACTTCACGGGGATCAGCTTTGGGTAGCGTTGGTGCCAGAGGTTTTTGCCACGCCCCAGTGGCTCCTTTGGTACGTTTGTGTTTGCTTTGGGCTGCAATTGCAGGTTGAGTGTGAGCTGTTTGTTTGGACAAGTTTGCGGAGTTCCCTTGTTTCTGGAATGTTACAGCAGTTGCTGGCGTCATATTAAATTGAGGGGCGGTTTGTTGGGCCTCGCTAAATTGGGGAGGCCCATCCAGATTGGAATTAACTCCAGCCAGTTGGGAGGAGGGAGATGTTTCATCACCATCCCAATCTATTTGGGTAAATTCAGCCTGAGTATTTGCTGTGATTTCGTGGGCAAAACTCACTGGCTGATTGGTGAATTGGTCGTTTTCAGCATATTGAGATAAAGTGCCGACTTGAGAAGTGCCGATTATGGGGTTTAAATGGGACGGGTGAGATTGGAACTGGTGTGAAGTTCCAAAATCTGAACCATTTAAATCCCCATTGGGAAGAGTAGATTGTCCCAATTTGGTGCTTAGTGAACCAGAATGTGCGGCTAATCCAACCTTACATCCGAGGGTTTGGGGGCCAGGTGATTGTTGGGCCTCGCTAAATTGGGGAGTCCCATCCAGATTGGAATTAACTCCAGCCAATTGGGAGGAGGGAGATGTTTCATCACCATCCCAATCTATTTGGGTAAATTCAGCCCGAGTGTTTGCTGTGATTTCGTGGGCAAAACTCATTGGCTGATTAGTGAATTGGTCGTTTTCAGCATATTGTGATAAAGTGCCGACTTGAGAAGTGCCAATTACGGTGTTTAAATGGGATGGGTGAGAATGGAACTGGTGTGAAGTTCCAAAATCCGAACCATTTGAATCCTCATTGGGAAGAGTAGATTGTCCCAATTTGGTGCTTAGTGAACCAGAATGTGCGGCTAATCCAACCTTACATCTGAGGATTTGGGGGCCAGGTAGCTGGGTATCGCCCCTCATGGAGGGAGCCAGAAACACGGTGTCAGCAATAATAGATGGGGCTGAATTAGCTGACACAATGGGGGAGGTGTCTGTCTGGATGGGCTGAGTTGCATTCAACTGAGCAGACGCCATTAAAACAGCGTGGGTGATGGCCTCCTTGGTTGGGTTGGGGCCCAGCGGGTTGGTGGGAGGCAGCACACACAGAGCTGTTAGGCGTGCAGGTTGCAGAAGTGCGATCAGGTGAACTGGCGCTAGTTGGAGTAGCTCCAGGTTGGGGGGTGGTGCCTGCTTTCATGGCTGCTGCTTGAGAGCGGGTGATTCTGGTTGACCCTGAGGTGGGTAACCGAGGGTTGCCTCGTTTGGGGGTGGTGCTGGCTCGTTTGGCATAGCCTGCGGGTTCTTTTGCGGGGTTTCCCGCCATATTTGCTAATAGTTTTCGTAAATCTCTTTAGTGGAGCTAAATTTCAGGCTGAATCTATTTTCGAAAAGTGATGCTTAGCAGAAAGAGATATTATGAGGCACAAGTCTTGATTGTGTGTAATTCAATGACTGAGTTTGATGTTAAGATCACAATGGAGCATGCGGTCATACCAAATTGTGACTTGAACCATGTCATGATATGAGAATTAAATAGATAAAGCGAAACCCAAGAGCTTAAAAATTACTTGAGAAGCTGCGCCCATAATTTTGATGCTCATAATCGGCCCAAAGACCATCAATGATTTTGATTTTTAGATTCAAAAAGTAATACTATGTCCTTTCCATGAAAAATTACTTTTAAGCCAAAAACCAAAAATTCAAGCAGGAACAGCAGCCAGTGCCAATTACATGCCACAACTTTAGCCAAAAGAGGCACTTTGCTAGTCAATGCTACAGATGGTCAGACAAAAAGCCCAGGGTCAACATTGCTTTTAGAAACCAACAGTGATGAAAGGGCAGGAAAAGAGCAGGTGGAGTAAAAGCTGAATGCTCTAACTCCATTGATGTTCACAAAACCATTCCACAAGTCCCTGGCGAGCTTTTTAGGGCCGAAGATGTTGCTAAAGATATACTCCACCATATTGTGGCTAATGGTATCCTTATTGTCACTACTCAGGCTAAAGCAAAAGCAACTAAACCTTTAAAATAACAAAAGAAGCCCAAGAAGAAGTTTCAAAATCTTACACCTAGCAGATTATTGATCAGAGTTTGGACCTCCAACCTGTATGTTCAACCAACTTACCTTTTCTTAACAACGTACAAGTAGCCATTCCAATGAAGACCTTAGCAGATAACTTCCCAGATATATTTCAAGTCTGAAATCACATCTGAAATTGGGCAGTAATTACATTATGAACACTTTAATTACCTCTGAAAAACTACTCTGAATGTACTTATGTGGACATAGAAGTAAACAAGGTCTGAGTTTGGGCTATTGATAGCGGAGCGCCTACCATTATAGTAAGCACAAAATTGGTTAAAAAGGTGAAAATTGCGCCCTATGTTGCCCACTGTTAGGGATATGGCACAGCTGGAGAGCATACAGCCAACTACTGGGTGCATACAGTACCCAACCTCTAAGATTTGGATCTATTATAGTGACAGCACCTGCCATAGTATTACTGAACATGAAATATAATATCCTAATCAGGTGTGATTTCCTGAGGATATATGGAGTTGTCACCAATCACAAGGACGATAAACTCACCATTATCGGCCAGGATATCCCACTTTACTATAATGAGGGTGGAGAAGTTGAGAAATGGAGCACATCCTAATCATAAATCTTGCCTACAAGAATGAAGTAGCCCAATTGAGTATGTAAACCACAATTGGAGATATAAACACTACCCACCCTGATTAATGAGTTAAAGGGCAGACCTCTTCAGTCAAATAAGCACATTACTATATCATCTGGAGATCAAGTAATCGTCCCAACTGGACTGACAATTAATATTTGGAAGGACTAAATGGTGATTAAAATCAACCACAATCCAAATCACGATTTTTACCAACCATTTCACCTGTCATAATCATCCCCAGGCATGGAGAAATTTAAATCTTGTGTGCAAACCTGCAAAATTGGCCCATCATATCAATCGACATCAAAAAATACTTTTATGCATATGTTCCCTACCACAGAAACTAACTCATTTCAGGATTTTGGAACTTTTGTCAAATTATGCTTCTTAAAAGCACATTTTAGCAATAGAAATTTTCTCCCTATGGCTGAATTAAGCAACATGACCATTTCTGAGAAGGGCCAAGATCAGGAGTTATCTTCTAGATACCAGGAAATATTTGCACATGATGATTTCGACCTGGGATGTGATAAGGGTGTCGTCCATACTATTAATACTGAAGATCATAAACTGATTTGATTATGCCTGATTAGAAGCTCAAAATCGTCGGAAGAAGCTATTCCACAAGGAGATTAAAGAACTCTTCTATCGCGGCATGTTAGTGCCTTCAAAAGTCTTTGCTGCACCAATATTATTGGTGAAGAAAAAGGTCAGAAGCAATTGAGTAGCTATTGATTACTAGAAGTCAAACAACATCACTAAGAAGGACTCATACCCTCTGACATGTATTTATGATGCCTTAGACAGGCTAGGTGCCCTGTTCTTCTCAGCGATGGATCTTATCAGTAGGTATTGGAAAATATATATGGCCAAAGAGGAGCGCGAGAAATATGCAATCATAACCCAAGAGGGCCTATTCCAGCCGACAAAAATGCCTCTTAGGCTCAGCAATTCCCTGGCTACCTTCCAGAGAGCATTGGACATAATACTGGGAGATTTAAAGTTGTCATGTGTACTAGTGTACATTGATGATATAAATGTTTTCAATTACATTTTTGACAGCCACATAGAACATTTAGATGTTTTCAGAAGGCTAGCAGCTGCAAACTATAAATCAAGCCCAAAAAGTGCCAGTTGCTCAAGGATCAGCTGGAACATCTTGGCTTTGTAATTGACAAAGTAGGTCTTCAGCACCAACCCTCTAAATTAAATGCCATTTCAAAATGAGATGGCATGAATTCAAGCGCAATATCCAAGTATTTATAGGCATGATCAGGTATTATTTTCAATTTATTACTGACTTTACACAGTTTGGAGAGCCGCTCTTGTATAAACATAAGGGTAAGGTCCCATTTGACTGAACTCCGGCTTGCCAAGAAGCATTTAGTCAACTCTTATTATCATTATTAGTAGCACCCATCCTTTAAAAACCAGACTTTGATTGTGAATTCAATGTTAAAACTGACGCGTCACTAATGGTAATCGGAGCCTTATTATCTCAGATCTTAGCGGATGGTGAATGCATCCAGTTGCTTTGCTAGTCAGACCTTAAACGTTCATGAGATAATTTACATGGTGATGTTTAAGAATGCTTTGCCGTCATATATGATTGCAAGAAATTTCAAGTCTACCTTCAGGGATCTCACTTTAAAGTTGTTACCAATCATGCATCCGTAAAATGGCTGAACAACTTAAGAGAGCCTGAGAACTAATTAGCCCACTGGGCGTTGCAGATTTAAGCTTATAAGCTACACATTTGAGCATTGCGCTGTTATAAGGCATCAAAATACTAACTGCCTGTCCCAATTGCCAACTATAGCTACACAGTCTAGTCACTGATGAGTTGTTTAAGAAGATGATAAGTGGAGAGTACCAAGATGAGCCCAAATCCATCCAAGAATTAATATTGACTTAAGACAAGAAATCACCATCAAAAATGGGACTCATTAAAATATCATGAGAGCAAGAAGTATATAATTCAAAGAACATTGCCTAAACAGACATCATTTTGGCTTCCCATAAGGCTATAGGGCATGGTGGATTATAGAAGATTAAGGAGCATCTGAAGCACATCTGTTTTTGGAATCAATGCATTTTGACATTTAAGAAATGCTATATTGTTGTGTGGAGTGTTAAGGTGAAAAACTGTTCTGAAAAATCACATCTTATCAGCTTGTTTTGCCCAAGTTTGCCTATAAGACTGTATCTATTGATGTTGTTTGCCCTCTTCCAACAAGCAATTTAAAGGCCAGTTACATTATCTTAGCTATTGACCACTTGACTAAATGGGTCAAAGCTAAGGTTATTCGTAAAGTAGGAGCAGCAACTACAGCCAAGCTCTTCATTGAAAATATCCTTTACAAGCATGGATGTTTTCAGATTATTTTCAACAATAATGGAACAATCCTCACCGCCCATGTCCTCGCCAAGCTCAACCATTTATGGTAATATGAGCCGTGCTTTCTACTTCCTATTATTCCCAAAACTAATGGTATGATTGAGCAAGCAAATCGGGCATTAATGAAAATCATTAGGAAGATAAAGTCAACCAAACCATCTGAATGAAGTACCTAAATGAGGTCAACAGTGTTTTTCTACAATATAAACCTACATTCCTGCTACCAGGATATCCCCTTTTCAGCTATCTTATGGAAGACATCTGGTCCTAGCATCACTACTATATTTGGTCCTAGAAGATCCTGGTGTGAACAAATATCATATATATATGTCAAGAAACTTGTTGATACCCTAATCAAATGTAGGCCTAAGCCTTTGACAACAGTTTTTAAATGAAAGGCAACACAAAAAGGAATTGTAAAATCAATACAAATTGGCCAATTTTGTGTAAGTGACAAACTTTTTTGTAATGCCCACGGATTGGGCCAATTGCAAAATTTAGATTAATATGGGTTGGCCCTTTTAAAAAAAATGATAAGACATTCCAATTCATATATTTAATCAAGGATGTTAAGACTGGTCACACATACAACTGTGTCCATGAAAAATTCCTAAGAAGGTTAAAACGTTGGCTGATTAATAATACTTAAATATATAATAGCATTGCTTAAATGAAGAAAAATAATGATATAAAAAGTAAAAAATTAATATAATAAATTAAACAAATATATATGATATATTTACATAAAACTATTGTTCACCTTGGGGAGGTGAGGGCATCCAACTTTAAATCCATCAGCAATTAGGGCTGACGTTAAGACTAAACATCTGTCCCTATATCTATTGGAAATTTGTGACAAACCCAACAAATGATTGCAGAAAATGCAGGCTAATCAGGAATCATAGGGCTCAAGTTTGAGTTAAGTAGGATGGAATGTCATATTCTTGAGGGTGACCCAAAAAAAAATCTTCAACAACCATCAACTTAGGAAAATTACCCTCTATATAACTTGGTCCTATAACCTTAACAATCAACTATGGCTTTTACTTCTATAACAACTTAGGTCATATATTTAAAACAGCAATTTTGGCTGGTTACCCTTTTGACAGCTTGATAAAACTACCTTAGTTCAAATCAGGCCGATTATAATCACTACAACTAGGCAATTGGTCCCATTAATTGGGCATAGTACTGACCAAGTACCTTTAGAAGATATTCAGTTAATGATACCTTAAATAACTCTGAAAATTACATGGTTAAATACAACTATAAGAATGGCATCGTAATTTTCATGTTCAGTTTCCCACCCTATGGCGCTTTGTGTTGATCCTCATAATCCACATGATAGCACTTGCACATGGACCACCTGAATGATACTACCTAGTGCTATTGAGAGGCCTGCCAACGCCCTGGTAAGGGGTACGTCATTTACTTAAAATCGATGCCAAATTTCTCAGAAGTTGTATTTCATCAGCTGTATGAAGTTCCTCAAACCAGGTTATTTTGGTACAATTTTGCACGTTCATGTTGCGATTTTAGTCCCTGAAACCTTCTCTATATTGAGAGTATTTTGTCATTAATATTCTTAGCAATAGGTCAATGTCATATCATTTCAAGGGCCAAACTGAGGTGGAAAATAGTATATCTGCAAAAATTTCATGCTCAAATGTGGCCATGAGATTCCTTAGAGTATAATACTGGCGCCTAGCCTAATGAATGTATCATCCAATAATATCTTTTAATCAATATATATTTTCTTATTCTTTATATCTGGCTTTTTATCAGAGTATTTTCTTGAAGAGCGTCAACAAGCTTTTTAGTCAGAAATCTTCATCCTGTGCCTTTTCTTGACTCAGTAGAAGTTCCCAAATTCGTTGGGAAAATTTAGCCCATATTGACCAGAAGAGTCAGATTATTTTGGTAAGCCTAGTGAGCTTTTGCAGTCAATTTACTGTAAAACACTGACTAAACTTATGGATCTTTCAGCCAAACTTTTCCCCATTTATTCACGCATGATTTATTTTATCAAGTGAGTAATCATCATATTTACAGCTCTACCTAATTGCTCTGTCTTACTCTTGCTGCACTTGTGAGACAAGTGAAATGCCAGGTTTCATCTCTCTTGATTTTTCATTACATTAAATAAATATATAGAGGTTACTTCAGGGGTTTGCACTCTTGCTTACTTCAATATTTTTTCTCATTTAAGATTTCACTAAATTTTAAAGGTTAAGATGGGCTGGTAGCATTAACTCTATATCTTGCCTCAGTGGTCCAACTTGGGTGTTGAACATGTTTCAGCATCAATTTAATCCCCTGAACTTAAGCATCTAGTATTTTTTTAGTACTAGATGGTCCCAACCCGAGGGGGGATTCATCGATGTTTCTTTTTTTTTTAAAAAAATTATTTGAGGTGGGTCGACCTTGGGACAAATATAACACACCGAGAATGTTTTTCTAGCCAGTAAAGGTTTTGAACTCAAAACCCGCACTTAAGCAGTTTTAACCGCTAGGCTAACCACCCTTTTAAGGCATCTAGTATTTATATCTTGGGTGGTTCCATTTGGTAGATTATAAGTTTTTTTTACAAATGCTGGAAATTTTTATTAAGTTAATAAAGTTGCATTTCATGTTGGTATGAAATTTTAGCATCATAAACAATCCTTTTGTTGATGTCTAGGAATACCTGAAACTCTTGATATATTCAATCAGCAACTTAAGTCATGTTTCAGATTTTTAGAACAGATTTTTAAATCAGCTTTCCAAGTTGCCTTAGGTTTAGGGCTCTAATATCACAAAGAATGGCCTCTTTAGCCTTGATTTAAATAAGTTTATCATAATTATGTGGCATATAAAACTTAATGCTCCAGTTGCTTAACAGTTGATGATGGTAGCAGCTTTATTCCAGTTGCTAGCCTCATACATAATTGTTTTAATTCAAGATAACAATCAGTTTGAATTCCCCACTTCCAAATCAGGCTGTGCCAAATCAGTCATCAAACTTAACCAAGCTAAAATAATTTCAGGATCCTTCTCCCCTATTCCTGAGTCACGTGGGGCGGCGTTTCCACCCATTCAGTCAGGTGAGCGACACAATCCACTGAAAATGCCCATGAGGAGGCCATTCTGGAAGATTAGTAAAGATCCTTAAGGGATGAGACCCTGAAAATCCTGGAGGTAACAAGTCCCAACGCACCCTATAAATATTGAAACCTTTTGACTTAATAAAGTATTCAGTATTCTAACCCATTTTTCCAGTTCCTTCTCAGTGCTCTTTCCGAATTTTCCATCTTTGAGACACCTATGAACCTTAGCACCAGTCCAGAGAACAGTAGCGCTGATAAAGTTGATTCTCACTACAGGGGGCTCTGAGTTGTCCTGAGCAAAAACGTCTATCATAAAAATAGAAAATACTAGCAGCACTGAAGACCAAACAACTGGTCAATTAAGAAGCATTACTCGATGGGTTAGTACCTCATGATATGCAACGCCACCATCACAGCTGGAGAGGCTAGAATTTCAGGCCACCTTTCAACTCTCGCTGCCCTCCCTTGATGGGAGCTAATACCAACTCCAGTACAAAAACCTCAATGATGTTGTCCAACAACTTGTAAATGTCATCTACTCCATGGGTGCCCGCTCCAGCCACTCCCATGCCTCTTCTGTACCTTCTACCATGTGGGACCTCTAGCCTCAGCTGTACTGCCAGCAGGGGAACTCGCCCTGGGGCCTGATCGCTACATTCATAACTTTGTCCACCCAGCTATCCATCACCTATTTCAGCTAGTCAGGTTACACCATCAGGAGGTCTCCCAGCAACTGGGACTCACCCAGAATTTACACTCATACATCATTGACTTCTACAACACTGCCTCTTCCTTTGTGCATGACAACCGCAAAGCCATTTTTGATAATTGGCGATTGATAACTGAGATCTGGGATCAGATAGTAGTATTAGACAGCGGAATATCTGGCTACCTCGAGGAGCAGTTTTGTCAAAATGCTCAGCTACTTGAGGCGACTTGGAATCAGCGTCTCCTCCAAGTCAAAGAACTGGTACATAACTGCAACAGCACTACTGAGAGCTGGCTTCTCATGACTACCCCTACATGAGTGCAGGGCCAGAAGGACCTAGGGGGATGAAGGCCCTGAGGGGCGTCCAGGGCCAGCTGGACCCAAAGGACCCCACGGACCTCAAGGGCCCCCAGGCCCTTCAACATCTGGTGAACCCAAGGACCCCTGGCGAAGGGATGTAATAACAGCCCTGGCTGCCCTATGTGATCAAATTAAAAATTTGGCGCTGGGGTGCAAACTCCAATCGGATGAAGTCCTCCTCAACCCCAGGGTCTCTATTGAGGCATTGTCAGATGTGATGGATAGCCTCAGTGCCTTCACTAAGCTTACATACGCTTGTATTTCCCAGCTTGAATAAACTTGTCGAGGGTTCAAATCCCAGTTGACCACCCTCAAAAGCCAGCTCCTCTTTCAGAGCACTGAGATCCAATCTCTAGAAGAGCGTTTGCCAATAAGGCTTCTGCTTCCACCCTCAGCCAAAATTGGGACTACATCCAAGAGGACTTAGAAGGCTTGCAGCGATGGCTGGATCAGCAGGCTCTCCAGGATTATGTGGAAACTGAGATCTCGGAGCCAGTACCCATCCCTGGCACTAACACCCTTTCCGCTCCCATAGTAGCTAACTTTAAACCTAGTTTTAAGGAAAAGTTCACCACAGGACGGGAGATTATTGCATCCTTTCTGTACGCCTATGAGAGTTCTATGGAGGAGACCACTAATCAGTAGAAGGTGAAGCATATCCACTCCTGTCTAGAAAGCATTGCCTGGGAGATCATGACCCCCATTTGAAGGAGTGTAACACCTGGGAACAGGTCCATACTGCTTTGATCCAAGAGTTTGGAAGCAATCAAACTCTGGCCAATCAAAAGCAAGTGTTCATGTGCATCCAACAAAAAAAGGGGGAAACCCCATGGAGTTTGCAAACCATTTTTATACCCAAGCACAACCCTTGGTCACGATGAATCATAACACCCTGGACGACGCTATCATCACTGTCATTTCTGCCTTAAGATCCTATTCTGAGGTTCAATTGCATATGATTGGGCAGAAGAATAGATTTGCCTGTATTCAAAAGATCAAGTAAGCACTCAACGAGATCCCTGCCTCGACTCTACACTTCAAGGCTACGTCTACAGGCCCTTCTAACTGCCTTAGGGTCCATGTGGTTGAAAACCAGAAGAATTAATGACCCTGATGCACCTATTGTAATGGTTTCAGACATAATGCCCAGGTCTTTTGGAAACAATTTGCGAGGAGGCGGGAAAAAGGATGTCAGCATGAAGGACGAGGCGCTTCATGCTGACATCTCTATCCAGCATTGAGTATTCTCCTTGAATGAACCAGAAGCTGTCATACCAGAAGAAGGAGTTTTGGTATCTGATGACAATAAAGACGTTGATACTGCTTACTCTTCTTCTGATGATTCTCCCATGTTTCTCACGTTACCACCCCAATTTGGAAGTTTGGTTACCTGAGTCGCCGTCAGGTCCATAAGATTCCAGTTTTCTCCATAGTTGATAGTGGTTCCCCCATGAACGTCATATCCTCCAAGTTGATGAAATGGGTAAAGATTTCTCCAGACCTGCCCCTTTACATGGAATATGGCACGGCTGGCCCGCAGTGTACCCAATCTATAGAAGCTTATTAATTCTTACTGTTACGGTTTGGAAAGCTTTCTGTGAGCCCCCCACTGTTGCGCTAGACAACCCCAGTTATGAACTGCTCCTCAGGACTCAGTTTCTTTGAGACTATTTGGCAGTGCTCCATTATGATGGTGGCTTCCTCTTCCTACTAGGACATCGAGTCCCTCTGATCTTTGAAACTACTCATGACTCTAAGATGGAGGTCAAATCCCAAGGCTGTCTACTGGAAAATGAAGGCTGAACTAATCAGCTCGAGTATCATATCAGGGGCTCTCAAATCTGACTACCCCCTCCTGCTATTGACGGACAGGAAGGCATGCTGATTTATTTATCCAGGGTGAATACTGTACCCCAAAGTCCCAAGTCATTGCTGACACTCGGTTTCATGTCAACATTCCCTCAGGATACTTATTGGAAATCTGAGGCCTAGACAACCCATCTCTTAAGGAAGTGCTGACCTGCCCTGGGATCCTAGATCCAGCATATGCCAGATCTATATCAGTGTTGCTAGCCAACCTTACTGACAAACCCAAAGTTGTAGGTCTAAACAGTCCTGCCACTTATGTCCGCCTATTACTGATAGGGGCTGTTGCCAATGTTCAAAGCTTTGGGGAAAAGAGGGATTTCAGCTTGGAGTTGCCACCCTCAGTTAGTCTGGTCAACACTGATATCGGGAAAATCCTCTTGGATGAGCAGAGACACAAGGTCCAGGAGTAATTGGAGGAATACTCGGACCTATTCTCAACCTCAACCTATGATTTTGGAAGAATGAGCGGAGTTCTCCACCATGTGGAAACTGGGGACGCTCCCCCTTTTTGATCCTGGCCTTACCAAAAGAGAAAGGTCAAAGAGGCCCTGGTGACAGTGGAACTTAAACAGCTACTTGACACTGTGCTCCTGGTACCATCGCGTAGTCCTTGGGCCTTCCCTCTTCTGCTGGTCTGAAAGAAGGATGTCAAGCACTGGGTGGTGATGGATTATTGATGAATTAACTCCATTACCAAGAAGGACAGTTATCCTCTGCCCTGGAATGACGATTCTCTATTTCTGCCTTCTGGTTCCCAGTACTTTTTTGCCATGGACCACGCCATTGGATATTGGCAGGTCAAGCTCACCCCTGAAGACTGAGCCAAGTGCGCTCTAATCTCCAATGAGGGGCTATTTGAGCCCACCTGGATGCCCCAAGGCCTCTGTAACGCCCCAGCCACTTTCCAGCGTGCCATGGACAGGATCCTTGAGAACTTGAAGCTCTCATGCATCCTAGTCTACCTGGATGACATTACCATTTTTCGCGGACCTTTAATGGACATGTGGAGCATCTCAGGGATTTCTTCAAATGGCCTAGGAAGACCTCTGTCAAGCTCAAGCTTTTGAAGTGCTCTTTCCTCCATCCTGAGCTAGAGTTTCTAGGACACAAGGTCTCCAAGCGTGGCATCCAACCTATACCTAACAACGTCGATGCCATAGAAAAGATGTCACTCCCCCAAATCTTACAAGATATTCAAGACTTTATTGGCATGGTGGGCCATTAACATCAATTTATCCCACAGTTTGCCAACCTAGCCGAGCCACTGTTCTATCTCCTGCAGAAGAATGTACCGTTCAAGTGGCGGCCTGAACAGAAACAGGCTATAACGCTTTATGTACAGCTCTATGTACTAAAACCGTTCTAGTTCACCCTCACTTTGACCAACCCTTCTAATTGTTCATGGATGCGAGTAACGTCGGCGTCAGGGCTATCTTGGACCAACATGATGAAAACCAAGTTGACCACCCCATGGCCTATTTTAGTAAGACGCTAAGTAAAGCTGAGCGGAACTACAGCATCACTGAGAAGGAATGTCTAGCCATCCTACTAGCCATCAAACATTTTTGGCCTTACCTCTAATGTACCCATTTTACTATTATTACAGACCACTCCTCGCCCCAGTGGCTTCAACAAAAGAAGGACCCCGATGGGCGGCTATCCAGGTGGGCTCTATGACTGCAAAGCTACAATTTCACCATCATCCATTGCGCAGGCACAATTCACCAGAATGCTGATGGTCTCTCTCAGATGTCAGTGCTAGCAGTCTTGACCCCAGAAGAATATTGGCTATATAACCTGATAGGACAACCCAAACAATGGTAATTGGAAACTCCTGAGGTTCATTCCAAACTCTGCCGAATGACTTGAGACATGCAAATAAAGGATGGGCTACTCTACAAGAAAGTCAACAAGAAGTGGCTCCCTTATATCCACCCCTCCTCTCAAACCAAATTTCATCCTGGAGGGCCATTCTATTGTGGGACACGGGGCAGTTAAGAAGACCCACAAATGGCTGAAGTCACGATACTACTGGGACCAAATGGTAGAAACTATCCAAGAGGTTTTGGAGGCTTGTATGACCTGCCAATCCCACAACTAAGCCAACCCTCAATTTCAGCACTCAGTCATTGCCCCAACCAAGCCCTTCAATGTTGTTAGCATCGACATGGTGGGTCCCCTTCCCACAGGATTGCATGGCCACAAGTATATTATTCTAGCTGTAGACCACTTAACTAAGTGGGTCAAGGCAATTTTGGTTCCCGCTGCCACTGCCAAGACTACTGCTCTTTTCCTTGTACGTTCCATTTTCACCCAGCATGGGTGCCCCCAGACCTTACTTTTGGACAATGGATTGAACTTCACCTCACAGGTAGTACAAGAACTAACTTTTTATTTGGCACTACCCAGAGTTTCGCTGCCCCTTACCACCCATCTACTAATGAAGCCATAGAACGTGCTAACAGAGCTCTTATTTCCATCCTACGGAAGTTGGCCACCTCAGATCCTGCCTGTTGGAACCATTATCTACCCAGCGCCTTACTTGCCTACAGGGTGAGCTATCACTGAGTCATCAAGATGTCCCCATTCAAAGCCCTATATGGACGGGCACCTTGGCTACAAAGTAGCGTCCAGCCACTGCTCAAAGCCTCCACACCTGAGAACTCCAAATTAACTATGAGGGCTTTAGATGATGAAATTTTCTGGCTTCAAGCCAAAGCCACTCTAGGCATTATCACCACCACTGGAAGAGAGACATTCTGATCTAATCTTAGACGACCCTCCTTACCAAATTTTCAATTAGGTGACCTCATTCTCTTTTATCACCATTGACCTGGAGGCCAACCAAACAAGCTAGATGTACTTTAGTCTGGACCCTATAAATTCATTCATAGGGTGAAGTCTGAGTACTCCATTGCTGATGTCAACTAAGGGACTGTAATAAATTGGGTGCATGGTCAGTTCCTGCAATCGTATTCACCCCTCCAACAGGATCTTGAGGGGGGCGTTGTCAGAATTTGAGATAACAATTGAATCAAATTCACCACTTCCAAATCAGGCCATGCCAAATTGGTCATCAACCTAACCAAGTAAATTAATTTCAGGATCCTCCTCCACTATTCCTGAGTCATGTGGGGTGGCGTTTCCACCCATTTGGTCAGGTGGATGGCACAATCCATTGAGGATGCCCATGAGGAGGCCATTCTGTAAGATCAGTAAAGATCCTGAATGGATGAAGTTCATTAATTTTGGAGGCACTGAGTCCCAATGCACCCTAAAAATATCAAAACCTCTTGACTTAATAAAGTATTCAGTATTCTAACCAATTTTTACATTTCCTTCTCAGTGCTATTTCCAAATTTTCCAGCTTTGAGCCACCTATGAACCTCAGCGCCAGTCCAGAGAACTGTAGCACCAACAATGATCATCATAGAATTCTTGACAAAATTGGCCATACTTTCATTCTTGATATATGTAGGAAATTTTGATCCTTATAGTTGTCATTTTCTTTATCAAGTTGATTATAACTTTTTCTCATCTAACTTATTCCAGGTGTTTTAGAATGCTGAGGCGCAGCGCCCTGTTTAGAAGTAGCTGAATAAGCCAAGGCAATCATATAAATAGGCAATTGCCAATGTAGCCCTAGATTGGATTCTGTATTGACATTTAAAGCTTCATTTTCACAATACTTTAATGCATTGCTCCTAATATAGTTTTCATTCACATTGGCATTAAAATTTCTCAATCTTTAATCTGTTGATCATCATTAAATTCCCAGTCTGGGCGGCCTTGGTTCTTTTTTCAATTTTTAATTTTATCATTTTGATAGAATACTAGCACTGAAGTTACCTGTGAGAATCCAGCTTTTATAATGCTCGCTGGTGCTTGTTCACAGCTGGATTTCACAACAGGTTTATATATAAAAAGGCTAAAATACACTAACAAATAAAAAGTTGGTTTTTATAGGTTTTTTATCAGCGCAGGGGGAAAAAAGCCCTCTTGATATCTGAACAGTCAGTATTTATACTGTATTGAGGGTCAAAGGGAATTCAAAGGTAAGTTTAGAATGGCTTATCAAGGTTTGAATAAGGAAAAATGCAAATTCAGACTATTGAAGCTCAGTAAACTTGCTTCACTTTGGCTGAACGATGAAGTAGAGCTAATTTTTGGAAAAACGTACCTGTGGGATAATAATTTAATATAATTTAGCCAATCTCAATTAGCTAAAATTTTGCACCTTGGGGGACCTCCGCCAAGCATAGAAAAGGGGGCGGTCTCCAATTAGGTATTTGAAGGGAACTGGATGTGACTGGGGAGAAACCTCCAATGGACTCCCTGGGTTCTCTCGCATGGTCAGGCAATTATACTGCTCAACTTCATGCTAATTGCCCGTTTAGTTTTTACAACAGTGTTACCCCAATTTGTGGGGTTCCATTGAGAATTGTCCAGGGTCTTTTGGCCTATAACTCGCTATTATTATATAAATCAATCATATCATTATTGCAGACTTGTAAATGTCTGACATTTCCTTTTTAGGCCAATTTTGCCTAAAATACTCTTCTCTTTAAGCCTAAAGGTCAAATGTCCGACATCACCACCTCAAGGATGTTGGGGGGAGAATATAGCCATAGGAAGCGGCCATGTACCCAGTTAATGATAATCCCTGTAGCTAAAGATTTGATAGAATACTAAGCACCTCTCTTATAGGTGATGGTAAAAGGGCCTTCCAGATTGACCCAAGCTTACCACTTCTAGGAGTGATGCTGTCATGATAATACAGAATAAGGACAGACACTTGGAAGGAAAGTAGGGGGTTCAGAGCTAATTGGAAGCCTGCCCTTCGTTTGTCACCATTTTAACTAAATTGGTCATAACCTCAGATTGGATTTGGATGATGCGCTGAGCCAATCTGCTCATGGCTCTCTCAGATTCCTCAACTCTAGAGGAGAATACATCCTAGCTATGTGGCAGGTATTCTGGTTCCTGCCCATATAAGACTCAAAATGAAGACATTTTCAAAATCTGGTGATAACTAATCCTGTAGGCCATAAGAGCACTGGGTAAGAAATAAACTCAGTGAAGTGGATCAGAGGAGGCCATTTTTTGTAGTATGGAGACCAAAGTTTCATTTTCTCTTTCCACGGTCCAATTTTTGGAGGGAATATATGGAGTTGAGAAAAGTTTCTGGGCTCCCAGGGAAGTGGCCAGGATTTTGACTACTCTGGAGGTAAAGTTTTTACCATTGTCGCATAGTAGTACTTGGTGACAGCCATGACGAGTGAAAATGTGTTGAAGTAAAAACGTGGCTGTGGCCTTGGGCGTTTGAGCAGGGAGATCCACGTCTTCAACCTACTTAGTAAAGTGGTCAATGGCTACTAGGATAAATTTATTTCCACTAGTAGTCTGTGGGAGGGGACCTACTACTTCTCAGCTGATGGTTTTAAAAGGTTGTTGAGGGGTAGTTGATTGATATTGGTATCTAGTTCTAATATTGGATTTATGTTTACACGTGAGGCAGGCATCCAAGACTTTGACAATACTTTTTATAATCTCATTTCAATAGTACCAGTTTATATCCACTCACAGGTTTTCTTTGCTCCTCCATACCCTAGGGTAGAGTGAGCTTCCAGGTTATCAGATGCACGTTCTGAAGGTCGAAGATAAGGTAGCCACTTTGCCCCACCTGCTTGTACAACTTTCCGCTCTCCACTTTGGTATTGTGGGAGTGCCGGGCTAACATTTTCTGCAAGGTCTCATCCTCATCCTCCCAATTGTTGGGGGTCATTAAGAGGTCATATAATCTCTCCGCCTCGCTATTATCTAAGTGAAGGACTGGCAGCCAAGTTAATTCATCAACATTCATGTGATGGGTTTCAGCACAGTGTTCAATCTTCATGTCGTGATGCTGGAGCTTTAGAGCCAAGCGAGCTAATTATCCAGTAGGACCTTCATTTTTTGTAACCATTTTAGGGAAGCGTGGTCAGTAACCACAGTGAATGTGGTCCCATACAGGAAAGAGTGGTAGTGCTTCACAGCTAACAGAATGGCAAGGCACTCCTTCTCTGTGACACTTTAATTGCGTTCCACCTTTGACAGCATCTCACTGAAAAAGGATATTAGATGATATAAACCATTTTTATCCAATTGGGCTAAATTGGCCACAACGGCATAGTCTGAAGCGTCAATAAAAAATAAACAGTTTATTATAATTGAGATGCCTCATGAAAGGACTTTATCTTAGCAGTTTCTTCAACGTTTTAAAAGCGGCCTTCTGTTCAGCACTCCAACGAGAAGGGGTGTTTTTAATTAGTAGGCGGATGAGGGGTTCGCTGAGCTGGGCAAACTTGGGGATAAACTGATAGCAATACCCCATCACCCCTAGAAATACTTGAATATCCCGTAAATTTTTAGAGGAAGGCTTTTTTGAGATTGCTTCGACCTTGTCCTGTATGTGTTGGCTTCCTTCTTTGGAAATGAAGTGGCTAAGAAAATCCAGTTGAATTTGGAAGAAAGTACACTTTGAGGTTTTTAACTTAATATTTGACTTATGTAACTGTTGAAACGCCTCCTTCAGGTGATCAGGATGTTTGTTGAAGGTCTTTGAGAACACAGTGATGTCATCAAGATAGACGATAACACAAGTTAACTTCAAGTCCTGAAAAATGTGATCCATCGCACACTGGAAAGTTGCAGGTGTATTGCACATCCTTTGATATAATTGGGTGTGTTGGAAGAGACCCTCACTACAAATAAGAGCGCAATTCTTCTGATCCTGAGGAGAAAGGTCCATTTGTTATTAGTCACTAGCCAGGTTCATTGCGGAGAAGAAATTAGTACAGAGAGTTGTGCTAGGTCGTCATCAAAGCGGGGGATAGGATAGCTATCCTTTTTTGCGTGGTTATTTAATTTGCGGCAATCCATGACTATTCAATGACCTCCAATTTTCTTTTTAATTAGCAAAAGTGTGGAAGACCAAGGGCTTTGTGATGGAACTAGTAACCGCGCGTCTAGTGATTGCTGGAGCTCCATCCTCATCAGCTGTTCTTCAACCTTTGATTTTCTATAAGGTTTGGACCTAATAGGGCGGGCATCACCCACAATGATGGAGTGACTCTAACCCTTCATGTGTCCACAATCAGTATCTGACTTCGATAAATTGTCGCTATATTCATCTAGTAAAGTATGAACTTTTTCCAGAAAACTGGGGTCAACTAATCCGAGATATGGACATTTGGTAAGATACATACCAGGTTATCCATAGCAATCCCAAATCTGTCATAGAGCAAGGTATTGGATACATTTAATGTCCTCTACCAGGATTAATAAGCCTTCACCAATTCCCTGGTGTTTTCTTATAACCATGTCCTTGTCAGTGAGGTTTCCCAGCAGAATAATAACAGGCCTTTGGCAGTCTGGGTCTAATATCCATGCAATACACGAGGCTCCAAAGGGCTAACGCCCTTAATAATTATGAGGTGAAACAAGCAGTGGTGAGGGATTTAGAGCGTGATTTTTGTGTCAACCACTCGTTTTTCACCAGACTTAATTAAGACCTCGTCTGCAGCATAGAAAGGGATATCGTCGCTGGTATCCACTTAATTAGGCAATTTCTTTGTGTTAAGCAGATGTAGGATAGTGAAAGGCATATCAGAATAGGGTATTTAACCAGGCAAGAGTACTCATTTTTGCCAGACTTATTATTGGATAATACTAAAGAGACTTCATAGTTGAGTAATGAGAGGACACCTTGCTTCAAGTTGATTATTCCCAAATACTCAATCATAAACTGGGTAACTATGAGCATATCATATGAGTTATTGTCCAAAGCCACTGCAGGGGCTGATAAGATGAGCTTCCCAATTTGAATGGGAAGGGAAGAGTATGCCCAATGGCACGGGTGTTATGTGGGCCTGCAGTTTCAAACCCTTGATTGTACTCTAAGTCAAGCGCTAGCTTATCTTATTGATGAGCTTTGAGAAAATTACATTAACTGAGGAGCCAGTATCCAGGATAGCCATCATCCGGACTTTAGAGTGACCACTTCAACCTTGGTGAGTGTGCCTCCAAAGTTAGGAGAAAGGGCCAAGACCTCTGTTGGGCCACCAGGGAGGAATCATTGGCGGCACAATCATCTGAAGGCCGTCCTTTGAAGTTAGCAGCCTTATATGAGATGGTCTCCACTAAAGTTAAGTAAAATAAATAGGGGTTCTGAGGTATCTTATTTAGAATAATCTAGCACTATTTATAGTGCTTCAAAATATAAGGATAGGAATAGGGATTATAATGATAGGAATAGGGATATTTAAGGGTAGTGTCATGGGACCTGTAGGAAAGTCCTGATGCTAGGATATGTGTGAATAGATAAAGAGTGGATAGAGATTAGATTATGAATAGGAAATGTACATTTTCCCCAAATTCAGCATAATTTGGGCAAAGCCCCAAATTTGGTATTATGGTTGACTTGAACTCTGTTCCCAAAATATCGGGCCATCTGCAAAATATGCCCTTTGTATAATTATATCGATTTTCCCCCTGGACAAGGCTCTCACTTTATCCAGGGAGAATCCTGACAACGCCCTCCACAAGCCTTGTCCTAGGGGAGTAAATTGTGACCAGGGGGTTAAAGTAAATGGAGGGCTCAAGCTCAGGAGTGGACTGAGCTTCAGACGTAATGCAGATCAGGTCAGCGATGCCAGCAGTGTATATTAAGGCTACCCCAATATCATCCATGGTAAAGTTATAGACAACAGGGGCGCTATGGATTGGGGCAATGCTAGGATCTTTCTGGTAGAATTCTTTGCCCCAACGGTTGAGCGCGGCATGTTCTTGGAGGTAAGCCTTAGTGGAAAAGCCTTCAAATCGCTCTTCAAATGTTAGTTCAAATTCCTCAATCTGTGATCCGCTGCTAGCCATGGTATCTATTCTTTTAAGGGGGCTGGCTTCGAGCAGCTTTTTGGTTCCAAAAGAATTCACCTTGAGTTTAAATAACTTAGCCTAAGCTGCGAGTTTTTCAATTTTGAAGCGTTTTGATCTGGTTGGTTTTGTTCCAGATTTCTGACAGCAGGCCAACCAGCAGCCCACAATCCTGGGCAACTTCCAATGAGGAGGCCTTTTCCTGCGACGCTGAACCACCATCTTGGGATTGAGGCGAGCTGATTCCACTTGTGATCAAAATTGACTCATGAAACAAATTCTGTGAGGGAAACGCGCCATGGTCCAAACGGTTGGCATTTGTGATGGAGGTAATGGTAGCCAGTTTCTGGGCTTTAATCTTTCAGGACTCTCATCTTTGCTGGGATTGGCGCTATCCCCATTTGAGAGCCAAGCTGGGTAATCTAGAATTTTTGTTTTAGTAATATTTGGCCTGATCTTGGGAGGGGCGCCATCAAAGTAAAAAGGTGGTAGTGTTGCCAAAAAGGAGTCATTTAGCTTCTCTTTTTCTTGACTCTCATTGTTTCTAGATTGGCGCTATCCAAATCTGAGGGCCAAACCAGGTAATTCAGAATTTCTGTTATAGTCATTTGTGGCCCAATTTTTGGAGGGGCGCCATCGAAGTCAGAAAGTAGAAGTGTAGCAGGGAAAGAGTCATCAAGCTTATTCCCATTGGTGTGAAGGTAAGTCCAAGGTATTTTGCCTGGCATTTGAATTTCATCAAAGCACCAATTGTTTTTGGTGCTTCCCAAAAATTCCTGCAGCTTGCTGACTGCATCAAATTTGGAAGCTAATTCTTGACTTGTTGGCCCAATTTGACTGGTCTAATTGCTCAGATGATGCTCATCTGAATTGATGTTCAGAACTTTTAACTTGGAACACTCAATAAAATTTGTTCTAATTTCTTTCACTAAATCAGACTGGAAAATGGCATCATTGCGTAGAATCAGGTTTTGGTCGCCTAAATAAATATTATTTAAAGTATTGAAATCATTTGTTGTTTTAAATTCTGAGTACTTAAATTTGTATGAACTTTGCTCTTTGACTGGAGTTTAATCATCAATTTGGTCAGTTTCTTTCTAAAATGCTTCACTTTAGTAAAAATTTAAAGAGGTTCTTCTCATAATGGGAAAACCATCCTATAGGCCAGTAGTCATTTCTCTGTGTGATATTTTCCCAAGCTTCTTTTCAGTCAATGTCCCATTCTTTCTTAGTATATTTTGCTTCCTGTATATAATAAAGTATTGCTTTTTTCAATCTCTTCATTTTATGATGTTGGTTATATTTCTCTTTTTCATCTGTTTCAATTATTTCAGGCATATACATTAAATTGAGTAAGGGCTTGAGTTGGCCTGGTGTTTTGAAGCATACAGGATCTTCTCTTTTAGGACACATAAATGTCTTCTTGGTAAAATCATTTCCCACAGTTATTGCATCTCAGCCATCCCAGTATAGGTAGGCAAAAGGTCAGGGTCTGGAGTACCTACTGAGGATTGAAAACTATTATCGTCCAAGGTTGAGGCTATATCCTCATAGTGCAACTAGGAAGCAACCTGGTAGGGAGCACCATTTTGTTGGGCCACCAGGGAGGAATCATTGGTGGCACAATCATATGAAGGCCAGGCTTCGAAGCTAACAGCCTTGGACGAGATGGTCTCCATTAAAGTCAAGTAAAATAAAATAGGGGTTATGAGGTATTTTATTTAGAATAATCTAGCACTATTTCTAGTGCTTCAAAATGTAAGGATAGTAATAGGTATTATAAGGATAGGAATAGGGATATTTAAGGGTAGTGTCATGGAACCTGTAGGAAAGTCCTGATGCTAGGATATGTGGGAATAGATAAAGAGTGGATAGAGAAATAACGAATAGGAAATTTACATTTTCCCCAAATTCAGCATACTTCGGGCAAAGCCCCAAATTTGGTATTCTGGTTGAATTGATCTCTGTTCTCAAAATATTGGGCCATCTGTAAAATATGCCCTTTGTATAATTATATCGATTTTCCACCTGGACAAGGCTTTCACCTAATCAAGGGATAATCCTAACAGCCTCCTTGAGCCTTAAAAAGAGGTTAGTTTATGAGCAGTATCAGGGTACTTATCCAGGATGAATTTCATGGTATGGATCCGTTGAAGAGGTTGAATCAAGTCAACTAAGAACAAATCGCCATCCTTAGCAGTGTCAATGAATCTTGGACACCCTAAATTTGGCTGATGTACGTTTCCTCAAGTATGGTAATCTCGCTACTCCTCCAGCGTTCAAATGATTAGGAACCTCCACTTCTGTGGGTGCTCACAATATGTAGTAACCAATGTCATCTTAAACCCCCTCATATTCATCCCCAATAGTATTCTAAACAACTGGCAAGGTGGCAATTGAGAAAGTGGAGACGGCCACATGAGTTGGGTAGCTACGTTCTTAGGGCGCGCAACTACCAGCCTGGACGGAGGGGAAGGCACTGGAGGTCTCAGATTTACAGGAGGGAGTAATATATTTTTTAAGTTGCACTGAAGAAGCAGGTTTCAATAGGAGGATAGGCACAGGTGGGCTCACCCCAACTGTTCTACATGTGAAAGCTCCTTAAATCGTTAGATCTGAAGGTTTCACCTCAGTTCATATATTGTTGCACATGAAGGAAATTGGCAGCGTCTAACAAGCCTCTTTTATTGTAATATCTTTATAGTGGCGTTTCACTGAAATGATATGCCTGGCGAGAGAGGATTAAGAAGCTAAACTAGTAAACATGACTGTGATAGCATCATCCAGGGCCAGTATGTTAGACGTTGAAAACCTTTGCGTAGCAAGGTAAAATTGCTCAGCAAAAGCAGCGTTTGGTTCGCCCTCATACATGCTAAGGCGCATAAAGGATTGTTTAACCCTCTTGATACTTTACTTTGAACCAAATCTAGCAAAAAGAGCCTCTTTCACCTCTGCCCAGACATGCAGATTATCCATGTAAGGAACTAACATTTATTGTGCCAAGTGACTTAAGCATTGAAGGATGTGTCAAACTTTTTGTTTTTCAGTAGCGCCATGCATGGCAGATTCATAAACATACAAAAAGGAAGCAATGCTCCCTTCACCGGGGGTGTACTTGTCTTTAAGATGGGATTTTAATGGGCGCTGCTCAAGCATTTAAGATGGGATAGAGTGCTAGTGAGTTGTTTCTAGGGCATCTATTATTAATTCAGTTGAAAGAGGAAGAGAAGGAGGGTTACTCACTTTAAGAGCCTCGATTTTGTTAGGTGATTTTTTTAATGTACAAAATACCCCTAAAGTGAGCACTACCTTGTGGTAATTTAGCTTTATTGATGCTCGCTGGTGCTAGGTTGCCGCTGGATTCCACAACAGGTTTATATAAAAAAGACTAAAAAACACTAATAAATAAAAAGTTGGTTTTTATAATTTTTATTAGTGTTTTCACAGGAGAAAAATGAACCCTCTCAATATTTGACTGGTCAGTATTTGAACTTTATTGAGGGTTGAAGGGAACACAATGGTAAGTTCAGAATGGCTTAGTAAGGTCTGAATAAGAGAGTATATAAATTTAGCATATTGAAGCTCAGAAAACTTGCTTCACTTTTGCTGAACAATGGAAGAGGATTTATAATTTGGCAAGATGTATCTGTGGGGTAACAATTTAATAAATTTCAGCCAATCCCCATTAGCTAACATTATTGCACCTTGAGGACTTTAACAAGCCTATAAAGGGGTGGTCCCTGCTTAGGTATCTGAAGGGAACTAGATGTGACTGGGGAAGAAACCTCCATTGAACTCCCTGGGTCCCCTCGCATGGTCAGGCAATTAAACTGTCCAACTTCATGCTGATTTCCTGTTTAGTAATCATCTCAGTGTTACCCCAATTTGCGGGGTTCCTTCAAAAATTTTCAGGGTCTTTTGGCTGTTAAAATCGCTACTATTATCTAAAATTAATCGTGTCATTATTGCAGACTTGTAAATGTCTGACATTTCCCCTTTTTGGCTGATTTTGACCTAAAACATTCTTCTCTTTAAGCCTATAGGCAAATGTACAACATTATTAATTGAATTTCTTAATTCATTATTTGTTCCATATAGATTATTATCTAAACTAATTTATATAATTGTAATCTTCATCAATCTCATTAATATGATTATCCATTTCTTCCATTGAGTCGTGGAATTTCTGAACTTCAGTTCTGAAAAATTGATATAGATTAGTGTTGCTCCCCTTCATGTTGTAATAACATTCTGCCACAACAACCATAAGCGACAGTGTTGTAAATTTCACTTCTTCAATTGGCTGGTTCTTTCTTATTATCATAAATTGGATTTGCAGTTGTCTATTGTATTGAGACAATATAATAACAGATGGTGCTTTCAATATAAACTTCTGTATATAAGACTGAGGGTCATATCTTTCTGTCACTACTTCTACTATGTCTACCTGCAATATGATATTCTGATCAATATAGTAAAGTCCATATATGTAGTAAAACAAAAATGTCAAAAGTAAGATTATTTATCAAATAAAAATTCTGTACTACAAAAATGTAGGCGTAAAACTTGAAAAATGTCCTTCTTTGCTTATTTAATCTCTTAAAAATAGAGTTACTTCTGGAGATAACTGCATCTTTGCCCTTAACTCCTGTACTTTCATTAATACATAACCAGTCGCTTGCAAGCAAGGTTCCTGAAATCTTCTCCACATCTGAGGTTTACTTCTGTACACCCAGCTCCACCTCTGTGATTGAACCCTATTTGGCATGAGAAAATAGGTCTAAGATAGCACCTCTTCTGATGCACCTTGGAAAGGCTACGCTGACAATTCTTTATACTATAGAACATGGTGCTCATGCAAATTAAACCAATATCTAATCTAAGTTCCATAAAACTTAATAAATGTTAAACTCTAAATGTAACTTGACATGCAAGTCCCACCAATAATTAGTTAAATTATTTAAGTTAATTTAAAAGGCCATGACTATCAGATTTTATGCAATTTAATTATTTTGAGAATCAATCAATTAACTATAATAAAAAACTGAATTAAATCACTTGAGTAAAAACCTTAATTTTTTTAGTTAAATCGAATATAGAGAGTATAGCAACTAATTTATTCACTTGTTATCAAGACTTTGTAATTTTCCTTCAATTTCACTCTTCAATAATAGCCATAAGACTGTCCCTCTCAAAAGATATCTATATAGCTATGCGTCTGTCACTCTTAAACTCATTTTTGGTTTACAAAGGACTATATTAGCATCCATTTATGTTTACTCATATTAATTATTAAAAACTCATAATTTTTGTAAGTGTCATAGAATAAAAGGTATTATCCATTAATATTTTAATGGATGATTCACATTTTGAGTTCAAAAGCTTAATTCTTTTTTAGATAAATTCTTCTATTCAGGTGCAGGAGCCAAACTTCATACATAAAGCATGCCACTTTAGTTCAAGTTTGTCTATCAAAATGATTAATTTTTTATTTAATAATGATTACATATAGAAAGTAACTAGTATAAACTTTATGTGCACAAATCATTTTAGTACAAAGATAGATGTGTGAGTTAATGCAAAGAGAAATTGTTTAGGTTTACCATATAATAAATAATTCATAAGGGTAATAAGTAACAGGTTAAGTTTGGAATGAAATTTATAAAAGCTGGCAATTATAAAAAACTCTTGACAATTTAAAAATATGAGGAAATTGAATGCCTTAGAGTTTATAAACATAAATTTTAATATGAGCACTAAAATACTAGCCTTAAAAATATAATCTCTATGGTGTGAAACCATAATTAAGTCTGCGCAGTTTCACACCATTAGTATTGCTAAAGATAAGTTACTAGATCTTCATTTTGTCATGAATATGTCCTATGGCTGGGGGTATGTTAAAAACTGGCAATGGTATGATAATAGTAGGACAAGTTTAAATTATTTTAGTAGCCAGGTAAATTTAATAAAGCATGGGCAATCAAAACAACTAGTTAGAAGTAATGAGTATTGTATATGACCATTGGTAAATTTAGTATTAATTGTTTAGATAAAATAGATAGATAAAAATGATTGTATAATTTACTTTATTGTCAGCCTTCTGGTTGTTTGCTTGATGGTGCTAGTTTTTTTAGAAAGCCTGGAGGTATTGAAAAGGGCCAAAGTTACAGAAGATATTAATAAAATATACCAAAAGGTAATAGAAGGTTTTGAAGATTTTATATAGTACTATTTATATTACTAAGAGCTTTTCTTTCCCGTTATTATCACTTTTTATAATAACACAATTCTACACAATTTCTCCGAGATAGACAATCAACCTGGAATATGAGCAAATTTGTCTGCAACAACACCAGTTGGGCAAAAGTGGCCAGCGTGAAAGGCCCAAAGCCCTTCCAACCTGCTGGGGGAAAACGCCCCAGTGGAACATTGACACACCCACCCACCAAAAGGGTGACCACAACGCCACACCTGGAGTTTTGCAATTCCTGCAAAAAATGGGCGCATATACCAAAATTGAACACTCTCAACCCTTATCCTCCCTCAAACATGGCCTCAGAATCATGGTTGGT